>JAMAKO010000028.1:0-330510 GCA_023628555.1 Chaetomiaceae sp. R4402 | reverse complement strand
ACTCACTAGCGCTCTCGCTTAACCCCTGTTTTGGTCAGGCCAGTGCAGGGGTAATGGTCAGCTCACCTGTACCCTGGATAAGGGGTTTGTTTGTTCGCGAGGCGGGCGGGGCGGGGTAGCAACGCACCAGCCAGCGGGGCCGGCAATGACGGCATCGCGAGCGGTCGGCCCGGCTTCGGACATTCTTTGAGTCGTTCCGAAGAACCTGGAGAGTTTGTTCTCTAACCAAATACTTTGACGATTGGGAGCTGGCTCGTTCTCAGACTGTGCGAGCAAAGCATTCAGTGACCTCCGACCGACGCCCACGCCCCTCATGTCCGCACCAATTCGTGTGGCGGTCCTCGACGACTACCAGGGCATATCTGAGCCCAAGTTCAAGGCCCTCGACACGTCCAAGTACGAGGTAGCCTTCTTCAAGGACACGCTCCTGCCCTACAACCACCCCGACACGCCGCAAGATGTGAAGGACAAGCTTGTGGCCCGTCTCGAGCCGTTCCATGTGATCTGTCTGTGCCCATCCCCCACCCACTCTGTACACGCCTACTTCGATGCCCGAAGTTAACCCCCCTCTATAGCCACCATGCGCGAGCGCACCCCCTTCCCCGCCGAGCTAGTCGCGCGCCTGCCAAATCTCAAGCTGCTGCTGACGACGGGCAACCGCAACCTGGCGCTGGACCTGCCGGCCTTTGAGTCGCGCGGCATCCCCGTGGCGGGCGCCATCGGCGGGTCGGATTCGACGACGGAGCACTGTGTCGCGCTAATCTTGGCTGCCGCGCGCAACCTTGCACAGGACGACGTCGCCGTCAAGAGCGGCGGCTGGCAGAGCGTGCCAGCTATGGGCCTGAGCGGGAAGGTGTTCGGCACGGCTGGGCTGGGCAGGTTGGGCACGGCCGTGGCAAGGATCATGCATGTTGCGTTTGGGATGAGGGTGGTCGCGTGGAGCGAGAACTTAACGCAGGAGCGGGCGGATGAGAGGGCGAGGGCGACCGGGCTGGCGGTGGAAGGGCAGGGCGAGGAGAAGACGTTCAAGGTTGTGAGCAAGGAGGAGTTGTTCCGGACGGCGGATGTGGTCAGCGTGCATTTGGTGCTGTCGGATCGGTCGAGAGGTGGGATTGCGGCGCGGGATTTGGAGTTGATGAAGTCGACTGCAATCTTTGTCAATACCTCGCGGGGCCCGCTGGTCGTGGAGAACGACTTGCTGGATGTGCTGGAGAGGGGCAAGATCCGGGTGGCGGCGTTGGATGTGTTTGACTTGGAGCCGCTGCCTCTTGACAGCCGTTGGAGGACGACGAAATGGGGTCAGGATGGGAGGAGTCGAGTGCTGCTGAGTCCTCACATGGGCTATGTAGAGGAGGCGACGATCAATGCGTGGTATGACCACCAGATCGAAAACCTGCAGCGTTGGGAGAAGGGCGAGCAGTTGCAGCAAACGCTGTACTAAGTAAACTGTACTGTTTGGGTTCAGTAAGACTCCCAGACGGAGCAAACGCGGCTTGCTTGAGGCTACCTACCTCGAACGATGGTTCCTGCCTGGAAGTGTCAGTCTCTTTGCGACTTTCTCATTGGCTGCGAAAGGGGGAAGCAAACGCTGAGTGGGAAGGTGCGCACCCGGGCCATGTCTTGTTGCTGGTACAACTCAACTAGCCGGGAAGGTACACTCTGACCAGGAGCTTGTAGGAGCGCTGATGCATTAATCCATCTTTCCCGTTGGTCGTTTCCCAACGTGTTTTACCCCCCGGATCAAATCGTAACATCGCACGTGCGGCAATCGACCAACACTTACTGATATCTATCCTACATTGGCGCAGTCGCCAGTGAGTCTTTCACCGCCCCTAGCCGTGCGTGGTAGGGTTGACTTAACAGCAGCTGTGAATCACTACTATGTCGCTCAGAATCACTTTCATTGACAGCTTGGTAGTCGCAGGGTACCTGAGCAAGTGAGCTGGTCACCGTGTTATCGTCACCGCGACGACTGAGCAGCTCACAACTTGGACCGGCCATGGACCCGCGTCGTATGGAAATCAAAGCCGAACCGGCTGACACGCGGGTCCCCAATTCCTTCCCGGCTGTCAAGAAGGAATTCGAGGGTATGCAAATCTCAAGCGCAAACCGATCGATGCGGTCTACTCACTCATAACCAGATCGCGCCGATCTGCCGTATCGCACGTTGGGGCCGTATCGCGAGCCGTATCGCGAGCCGTCTGACAGTAAGGACATCGTAAAGGTCGTTCCCTCCGGCTTCTGACACTCTTTTCTGCAGGAGATTCTGGCGAAATTCCATCATCGCCTCCCTTCCCCCGCGCGCTCTACATGCCCCATCCTTCCAGCGCTGCCTCAACTCCCAGCCGTCATTCAGTCCAGACATCCGCTCAAGTCGCTTACAGCATGCCGTTGGAAACCGGCCCGGTGCGAAACACACCTCAGGAGAATTTCCGACGGGCGATGCTCGCCTTGAGACAGCAAGAAAATAACTCGCGGAACCCTCGCAACAGCCGCGGCCACGGTCACGGCTCAGATCAATCGAACATGCCTGGTTCTGCGAGGGCCGTCTTCGCCACGGAGCCCGACTTCTGCCCCGTGTCAGACACTCAGAAACAGCCTCCGACCCGTCTGGAACCGGGTGTTCTCGAGCTCTTGAGCAAAGAGTGCCAGGCTCGGGGTTTCAATCCCGAGTGGACACCCAGAACCCACGCCACCGGAAGATTCTCCTACGAGGTGCAGCTTCTGGCTAGAACGGTTAGAGTATCCGGTACCTACATCGACCCGCTAGCGGCAAAGCGAGCGGTCGCCTACAAGGCCCTTTTTATCGTCCGCTCCTGGCTCCCCCGCCAGCAGGGAGAGCCAGTGTCCCACCGCGACCGCGAACGCCGGCCCATAAAACACGAAGAAGACACAGTCATGACAGGCTCGGATTTGACCCGAGCTACAGCTACCCGTCCAATCCCCCGTCGCGGCACCGACGCGCAGCCCCGGGAGCATGCCGACGTGCTCCGCGAGCTGCAGCGGGCTCTGGGCAGCCCGCTGCCCGAGTCGGCCGTCGGCAACCTCCCGGTCTACCTCGACGGCATGGCTGCCATGGCTCGTCTCATCGAGAACAACGCGCGGGGCCGCCGATCCCGCTCGCGCTCCCCGGTCAATGACGCCGCCTCGCGGGGTGCCTACAGGGCGCGCTCGCCGCCCCACGACCGCGGCATGCCGGAGATGTCGAGGGCCGAGTGGCGCCGCATCCGCCAGTCTACGGATCGCTATCGTCCGCGCTACTCCCAGCGTGTCGAGAGTGACGCGCCACAGGATCAAGGTCGCGATTAGTACTGAGCATATGACCACGTTAGCTTTAGCCAACGCCACTCGCGCGGCCAGGTGGCGATAGTTTATCGCCGGGCTGGCAGTGACGCATGCCCCGACTTTTGGAGCGGCTCGGGGTTGCTTGGCTTTTCAATTTTGATGTCTTTTTCCTTTGGAGCATACGTACCAGGACCCACGGTGGACTGTCTAATCCGAAGGGTTTGTTCTTGGTTGTAGCGGGCGTGGGCAGGGAGATCACCCGCAAAAGGAGGAGACAGGGTTGAGTGCTGCTGCTAAGGCAGCAGCTGGTTGCGATCTCGATTAGTGCAGCACCTTTCCTCCGTTGTTTGCAGGATCACCACATGCATGAGGCTATCTCATGGATCTGAAAGCAATCTCTCAGTAAAAACGCCCCAACCGTGCACATCCACTATGTAGTGCGATTTACTCCCCACCTTCCCTGCTGCCTGGCCAGCTCACAACCTGCTCGGCATGCGCGACGCGCCATCCAACCGAATCACCACCCCATTCAGCATGACATTCTCCACCGCCTGCCGCACCAGCGACGCGAACTCCTCCGGCTTGCCCGCGCGTGGTGGGAACTCCATGGCCTTGCGCAGGCCCTCGCGCACCTTGTCCGACAGGACAGCCGCCATGCCCGTCTCGAACAGGCTCGGCGCGACGGCCACGACGCGGATGCCGAACCGCGCCAGGTCCCGCGCCATCGGCAGCGCCATGGCCGCCACCGCGCCCTTGCTCGCTGCGTACCCGACCTGGCCCGTCTGGCCCTCGAACGCGGCCGAGCTGGAGACCATCACGACCACGCCGCGCTCGCCGTCGGGTGCGGAGGGTGGCGTGCTGGCGAGAGCGGGCAGCAGCTGCCGGACTAGGTCGAGCGTGCCGCGCAGGTTGATGGAGAGCACGAAGTCGAGAGATGAGAGGGACAGGGGATTGAGGTGCTTGTCGAGCATGAGGCTGGCGCTGCCGACGCCTGCTGCCGGGATGATGCCGCCGAGGGGTTTGGCGGTTTGTGCGGTCCAGGAGAGGATGGATTGCACGGCTGAGGCGATGGAGGTCGTGTCGGACACGTCGCAGGGGATGAAGATGGCTGAGGAACCCAGCTCGGCGGCGAGGGCTTGGCCTTGCTCCTCGTTCATATCGAGGATGGCTGCGTTGCCGCCGCTCGCGCAGATGTCGCGCACGCAGGCCCGCCCGAGGCCGGATGCCCTGGGAGGATGTAAGCTGGGTGTTGCTAGGGTAGCATGTGATTGAGACCGCAGAAAGGAGGCTTACCCGCCTGAAACGACGAACGTCCGTCCAAAATATTTCATGTTGCTGAGTGAAAAGCAGAGTAAAGGACTTTATGTTTGCCAGGCCTATGCTCAAGTGATGTGTCCGCGGTGAACGACATCCCCATAAGCCAGCCAGGTGCGTTCGTTTGTTCGGCCCATACCAGGGGATCCGCCGAGAATATGGGGAAGTGCAGGGGATGCCTCGGTTCGGATGGATCAATGTTACACAACTGCCGAACTGCAGCATGTAATTACGCAATCTCAGCCGCCCAGCAGGCGTATGGTATGGTAGCACCGTGCCGCACGGTTGGCTCGCCTGTAACAACCTCCCGTGTCTCGTTGTGCCCGTCATGCAGGCCAGACCCAGCATTCACTCCGATAAGCCGATCCAGATTGCGACGAGCTGTGAGCTGTGAGCTGTACGAATCGACGCCATACCGTCACACGACAGGCTACCAAGCCACGACCATACGATCGCGCGCGCGTACCATTCAGCGAACGGCGCTGCCTCGCGCGACAGAGACCGCCCAATCCCGGGCACTCCGATCGAACACCCTTCGACCGATCGCAACCAGCTGCGTATGAGCGGCTTCGAGTTGCCCGGCATGACGCGCCCGCGGCGGTCGTCCGCCACCAGCGAGGACAGCACGGGGACGGTGCGCGAGCAGGAGCTTGGGAGCATGTACGACTACCTAGCCAAGGTCATCTTGCTGGGGCCGAGCGGGACGGGGAAGTGAGTCGCGCGCGCACTCCGATAACGAACAGCCTGGACGCTGGTGATTGACAAGCACGTTTGCAGATCATGTCTGCTGCACCGCTTCGTCAAGAATGAGTGGCGCGTGCTGTCGTCGCAGACCATCGGGGTTGAGTTCGCGAGCAAGATCATCAAGGTCGGCACCGGCGCGCGGCGGAAGAGGATAAAGCTGCAGGTAGGCCTGGCGCTCCTTCATACACCCACCCGTCCCCAGAACCAACTACTGACACACACCCTCCCGTCCAGCTCTGGGACACAGCAGGGACCGAACGCTTCCGGTCCGTCTCCCGCTCCTACTACCGCGGCGCAGCCGGCGCGATCCTCATCTACGACGTGACGTCGCGCACCTCCTTCGGCAGCCTGCAGCCCTTCCTCAACGACGCCCGCGCGCTCGCCTCGCCTCACCTGTCCCTCCTGCTGGTCGGAAACAAGCTTGACCTCGCCGGCGACCCGCTCGTCGACACCACCCTCCCGCCGCCCACCCCCAGCAGCAGCAGCGCTGCATCCATCTACGCCAGCAGCATCGCCACCACGGCCACAACGACTACTGTCGGAGGAGGAGGAATTGCAGGGAATCACATCCCGCCTTCATCGTCATACTCATCCACCTCCACAATCCACCCCGGCCTCGGCGCACAGCTCAAAGCGACCATCGCCCCCGACGGGCGCGAGGTATCCGCAGTGGAAGCGTCGCGGTGGGCCAGCGGCGTGGGCGTGCCGGTGACGGTGGAAGTGAGCGCGTTCAGTGGCGAGGGTGTGGACGAGGTGTTTGGGCGGCTGGCGCGCATGATCCTGACCAAGATCGAGCTGGGCGAGATTGACCCGGACGATCCCATGAGCGGGATCCAGTACGGTGATGCGGGCGGCGCGTGGAATGCGGGCGCCAGCGATGGCGGCAGTATCAAGAGCACGGTTACGGCGGATGAGGTGGGCCTTGGGGGCAGGAGGAGGAGGCGCGGGAGGGGGGGAAGGCAGGGGCTGAGAGAGTGGGAGGAGGTGTTTACCCTGTCCGGGAGGAGGCGGAATCGCGGGTGCTGTTGATGAGAAGGGCGGGGTGCTGGTGGAAAGGGAGTTTTGGCTGGCACTTCATGATACCATTTGTTACTTTTGTTTCTGCGTTGGCTGGACCCGTTGGAGCGTAATATGGGGGTTGGATTGCTCAGAGCACCGTGTATGTGCGGGTTCGGGACCACGCCGGGTGTTTGGAGTAGAGGGATGCGGATAGAATCTGCTTCGTCTAGCTGGCGCATCATGGGCCCTTTCTTTGACCGTGCTTTGGAAAGTGTTGCTTCTGCAGTGCATCAATTGGGGAAACTAGACGCGGATTCGCCAGCAGGATCGGCGGTTTGGCGGAGCGTTTCGCCTTCATCTTCGGCCGTGTTGATGGCGGTATGCTTCAGGACAGGGCGCAAACCAGCTTCTGCGGCATGCACCCGTGCATTTGACTGCCAGGTAGGCCTGCTCACAACCTGCGGAAGGCTAAGGCAAGTGCATGAGTAGCCGCGAGAGGTGGGCAGCACCGCGCTTGGGAGCTTGGCGTTTGCCCGAATTGTCACGGAGAGGCTCCCTCCGCGGTCAGGACTTCGCGCTAGCGCGGCAGGGTAAAGTGATCGTGTTAGTGAAATCGGCCGGAGATAGCGGTCTGAATGGGTTGGATGTACCTCGAACACCGAAGAACGACAGCCCATGTGCGCAAAACGTTCAGTCCACTGGTATGATGTTTCCGTGGATCTGAGTTGTAGACCAGATGGTCACGACATGACGCCAATTCATTTTCAGCTCCAAGCAGGAGACTCAGAATGAGACGAAAAGCAGGGGATTACCGGCAATTGTCTGCGTCGTGGGAACTTGGTTGCAGGCGAGGCAGTCGCTAAGCCCCTGCCTCCCCGGTCCCAGGCTCGTGGGGTTTCCAGGGTTCCTGCATGGCAGACGCCATTCGTCGCCGCGGGGGAGCTGGCCCCGCGGTCGTGACGGCGCCTATCACGGCAGGTCGGGCTTACACACGATGTTGGGCGACATGCACTGCTTGCAGTGTACGGCGCGGAACCTCGCCATAATAATGGGCACCTAGCCCAGAGGTCGGATGTTTATAAAACGTGCGGCTGCTGGCCGGTGGTTGCCTGCTGTCTCCTTCCTCTTCATTCTGCGCCACATTGTTTGTGAGACCAGAATCGTGCTTTCCTCCAGTTGACTCTCGGAAAAACCCCCGCCGTCTGCCCCTCACACAGAGGCCTCACCTGGGCTCTCCCTTCTCTCCCCTTCCACCCGCCATGGCGCCGCGCGTGGTGATTCCCGTCAACAAGAACTGGGAGTTCAGACAGGCAGACAAGGAAGATGCTCAGTTCCTGCCCGTCAGCCAGTTCCCGACCAACGTTCACCTAGACCTGCAACACCATGGCCTGATCCCGGATGCCTTCATCGGCAAGAATGAGCTGGCCGTGCAGTGGGTGGGCGAGGCGCAGTGGACCTACAGAACCACCTTTACAGCCCAGGCTGTGCCTGCGGGTGCCAAGGCCGTTCTCGCGTTCGACGGGCTCGACACCTTTGCCACGGTCGTGCTCAATGGAGCTACGATTCTCGAGACAGACAACATGTTCATCCCTGAGCGGGTGGATGTCACTTCGGTTCTGAAGGAGGAGAACAAGCTGGTCATTACCTTTGACAGCGCCTTTTTGCGGGGGTGCAAGCTGGTTGAGAAGCACCCGCACCACAAATGGGGGTGCTGGAACGGCGACACGTCGCGGTTGGCCGTCCGAAAGGCACAGTACCACTGGGTGAGTCTGCTGCCACCTTCGTAATCTCAGCCAGATCGCAGTAGCTGACCACGTCCTAGGGCTGGGACTGGGGGCCGACACTCCTGACGTGCGGACCGTGGCGTCCCATCAACCTCGAGATCCACGAGTCTCGGCTCACAGACCTCTTTGCGGAGACCATCGTCGACAAGTCGCTGAACAGGGCAAATGTGACGGTGACGGCATCTGTTGAGGGCAAGGCGGGAAAGGTGCGGTTTGACGTGGCACTGGATGGCCAGCAGGTCGCCTCCGAAACCACAAATGTCAGTTCCGGCTCGGCCGCCGTGTCGTTCCTCATCGACAACCCCGCGCTGTGGTATCCCATCCGCTACGGCAAGCAGCCGCTTTACAACATCAAGGCGACACTCCTCAGCGACGATGAGGAGGTGGACACGGTGTCCAAGCGGATTGGCCTCCGCCGAGCCGAGCTGATCCAGCGCCCGGTGCAGGAGCAGCCGGGGACGAGCTTTTTCTTTGAGGTCAACAACATCCCCGTCTTCTGCGGCGGCAGCGACTGGATCCCGGCCGACAACTTCATCCCCCGCATCAGCCGCGAGAGGTACTATGACTGGGTGAAGCTGGTGGCCGAGGGTAACCAGTTCATGATCCGCGTGTGGGGCGGTGGCATCTACGAGGAGCAGGCCTTCTACGATGCCTGTGACGACCTCGGCATCCTTGTCTGGCAAGACTTCATGTTCGGCTGCGGCAACTACCCCGCGTGGCCCGAGCTGCTGAAGTCAATCGACCGTGAAGCACGGGAAAACGTCAAGATGCTCCGCCACCACCCGTCCATCGTCATCTGGGCCGGCAACAACGAGGACTACCAGTACCAAGAATCCGAGGGCCTCACCTACGATTACGCCAACAAAGACGCCGAGAGCTGGCTCAAGACGAACTTCCCGGCCCGCTACATCTACGAGAAGGTGCTCGCAGACGCGTGCGCCGACCTCATCCCCAGCACCTTCTACCATCCTGGCTCGCCCTGGGGCGCCGGGCGCAACACGCGCGACGCCACCGTCGGCGACATCCATCAATGGAACGTATGGCACGGCACACAAGAAAAGTGGCAGAATTTCGACCAGCTGGTCGGCCGCTTTGTGTCCGAGTTCGGCATGCAGGCCTTTCCGTCCGTCAAAACCATCGACGCGTACCTCCCGCTCGGCAAATCAGACCCAGACCGCTACCCCCAGTCCTCGACCGTCGATTTCCACAACAAAGCCGAGGGCCACGAGCGGCGCATCGCGCTGTACCTGGTCGAGAACCTGCGCTACGCGCCGGACCCGCTCGAACACTTCGTCTACAGCACGCAGCTGATGCAGGCCGAGTGCCTCGCCTCGGCGTACCGCCTGTGGAAGCGCGAGTGGCGCGGCCCCGGAAGGGAGTACTGCGGCGGCGCGCTCGTCTGGCAGACCAACGACTGCTGGCCCGTCACCAGCTGGAGCATCGCCGACTACTACCTGCGCCCCAAGCTGGCGTATTTCACGGTCAAGCGCGAGATGGCGCCACTCAGCATTGGGATCACGCGCCGCGTGCATGTGCATCCGCGGGATAAGTACACACGGGTGAATGTTGATGTGAAGACGCAGATTGAGGTGTGGGGCAGCAACCTCGGGCTGGAGGACTTGACGGTTGACTGCGTGATCAAGGCGTGGGACGTGGAGACGGGCGAGGAGACGTTTTCGCACACGGTCGCGGAGGGGAAGGTGCTGCCGGAGAACCGGTCGACGGAGATCGCCGCGCTGGACGTGCCGGTGCGGGAGAAGAATGTCGGCGAGGAAGGTCGTATCGTCGTGGCGGCGTATCTGGTCGATAAAGATGGCAAGCAGCTCGCGCGATATGTCAACTGGCCCGAGCCGCTCAAGTATGTGCACCTGCAGAAGCCGAAGGCGCTCAAGGCGCGGCTCACAGAGGACTGCGTGGCGGTGGAGATCAGTGCCGAGGTGCCTGTCAAGGGCGTGGCGCTGGAGTGTGAGGATGATGGCGTCAAGTTTGACGATAACTTGGTGGACCTTGTGCCGGGTGAGGTGGTGACGATCGGGGTCAGGGGTGCGAGCGCGGAGACGAAGATCGAAACGCGGTACCTGGGCATGCTCTAGACAAGACGAAACAAGATGAGATTTCCACTCATGTTTTTGTATTTGCAGACTTGAATTTCATGCTCAGAATCCAAACGCCGATAGATTCATGACATAACCAGTTGACAGCGGCAAGATAAAACAATCCCCAACCCATGCATCCATCCGAGACGCCGTACCCATATGTACCCATACATTTTCTGTTGCTTCCCTTAGTTTCGCTTTAGTGCTTAGCAGCAGCCGGTGCTGCCAGCCGCCTGAGCCTCCTTCAGCTTGGCCTCGTCGACGGACGTGTCGAGGCCCTGCTCGACCTTCTCGTTGGGGCCGGCAATGAGGATCTTGATGACCTGGCCCTCCTTGACCTTCTTGAAAGCCTCCTCGGCGTCCTTGAAGGCGACGACGCCGTTAATGAGCTTCTTGACATCGACCTGGCCGCCGGCGACCAGCTCGACGGCGAGCTTGTAGTCGCCGCTGCCGTACCGGAACGAGCCCCGCGCCGTCACCTCCTTCAGGCACAGCGCCATGATCGGGAAGGTGATGTCCGACTTGCCCATGCCGCCCTGCACGTAGGTGCCGCCCATCTTGACCACGTGCAGCGACGTCTGGATCGACGGCTCCGCGCCCGAGGCGTCAATCACCGCGTCCGCGCCCTCGCCCAGCCCGGCCTCGGCCAGCAGCTTCTTGGCGTTCTCCTCAGGCGACACCCGCTGCGACATGTACGTGTGCGTCGCCGCGAACGACTTGGCAAAGTCCAGCTTGCTCTGCACAATGTCCACGCTGACCACCTTGCTGGCGCCAAACGACCGCGCCACCGCCGCGCACAGCAGGCCCACAGGGCCGGCGCCCATCACCACCACGCTCTGGCCGGGTTGCACCCGCGCCTGCCGCACGATGTGCACGGCCACGGCCAGCGGCTCGATCAGCGCGCCTTCTTGGAGGGAGACGTTGTCCGGCAGCTTGTAGCAGAAGTCTGCGGGGGCGACCCAGAAGCCGGTCAGGGTGCCGTCGTAGGGCGGGGTAGCGGCGAACTGCATGTCCGGGCAGAGGTTGTAGCGGCCCGAGAGGCAGGGGGCGCAGCGGCGGCACGGGTAGCCGGGCTCGAGCGCGACGCGGTCGCCCTTGCGGAGGGTGGTGACGGCGGAGCCGACCTCGACGATGGTTCCGGCGGACTCGTGGCCGAGAACCATGGGGTCCTTGACCACGAAGTGGCCGATCGCGCCGTGCACCCAGTAGTGCACGTCGGAGCCGCAGATGCCCGTGTAGTTCACCGCGACGAGCACATCGTGCGGGGTCTGCAGTTTGGGCACGGGCCGCTCGGCGAAGGTGACATCGTTGGGCTTGTTGAGGATGAAGGAGAGGTTCTGCCGGGGGTTATGTTAGCGAGGGGAATTTGGCAAGAGAAGGAGGTGTGTGAGGGTGAATCAGCTTACAGGAGCCATTGTTGTGTCTGTCTGGGGGTTGTTACGGGGATGGTTTGGGTGAGTGTCGTCGTATAAGTGAGGAGAAGTTGGGTGAGTGGCAGATGGCTCGACGGCGGCTTGGGCAGCGAGGAATGGCGACGGCAGCAGCGTTGACATAAAATGGAGGAAGCTCAAGGAGGAGGGACGAGGGAGGGGATGGATGCCTCGAGCGAGACACGATTAAATACCACTAGCGGTTCGCGCCTGCCCGTTTCTCGGAGAGCCGGAGGAAAAAGGTTGTTCTGCTCTTTCCCAGACTCGGAGGCCAGAGGAGGGGTTGCCCTCACCCCTCTCTTGTCCAACCGCATCAACCACATCCTCGACAAACCTGGACTGGCAGACGGGGATGCGGGGAGCTCTCATCGAGACTGTGCCCGCACCCCGCCAAGATCCTTGGGCCAGAGCTCAGGCAGAGCCAAACCCCCACCTCGCCGCTCCACTGCGTCTCTCAGCCGGGTTGTGGGCTGGGATGGCCGATTACGCCATGGTTTTTGATGGATGCATGTTTCTGCGCTGCAGTGATGAGCAGGGGAGCACTGCTATCAACAATGTGGTCGTGGCCAGGCCCACCCGCCGCCAGCTCCCCGGGATCGCATTGCAGTATTGCAGCCGCAGAAAGCAACAACCTGGACCTTCTCGACCTTCAAACCCATCGAAACCCCACGAATGCCTGGCCGTCACTTTAGCCAGCCACTTTACCCGCGCCAATCAGCGGCGGAGCGCATCGCCGCCCGACTCCGCTCCGCGGGGCAATCGCAACGACGAGCTGCCAGGCCAGGCCTGTCAGGTGAGCCATCAGAGACTTCACATGTCTCTTTTATCCATGATTGTGCTTATTGTCGGTGAGGAAAACACGGGGAGGTGGAGGAGGGCATTGTACAGATGGAGAAGAGGTGGGTAATGGGAGCTCTAGATTACAGCCCTGGAAGTCTCCACGAAATCTGCTGCGTCGGCAAGGTCTTCCCGAGAGCGAGCGGATGGCGGGGTTGCCGAGGAGACGTCGGACAATGGACAACACGAACAAATGGGCGGTTGATGAGGCAGGTTGCTGACAGAGTCCCGACGCCAGAGACTACGGACGGCCGAGAAGCCGGGCGGCAACACGATGCAGCAGACTGCAGCGCCAGATGATGCAGCCGTGCCTTATTTCTATTTCGATTTGTTTAGTCTCTCGCTTGGCACGGCAGCTCGTGGAAGCGTCGCATTGCAGCTTCGAGACGGCATCGGGCCCGCGCCGGTCGCGGCACTTGCGGCCGAGCTCGCAGGGCGGGACGGACGGCCGTGCGAAATACCTACCATCACCAACGTCACTCCTTCGCCCCGGTCGGGATCTTGAACAACACCGCATTGCCACCTGGCCCCTGTCCGACCGCCTTATCAACCCTGAAATACCCTTTCCGCTCAAGCTGCACAATGCCGCCGGCCTCAACGCCCGCCAGATTCGCATCGCACAGCGCCTCCGACATGGCAGCCGTGTCAGTCGCCAGGAAATCGTCCAGCTCGTCCCCCTTGCCCAGCGTATCCTTCGTCAGCAGGTGGTCAAACTCCCACAGCTCGGCGTCGACAAGATCGTTGCTTAGCCCCTGAGCCAGCCAGGTGATCTTCTTGTCCGTCTGGCGGACGTCACCTGCCAGGTGCAACTCAAGCTGCATGCCTGTGACCGCACCGTCGCAGGTCCGGGTGATGCCACGGACGATGGCGTTGCCCCAGCTCATCAGCGTAATCTCCTGACCCTGCGAAAAGGCAGCGGCATCGACCTGCTCAATCAAGATCGTGCTAGCGAACGTCACCAACTTCGTCCCAACGGCCGCATTCTTGGGGTGCTTCGCCCGCTCCTCGACATAAGCCTGCTCCGGACCACTGACAATATTCGCAACAACCATCTGCACCTTCGCAACAGCCGTATGCCGCGGCGCCACCGCATCCACCATCTTCCTATTCGTCGCCCACAGAATCGTCCAGTCCATCGTAACCGCATTGCGGCTCGGGCCCTGGCGGAGCATGAACTCGCGCAGCGCGGGCACGGTCAGCCCGCGCCGCAGCACGCCGCGGACCGTCGGCATGCGCGGGTCGTCCCACCCCGTCACGATGCCGGTGTCGATGACCTGGGTCAGCTTGCGCTTGGATAAAAAGGTGCGCACGAAGTTGATGCGCGCAAAGTCCCAGAGCTGGACCCCGCGGAGGCGTAGAGTGGTCAGGAACCAGCGGTACTGCGCGTTGCGGTCGGCGTACTCGGTCGTGCGCAGCGCGTGCGTCACGCCCTCGATGCTGTCGACCACGGGGCAGGCGAAGTCGTAGGTCGGGTAGATGGACCAGGCTGAGCCCGTGCGGTGGTGCGGGACGGAACTGGGCTCCTGGACCCCGTCGATCGTCCTAGACTTGGGGAAGCGGTACACGACCGGGTCTCGCATGGCTCCGTTGGGCGAGTCGAAGGCGATGCGCGCCCGGATGCAGTGTCTCCTGCCCAGCGCGGTGCCGTCCCTCATCTCGGCGAAGATGGCCAGGCTCTCGTGCGGTGGCCGGTCCCGCCGCGCGCTGGGGAGGCGGTTCATGCGTTGCTCCTTCTGGACGTCGGGATCGGTGTCGTCCGCGTAGCGCGTTCCCGTCCGCGATCATGCGCTGGCAGATCTCGTACAGCTGGTCGAAGTAGTCGCTGGTGTATGTGACGCGATCGGGATTGATGCCAAGCAGGTGCAGGTCCTCGAGGATTGAGTCTTGGTACTCCTGCTTCTCCTTGGCGGGGTTGGTGTCGTCGAAGCGGACGACGAGCTGGCCGTCGAACGCCTCGTGGGCGAAATAGTCGTTGAGGAAGGCCGCTTTGGCGTGCCCGATGTGGAGATAGCCGTTACATCTGGTCAGTCAGAAGATCAGTGGAAGCTTGTGAGGGGCGGCTTACGAAGGCTCCGGAGGGAAGCGCGTGACGACACCGTGCTCTGTGTTCTTCAGGCCAATGTTGTAGTTGCCTCCCGCCTTGCTGGCGGCGGCACGCTTGGCCTTCTTATGGGCCTGTGCTGCCTTGATAACCACTTGCATCTCGGGGTGGCTGGCCTCGATGAGGTCAAGCCAGCGTGCCACGTTGGTCATGTCGCCTCGACGGGCGATGCCATGGGCGATTTTGTTTGTCCTCAGGGCGGTCCAAAGGTCCCTGTCGGCGGAGCTCACCTCGTAGCCATCCAGGTATGTGCGGAGAGTGAGATGCTGCTCGAGCTCAAGTAAGACGGCTTGCACGGCACTGGGGTCTGGCACGGACAAGCCCGCGGTGAGCTCGGTCATTCGAGCAGTCGCCATTGTGGACGTCTATAAGCGGCGCCAAAACATGAAGCTGTTCCTATGATGACCGGGAGCTAAAGTGATCTAGGGGTACGACGACAACTACTGGTCTACTTTAAACATGTCTTGGGAAAGCAAGACTCACCCTGAGTCACCCCGGTCTGGCCTGGAGTTGGCGACATCGTCCTGCAGCTGCAGCAGCACAGCCTTCACAAGAACTGGATGCATCACCCAACCAACAACAACCGACAGTCCCTCAAAATGCTGAGGGCAGCAAAAGATTGACAAGGGCGAGATTCGAACTCGCGCCCCATTTCTGAGACCAGGAATGCTCGTGGAGCGAATTCAGGTGGGCCTGAACCTGGCGCCTTAGACCGCTCGGCCACCTTGCCGTGGTGTGGTGTTGCTCGATAGGTTTTGGTTGAAGTCAGCAGAGCCCAATGCTACCCGCCCCTCATCTCCACGGCTGGTGGAAATGAGCTTATTCAGAGCTTGCGGCGGGGCAGCAGTGACGTCTTCCCCTGTGTCCCTCCAAATCGCACCGGTCTCGGCGATTGCTTTCATTTGCACCCGACGCAACCCGAGCATTCCGCAAGCACCGTGGCAAACCCCCACGTCCAGGCCGCAGAGCTGCATTAGCACTAAATATCATTTTCCGCGCCGATGACAGGACTGAGCCCGGGAATTGATGGATGAGAGCTCGCTAACGACATAGCGACACATCAATGCGATATGCGCGGTGGACCGCCAGCGTCCTCCTCCCACGGCCACTGCCACTGAAGCGCGTGCCCCTCGGATTCGGAGTCCGGTCGTTTTCCACCACCATGGCGACGCCAGCAGCGTCGCGAACTTACAATGTTCGTCTCTGAATATGTTTGCGCCCCAGCGGGCGGGTGTTGTTGCCTTGCTCCTGCTACTCAGTTAACTCATCTACCTGCCGCCAGGACGCCATCGACGCGCTCAACTCGCTCCAAACTCCGCACGCCGTGATCGAAGCCCGCCGCAAGGCTGGCATCCGCCCCGACGCCGCCTCCGTCCGCGAGATGCGCGCCTACCTCGCCCGCATCGGCTACTCGCCCTCCGACCTCGACCGCCTCAACATCGTGCACGTCGCGGGCACCAAGGGGAAAGGCAGCACCTGCGCTTTTGTCGACTCCATCCTCTCGCGCTACCAAATTGTCGGCCGGAAACGGTCCAAGGTCGGCCTGTTCACCTCGCCGCACCTGATCGCCGTGCGCGAGCGCATCCGCATCGGGTCGGCGCCGATCTCTGAGGAGCTGTTTGCGAAGTATTTCTTTCAGGTGTGGGACCGGCTTGAGGCGAACGGCGCGCACGTTGCTGCTGCGGCAGGGGATGGGGTGGAAGGGGAGGGCGGCGCCGCCGCGCCGGGGAGCAAGCCCATCTACGCGCGGTACCTGACGCTGATGAGCTACCACGTGTTTCTGTCTGAGGGTGTGGATGTGGCCGTGTACGAGACGGGCATTGGCGGGGAGTTTGACGCGACGAATGTCGTTGAGAGGCCCGTCGCGAGCGGAATTTCGACGTTAGGGATTGATCATGTCTATGTGCTCGGGGATACGGTGGACAAGATTGCGTGGCACAAGGCGGGCATCATGAAGAGCGGGTGTCCGGCGTTCACAGTTGAGCAGGTGCCAGCTGCGAAGGAGGTGCTGCGGCAGCGGGCTGGGGTGAAGGGCGTGGACCTCAAAGTGCTAGATATTGATCCGCGTTTGGCCGGGGTCAAGATCCGGCCGGACGCGGCGTTTCAAAAGCGGAACGCCTCGCTGGCCGTGGCGCTGGCGGAGACGGCGCTGCAGAAGCTGGATCCGGGGTTCAAGTCTGACCCAGAGAGGTTGCCGCGGGAGTTTGTTGAGGGGTTGGAGCAGGTTGTTTGGCGCGGCCGGTGTGAGGTGAAGGAGGAGGAGGGTGTCATTTGGCACGTCGATGGCGCGCACACGGTTGACAGCCTGAAGATGGCGGCGCGCTGGTTTGTTGGGGAGTGTGCTGGCCGGAAAGAGGCGGGCACCAACGTGCTGATCTTCAACCAGCAGGGCCGCACTGAGGCGGTCGACTTCCTCGACGGGTTGTGCAAGACGGTGAAAGACGCAGATCCAGCGGGAAAGGGGTTTGAGCATGTCATTTTCTGCACGAACGTCACGTACGCGGCGACAGGCTACAAAAGAGGTATGTTGCAATATGCCCTTGGTTGCGCCTCGGGCTAACGGTCGCAGATTTTGTGAATCACCAGCATGACCCGGCCGACATCGCAAAGATGACCATGCAGCGCTTGTTTGCCGACCGGTGGAAGTCGCTCGATCCAGCGGCGAACGTGCTGCTCATACCGAGCATCGAAGAAGCCATCAATACGGCTCGCGGTTTCGGGGTCGAAGGCGGGCCAAAGGTACAGGCGCTAATTACCGGCAGCTTGCATTTGGTTGGTGGTGCGCTGGGCATCCTCGAAGGCGCAGACGCTCTGTAGAGAGCGATGATCGGAATCTAGAGGCTATTAAAGGCGCCCTCGTCTTCATCCACGGGGCGCCGGGATGTACCTCGTTATTCAACTGTACAGGTTGGCTACACAGCATAAGCGGGCATTGGAGTTCAGGCTGGGTATAGATGTTGAAGGAGGCTAGATTTCAACATCGCTGATGATCTTCAGAACCGGGCCCACGAGGTGGAAGCTCCCGGTGACGAGGATCTGGCAGGGTTTGCCGTGCTTCCTCGCTTCTGCCGCTATCCTTCTAGCGTTCCCGATCGCTTCTTGAACTGAGTCGTGCACTGTCGTCTGCGTGGTAGCGTTGAGATCCCGCACAGCCGCCTCTGCTTTCCTCTGGGCAGACAGGTCGCGTTTCTCGCCCTCTGCCGGCGCCTGCTCCTCGTTCCTCGTAAAGATCGCGTGTGCGAACATAGACTCACTGCCCCGCTGTGCACCATCAAGCAGCGCCTTCAGCAACGACGCAGGCTCCCTCTCCTGCTGGTTGAACACCAGCACCCGCACGCCATCCGCCTTCACCCTGCCGGCAAACCACCGCCCAACTCCCGCCAAGCTGTCGTCCGTATGCGCCCCATCAAAATACCACTCCACGCCCTCCGCATCCGTCAACACCTCGCACCGCCCGCGCAACGCAGCCTCCTTCAAGCCCTGCACAAACTCCGGCGGGATGTCGCTCAGCGCCCACTCCTCCGTGCCAAACCGCCCCTCCAGTTTCACCCCTATCCTCAGCAAATGCTCCCTGGCCGCATGAACCGCCAGCGCCATATTCTGCTTCTGAAACGGCCCCTGCAGCCTCGCCCCCTCGACCCCCTCCCACTTCTCAACCTCCTCATCGGTCACCTCCACCAACACGGCCCCCCTCTCCCTCGCCCTCGCCCGCAACACCTCCATCACCTCCTCCCCCTGCACCCCCCTCAGCCGTCTCGTAAACACCTTCACGCCTGACTTGAACACCCCGGCCTTATGCCACGCAATCTTGGGCACGGTGTCGCCCAGCATGCCGACGTGGTCGATCCCCAGCTGCGTGACGACGCACGCGGTGATGCACTCCGCGGGCAGGATGTTGGTTGCGTCGTACTCGCCGCCGATGCCGCACTCGACGACGGCGGAGCGGATGTGCTCCGAGACGAAGACGTGCAGGGCCAGGATGGTCAGGAAGCGGAAGTAGAAGGGTTTCGTGGCGGGCCCGTCGAGGTCGGTGTCGGATATGGGGATAGCGGGATTTTGGGTGGTGGCTTCGGAGCGCGCGGCGTGGGTGAAGCGCGTCCAGAGGTCGTTGAGGTAGTGGGTAAATTTTGCCGGGGGGAGGGGGGTGTTGTTGAGGGCGATGCGCTCGCGGACGGAGAGGACGTGGGGTGAGGTGTACAAGCCGACGGGGCGGACGTCCACGGTCTCTGAATGTACAACCGCAGATGTCGACGCAGCGTTTGAAGAGGGAGAGATCTGCTGGTGAGAGGAATACTGCGACAGAATGGACGCCACCAGCGCGCTGACGCTGCCTTTCCCCTTGGTGCCGGCCACGTGCACGCACCGCAGGCCCGAGGCGGCGAGCGAGGCGGGCGTGTAGCCGGCGCGGCGCAGCCAGGCGAGCATCTCAGGGATGGCGAGGGAGTTGAGGTCGACGGGCTTGCCCTTGTCTGTGGACGGTGGGGCCTCGAAGAGGCTGGTGACAGCACGGTTGGACTGCAGCTGCGCGAGGCGGGCGAGCGCCGCGGCGTAGGCCTGTTGTTCTTCTGGGGTCGTCATTTTGCAAGCGTGGTTGTGGTAGCGGTGACAAGGGAAACCAAGCCTGTGAGTGCGGCGCGGAATTCGGTTGTGAGCGATGATGAGTTGTGAGATGATGCGACGATGCGGTGGTCGCATCTCAGCATGAGTTTGTGAGATTCCAACTCGGTGTCCGAACTCAGCGGAGAAGCACAGCACTGCGGCTTGCAGTTCTCAGCTCTGAACACCGACAGCGTCTAAAAGCCCTACATAAGATACAAGGCCAAAAAGATTTAACTTGTCGAATCTCTTTGAAGGCTTTCGCAGGACAGTGTGTGCCGCTTGCAAGTTGGAAAGCGTGCATGTTGGAAGAGAGATGAAGTTACGGAGCAGGCTGAAATGTGGGACGCCTGAATTGGCCTTCGTCAGGGGGGCCCGAACAAGACAAAGTCAAGTCAACTCCACCGGCACAAGAGGCCATACTCAGGGCTTTGTGACTACATAATGAGGCAGCACCTGCAAGCAGCCATAATTTTGATCCATCGTAAACCCGCCTGCAAACCATGTCTATTCGTGGCTACTCGATACACGCAGCGCGCCCAGCCCAGGCACCTCTCCCACTCTACCCACAGCAGCACTGGTCTAGCGAGAAATGTACATGTCAACCCACACAAAGGAAATCCCCCTCCTACTCCAGCTTCAAGCTCTGTAGCCTGGCCTCCGTCTGGATGACCTGTATCACGCAGCATGTTAGCACATACCATCCGTCACGTAGATGATGACGGGGAGCAAACGTAAAAAGACCACTCACCTCCAGCGCCTGCCGCACCTCCAAAACCTTCCTCACCTCCGCCAGCCAGTCCCTACTGAGCGTCTTGGCCCACCCGCTGAGCCCATTCATCTCCCTCGCCGCATTATCCAGATCTCCCTCCTCCAGCAGCGTCTGCGTGCGCGTGAGGATGCTCTCGACGTCGTCGCCGGCGGCCAGCCCCTGCTTGCGGAAGAGCACCTTGCTGAGGACGTAGCTGGACGCGTGGCTGGCGACGCCCGCGTCGTCGGGCAGCAGCGAGGCCTTGCGCACCTCGGCGGCGACGCGGCGGAAGCGGTCGATCAGCTCGGCCGGGGTGGACACGCCGCGCTGGTAGGCCGAGGGGTGGATGGAGGCGATGGCGGCGTCGACGACGGGGTCTTGCGATGCAATTTCCTTGAGTGCGACGAGCTCGCGGATGAACGGGCGCGGGTGCTGCGCGTCTTCCAGGCTGGCGCGCACGGCTTCGACAGCGACATGCAGCTGCTGCGTGCGCAGGGTCGCGTCGACGACCTCGTTCCAGCCCGTGGTGAGCTGCTCGAGGGAGGCGACGGCGGCGGAGAGCTGCTCGAGCTTGCCGAGGCGGCCGGCGCGCTCCTCCTCGACGTGCTGCTGGATGGTGGTGGTGAAGTGGCGCTGCAGCTGGATGGCCTGCTCGAGCAGCTGGTTCTGCAGCTTCTCGTCGGCCAGTTGGCGCTCGCGCTCCTGGATGAGCTGGGCCTTGGTGTTGAAGCTCTCCTTGAGCCGGTTGACTTCGGCCTCGTACTCGCGCCGGAACTGCCTCTCCTGCTCGTCCATGGCGGTCTCGATGCGCGAGACGAGCGCGTTGGCCGCCTTATCGAGGTCGTCGACGCGCTGCCGGACCTTGGCCGCCGCGTCCTTCTCGACCGCCGCCTTGATGTCGCGGATCTTCTTGCCGACCTTGCTCAGCTCGCCCTTGGCCTTGCCAATGGTCGCGCCGTACTTCTCGTTGGCGCCGTCGTGGTTGATCACGGTGATGATGTCGTTCAGCATGCGCACGAGGTCCTGGACGAGGGGCTCGGCGGCATCGGGCACGGCCAGCGGATCGATGGGCGCCGCGGGCGGCCACCGCGAGGGCTCGTCCACCTCGGGCGCCTTGAACGCCTTCGTCGCCGACGCAGCTGCAGGGGCTGGCGCGTCGAGTGCAAGTGCGGGTGCAGCTTCCGGTACGGGCGTGGGTGCCGGCGCGACCACGGGCTCCGGCTTCTTCTCCACTGGAGCAGGGACAGGCTTCTGGAGATCCGCCTGCTTCACCGCGTCGGCCTCGGCCTTGGGCAGCTTCGCCGTCTCCTGCTTCGCCTCGGTCACGACAGCGGGCTCAGCCTTCGGCTTGGCCTCCTTCGCCGCGGCCGTCTTCTGGACAGCGCTGGACTGCCGGCCAGCAGGCTCGCTGCCGTCGGCGACGCGCCACGAGGCACCACTCTGCGCGGGGATCTTGATTTGCTCGCCGTCCGGCCGCCGACCCGTCACGCGGTTCGCCACGTTGGGGAAGCGCTTCTTAAAGTCGAGCTCCTCCAGGTAGAGCACCGCCTGCTCGCCGTAGGGCACGTACTCGGTGAAGAAGTCGTGGAAGTTGTCGTTGATGCGCGAGTACCAGACGCCGCCGCCGAAGGCCAGGGCGCTGAGTAAGGTGAGCGTCAAGATGTAGTTGCGCAACCTGCGAAAGAAGCCCTTCTTCTTGCGTGCCACGGGCGGGAGAGGAGGAGGCGGTGTCTTGGTGCCCGCTTCTGGAATCACTGCCGGGCCCGGGGCGGGCGGTGTGAGGGGTGCATTCTCGGGCGGGATGGTCGACGCGGCGATAGACTCAGTCCGGGGGAGGGGAGGCGGCGCCGTGGATGGGGCTGTGAGGGTCTCCGAGGCCGGGAGCTTGGCGTCATCGGCGGGCTTCTTCGGGTCGGCAGCATAGAATCTCTGACCAGAGGCACAGCAAGGAGCGAGGTTAGCCTGCAACTAGGGATCAAAACGCTCACACATGACCTCATCTGGCTTAGCAAGCTATGGGCTGGAGCTCGTACCTGTCCTGACACGACGGCGCGCCGGGCCGCAGAGAGCTGCCATTGGCGGCCAGCAGCAGCTGCAGCAGGCCTGCTGCCCAGCGCCCTCACGGATTGCAGCGATGTCCGCAACATGAGGGGATGGGGTGGCCGACAGGGCGCAGTTGGGAGGTTGGTGGTGGTGGTTTTGGGAAGAATGCGGGAAGCGAAAAAGAGCTCGGCAAAGTTCCGGGACACAGCAAGCTGCGGGAGCGCCCAGTCGCTGATCCCTGGCAGTGGGCTGGCTGGCCTTGGCACAGCAGCTCGAAGCTCCTGGGCTTGCATCACGCCCAGGGGCCCATGCTCCCATTGAAAGCCCAATCCACCAGGCGATCGCGGTTCACTCTTTCAATACATAAAACGAAAAGAGAATAGGACACAAAAAAGGTAGAAGAGCAAGGATATAGAAGAACAGATGACAAAGATAAAATAAAATTATGAGTTAGAGATAAAGATGGAAGAGAGGCGTAGTAGGTAAGGTAAGAGAGCTGAAAGATGAGTGCGTTTGATATCAGTACTTCGGTAACTTGACCCTCAAGTGGCCAGCTGCTGCTCGGCTTGTACTGCATGAAAAGAAATCACGCCATTACCTAACGGCACCCTGCATCGTGATTAGGATTACCGTCTCGCATTGCAAGCTGTTGCTCTATCTCCAATACTATACACCGAAACAAGAAAACACAAGCCCGAGCTCACCCCGCGCCTCTTCCCGCGTTCTCCGACGCCCGGCTCTCTCTAGCCAGTGTGCCAAGAAAAATAAAACATGAAACCCCATGATGTAAAAGGTATTAGGGGCGGCCGAAACATTGCTCTCCCAGTTCAACAGACGCACCGGCCGCTTCCAGCGCCTGATGCTCCCCCCATCCTTCCCCTGCCCATGCCTCGTCCAAGCCAGCGTGCCGTCAACAAAACAACCTGGCTCCATGACCGCCCCTCGCCGCGGCACAATCCATGAGCCCCGCCATCTCATGCTCAAAGAAAGACGAAACCAACTACTCATCTGCCGCAACGCAAACTCTCAGCAGGCGCATGGCCCGCCGGCCTGCTGGTTCGGGCCCTCAGGGTTTAGGCTGACGCCGGGCCGCTGGCCCGGCCGGGCGTGCCGGGGCCCGACCTGGTCGAGGGGCAGCTTGCGGGCGATGGCGGTAAACAGCTCCTGCACGTTCTCGGCCGTTTTGGCCGACGTCTCGAAGAACAGAAGGCCGGCCTCCTTGGCGTAGCCCTCGGCGTCGGCCGTCTGGATCGCCCGCTTGTCTGGCTGCTCCGTCACCAGGTCCAGCTTGTTGCCCGCCAACGCGATGATGATGTTCTCGTTGGCCTGCCGCTGCAGCTCCTTGACCCAGGACTTGGCCTTGTCGAGTGATGTCTGCCTCGGTTGGACGCGCGGTTAGTGGGCGGGGTTGGAGTTGGGGGCCAGGGGTGGAGCGAAAGGGGGGGAGAGGGGGACATAGAACGTACGGCTTGGGTGATGTCGTAGACGACCACTGCGCAGTTGGCATTCCTGTAGTACATGGGCGCTAGGGACTTGTATCGCTCCTGGCCCGCTGTGTCCCAGATCTCGAACTTGACCGTCGTGTTCTCGTCGAGGGAGATGGTCTGTGTCAGGAAGGCGGCGCCGATGGTGGATTCCCTGTACGAGTCGAATTGGTCCTGCACGACGTTAGCCAGGATGTTTGGCAACTGGTTGTTTCCGGTGATTCTCACCTTGACGAACCGCAGCACGATCGAGCTCTTGCCGACGGCAGATTCACCTATGCGGGGTGAGCAAGTGTACCATCCCTCCAACGGTGCGACGTCATCCCACCTAGCAGCACCAGCTTGAACTGCGCAAAGCGGCTGCTCGTGCCGCGAGCGCCGGGGGGGCCTCGAGACGCCATGACGGGCTTGTGTTGGTTGTGGTGTGGAGGAGGTAAGTCGAAGCCGGAGCGGTCGGTGAGGCGGTGCTGCCTCTCGCTGATCGATGAAGCGGCAGCTCGGCTTTGAGAGAAGAGAGCTGTCGCCCGGCTGCAGGGTCGCTGGGAGCACGGGGATCGCAGAATAGGGGCGCCGTGTTCACTGGCTGATATCGTCCACGAGATGCAGTCAAAGGCGCTTCGAAGAAACCACGGGACCAAGTCAAAACGGGGATTTGTTGAGCAGTCGCAGTCGCAGAGTCTGGTTGGCGAGGATGGTTGAGCGCAGCCTGGGCCTTGGCCACTGTCAGTGGTCAGCGGGCGCCTGCACACGTCAGGCCTGGGCCGATAGCGAAGGCAGCCGGGCTTCAGCAGCTGGTCTGTGCACTCCCACGTGATGGTTGTACTCGGACTGTGTACGCAGTAGCTCCGCCAGCCGGCACCGGGCGCCACCATGCCTCCATGCCAAGTTGACGCCAAGACCAGACATCCCACTAAGCCGCCAAGCTGCCAAGGCACTGTCCCCTGGCCAGAAGCTCGATTGGGCAATCTTGCGACGCCTCTTGTTGGCAGCTGGAGGCGACAGCATGTCAGCTTCAACAAGTTGCTGGAGCATGGCGATGCAGCCCGCCGGTTTCAGCATCTCCAACACGAATTGCGCGGTCTCATCGCCAGTGACCATTGCGGATTCCTTTTCCGCAGCTTCCTACGGCACTTGAGACGTAACTAAACAACTTCAGTCCTTCCGAACTCTCGCTTCTTTTTCTTGCCTTCTTCCCCCCTCCCTCTCCTTCTTCTTCTTCCCTCCCACTCTTCCACCTCTGCTCGTTGTCGCTAGCCATGGCGCTCCCCTTCCGCGACATCAACGTGCAATCCGCTTCCGATTCGTATATTTTCTCGTCACCCTCCAGTCCCAATGCGCCGGCCCTGTGCATTGACCGCCCAACGGGGGACATCCGCCTCAGCGATGCGTCGCTCCTCGCGGGAAAGCGCGTGTCGCGCGTGACCAGCATCGCCGGTATCTTGGGCATGATCCGGCTGCGCCTTGGTGCGTTGCGCATCTGAACATTGGGTAAACTTCTCTTGGGAGATACTGACTGCTCTAGACAAGTACATCATCGTCATAACCAAGGTCAAGCAGGTCGGCAGGCTGCGCGGCCACATGGTGTATAAGATTCTCGCAACCGAGCTCCTCCCCCTCCGCGAGCGCCAAGTGCACGACCCTGACGAGGACCACTTTCTCACCCTCGTGCGCAACTTCCTCAAGTCCGGCCCGATGTACTTCTCGTACTCGATCGACCTCACCAACAGCGTCCAGCGCCAGGCGCAGCAAGACGCCACCAGCCCGCTTTGGAGGCGCGCCGACGACCGCTTCTTCTGGAACCGATTCGTCCAGTCCGACCTGATTGATTTCCGTACCAATGGCGGTCGCGGCCAGCCCGCCCCGCAACCCGGCATCGACCCCTACATCCTCCCAGTCATCTTCGGCGTGCTCGAGATCCACCCGACGACATTCAAGGGCAATCCCCTGACAATAGCACTTATCACGCGGCGGTCACGCCATCGCGCGGGCACCCGCTACTTCACGCGCGGCCTTGACGACGAGGGCCACGCGGCCAACTACAACGAGACGGAGCAGATCCTCGTCATCAACGACAGCGCGGCGGGACTGGGCGGTTCGGCAGGCAGCGCGGGGCCAGGATGGCAGCGCAACACCCCGGACGAGAGCAAGGACATGCAAATCCTAGCCTACGTGCAGACGCGCGGCAGCGTGCCAGCGTACTGGGCCGAGGTCAATACGCTCAAGTACACGCCCAAACTACAGATCCGCGCGATCGAGGCCGCCATCCCCGCCGCGCGCGCCCACTTTGACGAGCAGGTCCGCATCTACGGCGATAACTACCTCGTCAACTTGGTCAACCAAAAAGGCCGCGAGATGCGCATCAAGCAGGCCTACGAGCAGATGGTCGAGACGCTCGTGTCAAGCCCGCAGGAGCACACGCAGGCGGACCAGCGCACCGACGAGAAGTTCCACACCATCGAGACGAGCGGGCCCGCTCGCTCGCACTTCGACCGCCTGCACTACATCTACTTCGACTTCCACGCGGAAACAAAAGGTCTACAGATGCACCGCGCGCAGCTGCTCATCGACCGCATGCGCGACGCCCTGCTGGCGCAGCAGTACTTCCGCGCCGCCGACATGCCAGGCGGCCGGCGCGGCGCCGTGCCCGACGGCCGCGGCCCGCTCGAGGTGCGCGGCCTGCAGACCAGCGTCGTGCGCTCCAACTGCATGGACTGCCTCGACCGCACCAACGTCGTGCAGAGCATGCTCGCCCGCTGGACGCTCGACCGCATGCTGATCGACCTGGGCCTGCTGGCGCGCGGCGCGCGCTTCGCCGACGAGGACCCGGCGTTTGAGTTCCTGTTCCGCAACATGTGGGCTGACAACGCCGATGTTGTTTCTAAGAGCTACTCCGGCACCGGCGCCATGAAGACCGACCTCACCCGCACGGGCAAGCGCACCAAGGCTGGCGCGCTTCAGGACGCCAACGTTGCTGTCACGCGCTACTGTCGCAATAATTTTCTGGATGGGCCACGCCAGGACGCGTTCGATTTGTTCTTGGGTGCATACCAGCCGCCGGCGGGAGGCATTGGCGCGGGCTACATCTTTGCCGACCGCCGCCCTGTCTGGATCCAGAGCGTGCCGTACATTGCCGCATTCGGCTTCTTCTTCGTGCTTGTTGCCACGTACACGCCGCGACTGCCCGACGCTGCTGTCTGGCCGCTGCGCATCTTCACCTTTTTCTGGGCCATCGTTACCGCCTGGTGTTTGCACTTTATCCTCACCAACGGCATGCTCTATGTATGTTTCTCCTCCTTTAACAGTCCTCCTAGTACTCCCCCCCCTGTACGAGACAGCGTTGCTGACTATGCCTTCTTCCAGGTTAACTGGCCCAAACTCAACCCACGGCCCTGGGCCACTGAGGGCTACCACGAGACCATCAGCCGGGTGCGCAAGGACCGGATTCTGGGGCCGCTGGTGGCGCGGCACGAGCGCGGGCTCAGCACGGCGCGGTACGTTAATGCTGAGGAAGGCAAGAAGAGGATTGAGTAGGCGAGTTGGCTTTAGACCCTTTGCTTCGTGTTGTGGATGGTATTTGAAGCGGTAGCCTTGGGGTTATTGTACGCTTGTTCTCTTTGCATCCGCGTGCGATTGATATTTGTGCCGATTAGTACTGCTAGAGCTAGACACATCCATGATGGAAGCCTGATGATCGGTAATGGGAGAACTGTGATGATTGACAAGCTGCGCTGAACATTGTGTACTAGACCTTACCAGGCGGCAGAAGTTTCCGTCATCAAGGACGTTCCTCTACAGCCCAAGCCTGCCTGAATGATTAGGAGCAATCAGTTCCCAAAAGCCGCAATCAGGAGTAGTAGTTATCATCGTTAAATAGTATTCAACGTGCCTTAGAATATTAACAAGTATAGTAAAGGTTGGGTATCGTGTCTACTTCAACAGTCGTCGTTCAAGCCTCATGCATCCCCGCTCAGCTAATAAGCACACCCACCACCTCCTTCATCCTCTCTCACACGCCCTAGCAGCACTCCTCCCAAGGTTGCAGCAGCACTCCTTCCAGAGCTTGAATCTTCATTACCTCCCTTTTGTCACCTCGCCTAACACCCACCCATAATCACAACCACAACAACCACCTCACCCCCCTCACCACCCCCTTCCCTACCCCCAACACCACCCTCGCCAACATAACCACAAACCACACATACCACATACACCCCACCAACAACCACTCCACAACCAACCACCCCGCCCTTCTAACCCACCTAAACCTCCTCCTCCGCCGCCTCAGCATCTTCTCCATCGCATCCACCACCCGTTTCACCTTCAGCCTCTGCCCCACCGCGAGATCATACCCCGCCTCATCGGCATCATCCGCCGCAGCCCGCGTCAGCGCCGTCAGCTCCCCACCAACCACATTCCGCAGCGACTCGACGCGGCGCAGCAGCGCCGGCGCCGCGTCGTGCGCAAACCGCCCCGCGAGCGCGTGGAAGTGCGCCGTCGAGGACTCGACGGATGCGGCCAGGGTGCGGGCCGCGAGCGGGTAGAGGTCGGTTTGGGCGAGGGGGGTGGAGAGGAGGGCTTGCGCGTGGGAGGGGTCCGGGGAGAGGGAGGCGATTTCTTGCAGGGTCGGCACAGGGATGGGGACGGGGGCGGCGGTGGTTGTGGGGATGAGCGGGGAGGGGAGGAGCCTGGGCTCGCGGGCGCGGCGATCCATTTCGGCGGCGTGGATGCCGGCGCTGAGCAGGAGGGCGCGCAGGCGGGCGATTTCGCGGCGGGAGACGGTCGGGGTGGTGGAGGATTCGCGCTCGGCGAGGGACCAGTGCCGGCTGGAGGGCGCGGTGGAGCTGCGCGCGGGCTTGGGGAGGGTGAGCGCCGCGTCGAGGCGGGCGGCGGCGGCGCGCACGTCGTCTCGACTGACTTGTGACTCTACGTCTGACCCGGCGGGGTCGGTTGGGCCGCGCACCAGGACGGGAGGTGGCGACTGGCTCGGGGAGGCGGTTTGGACGTCGATCTTTGGGGGCTTGAGCAGGTCGAACCGGGACGACCGCCGACTAAGAGGTCTTGAGGGTGGGTGCTGGAGCTGGCCGGACTTGGCGTACTCCGTCGTGAGCTGCGGCGCTGGCTCGAGCCCGCCGGTAACGTCCTGCACCGAGAGGTTGCGCTCATGGCGGGGACCCCGTGACCGCCCTCTAGACTCGGCATCGGAGTCGTCGGATGACGTGGTCGACGACCCGTCATCGCCAGCGTCCCTTCGCCAGATCATGTCGCTGACCTTGGACACGCCGCTGCGCAGGACAGTATCAATGCGCGGACCGCGGAGCAGGGAGCGCAGGCTGAGGCTGCCGTCTTCGCCGCGCAGTCTGACGCTGCTGAGGCTCTTGTGCGAGCGGTGGCCTGGTGCCCGCTCTCCCGCAGGGCTCCTCGAGGGTTGCCGCTGCGGCGAGGACAGGGCGCTCTCAGCCGTGTCTGGTGTTCCCATCCACGTCTCGCCGGGTGGGCTGAGCGTGACAGCAGTGTCTTCACGAAGCACTTCAGGGGTGCGCTCCTTGCTACGGTCGCGGAAGATGCTCTTGACTTTGGTCAACCGGTTCCGATGTGGCGAGCTGGGCCGGCTGGACGTGGGGGACAAATCCATGCCTATCGCCGGGACCATGGCCACGTCGTGGGTTGGCCGCAGGTCCGGTGAGTTGGGCTGCGAACTATCATCTGCAACTGAGTGGCGCCTGTCTCTTGGGACCTCAAGGCTGGGGCGCCCTCGGGGCTGTGGTGGCGTTGAGTGAGGCAGAGGCAGCGGCTCGAGTCCAAGCCCTCTGGCCTCTATCACGGTCTGGTCCGCTCGTGAGTCCGTCCGTTGCCGGGTGCTAAGATCCCGCAAGGCCTGCGGTGGCTCCCGCTCGGGAGTCATCGGGGTGGCGTGCATGCGCTGGGTCTCGTGGTTGTAGAGCGGATGAGACTCGGCCTCTCTCTGCTCCTGCTCAAGCATCTCTTCCATCTGCTTCTCCAGAACAGACCTGACGGGGCCGCTTGTCGTGCCATTCTTTGCGCGACGACGGCGATCGCTGTCCGTGTCTGACGACTCCGAAAGCGAGCCACGGTGGATGCGCAGCAGATCGCGATTGTTGACCGAGTTGCTGTGCCGGTGATGCGACCCCTTGAGCGCTCGCAGCTTTTGTTGGGCACGATCACGAGCCGCGCTGAGGACGTGTTCATGCTCATGCTTGGCGGGCGGCGGCTCCGTCGCTGCCTTCTCGCCCGGCGTGTGCGCTTCCAGCAAGTCCTTCGCCGACCCAGGCGTCGCCAGAAGTTGCATCTCGTTTCGAGACTGCGGACGTGGAACCTGCACCCCCTGAGGGAAAATGCGTCTCCAATGGCGGTCCTCGACCATCTTTTTGTTGTCATCGAGTTCCAGCCAGTACACATCCGCTAACATGTCAGCCGGATCAATCACCCAGTCGACCCGTGGTCGCCGCGGCTTCGTTGCCGCGGCGGCCCGCGGGTTGGACTGTGGAGATGTCTGTGATGCCGCAGCTTCGGCACTAGTGAAGGGAGGTAACGCCGTATTCCCAGGCACACGGCCCTGGCCTGTAGCCACCCACTTGGCAACATCATCTATCCACTCCGAAACTCTCATGACCTCACTGAAGCCCTGAGCCTCGCCGTCGATGCCTTTTCTCTCTCGAGCGCGCACCTTGCGGTTTCGGATGTACTGTAGCGGATTGTAGGGACGGCCAATCCGCGTCTCGGCTTCGCTGGTCGGCACTCTGGACACAGGGGCAGAGCTGTTGGGTGTAGCAGGCGGACTGGCGGTCCGTATTCTCGTTACTCGCTCGGGCTCTAGCGGGGCGACTAATTCGAGAACCCGCCGGTACTGCGCCATCAACTCCAGGTATTCCTTGGCCTTCTGTGCCCTGGCCAGGGTAGATTGTGAGAAATGGTATCGATAGTTCGCTCCGGGCTCAAACGCGGGTTGCAGCGGGGTGAAACTCCGCCCGCCATCCACCCTCGGTGACCGGCCAGGCTTGGGCGAGACGGTCCGCGACATCTTCCGTTGCTGTTGCAGATGATATCGTAGGCTCCCTCCCAGAGCACTGTCAGGGAGAGGTGCCAGCCTCGGCGGGGTGGGCTGCGAGATATTTCTGCGGGAGGCAAGCCGTCTCGATTCGCTCAGGTTCAAGGCCATGTTGACGATCTGGGCCGACTCCATGTCCAGCTGTGCGATGCTCGTGCGTGGCGATGGGTCAACGGCGGTGTCCCCAGCCAGTGAGTCGCGCTTCGTCATGGTCGTTGACGCCGAGCGCTCTTCCAGGTGCCCCGTGGGTCTGGCAACGTTTCCCGTGTCAGACATAGCCTCGGGCGCGCTGCTCGAGGATGCCTCTCCATGTTTTGTGCCAATATGCGTGGCCAGCTCGTGGGGTGTACGTAGCGACTTGTCAAAGGAAGTACGTGCCGGCGGGTCACGGTCCCGAGCAGAACTATGGCGTTTTAGGAGGGAGCTTGACAGCAGAAAGCCGCCGCTGGTTCTGGGCCTGTATGCCCGCTGCACGCCGGTAGAGAGTCGCTTCTCGTCATGGTTGCGGCTGTCGGACCTCGAGGGTATCCCGGCGCGCACATCGAGATCGGAGGTCAAGGAGGCCCGCGTCGAGTCGGCGGAAGGGTTGCCCAGCGTGGAGGTGTCGGCAGCATGGGCATTCACGTCGGCACCGGCGTCGGCATCGGCTTGGGGATGGAGCGCGCCCGAGTGTCTTGCAACGCGCCGCGGGCGTGGATGTACAGCAGACGCAGTCGCATCGTGGTCCGTCATTTGCGCGGCCCGTCGACGTCGTCTCGAACACGGTCCGAACTTGAAAAAGCATGGACGCTGGTGTATGTTCAGAGCATTGTACCTGTCTGCGTCCCAATGGTGTATCGTGGAAATGCGTCGTCAGGAGGCAGCCGCCTTCAGTGTTCCGATTCGCCGAGGTTGGCACTGGGAAGGGGAAGTCGAGTTTGGCTCGCAGGGGACCAGTGAAGCGCGAAAGCCTGCAAGCCAGGGTCCCGTGGCACTGTGCTCGGCATTCAGTGAGTGCAACAAGGAGCAGGGGGTCCCGCAGCCCTACTGCGTATAGGTTAGCCCCACTGATACCCGCTCACCACGGCAAGACATTGTACTGCGTACTGTGAACCTGCAGGCTGTATGCACACTTGACTGGAACCAGGGCATGCGCAATGGACTCCGATTGAATGAATGGCCACGCTGGGAGCGAGAGAATTCATCCTAGGTCCCCAACTCATCCCTATCGGCACAGTGCCAATACTCACATCGGACCGCCTGTGCGAACACAGTCAGATCGACCAGTTTCCCAACGGCGTCGTCCGCATATCGCTTCATGTCTAACAAGCCCGGGCTCCGGTCGCGGCCTCTGCCCCTCCTCAGGTGGTAGCTGCCTCCCGCTGCCAGAGCCTGCAGGCCCTGCGCGTCTCGGCAGGCGCGCCTGTGAAGCGCACGCCCATCACCCGCCCCTTGGCCGCGATCATCCCCACCGCGAATTCGAAGACGCCGCCGCAGTCCCGCAGTGTCGCCTGCCGCATCCGCAGAGGATAGAAGAAGGTGGGACCCTGCTCTGCGCGGACACGGTGGACCGTGATGCGTACGAGATGGGGGAAGCGGTGCTCCGCGAGACGTTGGAAGGCGTCGCTCCAGCTGCGCCGCAGGATGTTCACGCTGTGGATCTGGAGCGATTTGAGCGTACTGGATTAGAAGGTGAAAGTTACTCTCGGTCTTCTGGGCCGAACGGGACTGACCATCCTTCCATGACTCTCAAGCTCTTGCGCCGCTCTTCGTCTTGAGCCGACCACGCCGGCTCTTGCGCCCGCACCGTGAAGGTGACATGAGCACCGCCCGGAATCATCAGGGCAGGCAAGATGTCGTCCTCCGTCGGCGGCACCAGATGCCGCGCTTTCAGCTCTCGGCTGAGGTGCGTCTGTCTCGTGCCCCAATCCCACATGGCAACCTCAGCGCCGGGGTACAGCAGCGTGTACGTCTCGCCGTCCTTGAGCACCGCGTAGTAGCGCTCCGGGAGCTTCTCCATAAAGCGCGATTCAACACCAGGTTCCAGCTGCCGGAGGCCGACCTGGTTGCGCCCGTTGATGATCATGGCGTCTTCCTCAGGGTGCTTCTCGAGGCCGGTGTGGTCAACTTCGACCACCTCGAAGCCGTCGGGGGTGGAAGTGGTGTGATGGAGCAAGATGAAGCCCGCAGGGGAAAACGCGTCGGTGTCTAGGCTCCATCGGAAAAGGCATGGCTTCCTCAAGCTGTCCTCTTTCGCCCGACCGAGAACGAAGTCAATGTAGTATGGACGTGTGGGCCATAACAGCCGGCGTGCGCTCATCCCGAGGAAGAGGCGGGGGGGTTCAAGCCTGGGACAAGCTGGAGGGTGAGCGATTCAGACTTTGGTCGGACTATTTTGTTCTTGTTCCAGGTGTATGTAGCGGAATACACACCGTATGCCATCATTTCTCACCCTTACATGGCGTAACATGTCGTCAACGCCAGATTCACCCATGTGCAAGATTATTTCTGCGGCCTGGACGTAGAGAAGTGAGGAAGGGGAGCTGGTGTGGGTTCGGATGGATTCGCACTCGGCTTGGAAGTGCGGGCATGCATCACGTAAGCTCCTCCTAAACCTACACGAAATTCCCTTTAAACGGAACGCTGTTCCTCACTTCGACAGCCAAAGCTTAACGACTAGTTGACGATGGAAACATATACACCGAACTCGGACTTGCTGCGCCGCCCTGAAAAGTTTAGTTAGTGGTCGTTTCTACTAAAATCCTATGCCGTATCGAGCTGAGCATTGTTGTTGTCGCTCACCGTGTAATTAGCTGTAAGCCCTTGCCCGGGCACCCTCCCTTCACACCCCTGCGGATAGCAGGTTGGGTTTGACCATTATGCCGTCTGGGAAACAGTAGGTCATGTAAACAACCAGGGAGCACCTACCAAGATCACGTATTGAATATACGTGATAGACAATATTTGGCAACCGTGAGAGCACTCTATCCCTGAAGAGCATCTAAGTCCGAGTCATCCACATTACCGCCCCCACGTGAGCAACCTGCATGTGCAATGCTCAAGAAGAAGGCGCACTAGATGGCCGCTATTGGTTGACGTGAGCGGGAGGGGCATCTAGGTCGGTTCGTCGACCCCTAAGCGAGCACTTGGCATTCCTGGTCTCTTCTCACACACATCATAACTAACGTACTTATCTTGCTGTATGTACCTCACCCAGCGTGACTGGAACAAGCACATCACTGATAACACTCACAATATCCATGCATATAGAGAAAGGTTCTGTCTCTGTTTCTGTTTAGAATCTATTGCTTAAGCCGCGGCCGACATCGTCCTTACGTCCGATTATTCCCTCTACACCCTCACGCCGTGCTATAAGTTCCGTGCCGCACTGCCATCTCCCTACCATGTCCGACCTGGACAACGAGCATGAGCGGCTGGTGCAACAGATGCACGAGAGGGTGCGTCAGTTTCGATTAGAGGCGCGACGCAATGCAATCCCGCGCTTTGGTCCCGCTGTCGACGGCGTGCTCTGGAGCCGGATCCGGCCAGGAGAGGAGGACGAAGAGTCACAGACTCCCATCCTTGGGATTCTTGAGTGCACGCTGAAGCCCGGCATCAACATCCAAGATAAGACTGGCTCACCGCGAAGGCTCTGGGAGGCCGTACTATGTTACATTGGTTCCATTCCCGGCTGCTGCGGGATTGAATGGGGGTCCAGACTAGACGGCGATCCGTCCGGGCAGACATCCATCTTTTGCCTGGTTCACTGGGAGAATACGGCTGCTTGGCGTACGTTCCAGTATAGCCCGGGTTTTACCCCCATTATCGGGCTGCTCAATTCCGAGGTGTCGAACCGCTGCGCAAAACCGGGCCCGTCGGGCGCGCCGAGGTTGGGGTGCGGCGCGGACGCCCAGGACAGAGCCACTGTGGTTGATGTGGTCTCGGTCGCCATGGCGGCCGAGGATGTATCGTCTCCAGAAAGTCTGCTCGCTTTTGAGGACGCCTGGAAGTCAATTGTTGAACCCGTGACCAACGGGCGCGATGGCCTCCAGCACTGGTACGCGGTATGGCTCGAAAACAACGCGACGACCTTCTTCGATCCGTCTCCGGCAGAAGCAGCCGCAGCAACCAAGCAAGCCATCTTCACCGCGTTCCTTGCTTGGGATGCTGCGCGCTACGAAAGCCGTCATATTGAGGAGCTATGTGGCAAGTTACAAGCCCTCCCGCCATCCATCCTGGTCAGCGGGCCAACAAGCGTCTCAAGAAAGCAAATCCAGCTCATCAACCGACAAAACCCCCAGCTAGAAGTCAACCGCCATAATGCACCGCAACAGCCAGCCGCCGCGCAGCACAACAGCCTAGCATCCATTCTCCACGCGGGCTTCCCGCGAAAATGCGGCGCCGACCTCGTCAACATCAGTTTACAGGCACAACAAGCCCTCGACCGCAGCATAAGCGACGCCAGGGCCAGGAAGCGCCTGTTCCCGGCCGCGCGGGGCTCGTTCCGATGCCAGGGTGAGCTGTACGAGGGCAACCTCCCCCCGATCCCGCTATGGCGGAGAGGGCCGGTGTCCATCATCCATGGTGGCTTTCAGAGCGTCGATGTCATCTGGATGCAGCTCAAATCCCGCGCCCCGAAGAGTCAGGGCGCTCGCATTCATCTTCAACTCAGGGACGAGATGAGCGCGTTGCCGGGGTTTGTGAAGAGCTTTTGGGCTCGCGATGTCGAGCATCAGAGGAAGCTTGCTGTGCTGATAGGTCAGTGAAATGTCTGTCTCAACCGATCAACAGACCCGAACAGAAAGCAGAAACACACTTGCAGTTGCTTTCCGTTTGTTGATCTCTTCCGTCTTACCAGTCTGGGAAGACGTCCACGCGCGCGAAGCTGCTTCACAAGCCTGCCGGCGCATACTAGACGACTTTGTCGCATCATCAGTCCACCTTGCCGCGCCGCTGAAACACCAGGCCTTCCTCATACGTCGTTATGACGGCGCCGCGTACCTCCTCAGCTGGCGCACACCGCATCTAGAGCTCATCTCGTTCCATGTGCCAGCGGGCGCGGCTGAACGCCGAATGTTTGAGCATGCCTACGGCGCTTTTATCGAGTTGCGTTACCTCTCTTTTCCTCCTTCCACCCTTTTCCCCAGCCACCTTCCTGACCTCCCATCATCCACGAGAGACACGAATGACTCTTGGCAACAAACTAACTCGCCGTTTGCCCCCATTGGGGCCTCGTTCCCACCAAACATAGTATGACCCACCCATCGCTCGTCGCAGGCATCCCCACCGCGTGCAGTGTCGTGAGTGATGCAGGCGGCTGGCAGGCCGACGCTGGCGGACCGGCCGGCGAGATCGACCCCCAGCACCAGCTCTTCACGGGGGTCTTGGAGTGGGACAGCCCGGCGGCGAGGCGGGAGTGGTATGGGGAATTGTTCCGGCTTGCGTGCTGGTCGTACGAGCTGTTTGGCCAGACGATTGATACCTTGGGGATCCTGGCTGCCGGGGGGGTTGAGGCGCGGTTTTTGGAGCTGCAGTGCGAACGGTAGGTAGGCAGGTACCCTAGATTGCATGGATGAGGCATGATCTCGGTTTCGGTTGGTTAGTAGCTGAGGGTAGGGGAGGATGGTGTGGTGAGAGGTGATTTGCGTGAAGAAGTAAAATGGAGTGGCTGGTGCAGCCGCGGCGGAAAGGGGGGCGGCCTGGGTCGCGTGGAGGACGTCCGTCGAGATTCCAACGCTTCCGTTTTCATTACTGGGCAAGCTGCGCAGTAATCAACTTCTTGAGGTCACCGACCACGGGGTTCTTGAGAATCATCTCCACGGTAACCTTCATGTTCATGATGCCAAGCTTTTCCGTCAGGAAGTAGGAGATGTACATCGCCGTGAAGGAGTCCATCCCGAGTCCAAAGAGGTTGGTGGAATCCGTGTGCTCCCACTTTGGGTCCAACGTGAAGACGTCCTTCAGAACCACCTGAAGCGCCTGGAAGAGCGACTCGGCGAAGCCGTCGCGATGAACCTCGGCCTCGCAAAATGGCTCATGGCTGCTTGTTGTGCCCTGCTGGTCTGGCGGGGATTTCACTGGGTCTGGCATCGCTGAGGGCTCAGGTGCGTCCGGGTCCCCCGAACTGTTCTCTCCCTCCATTCGGACCCTCTTTCGCGGCGGCGCTTCTTCCTTGTCAGACGCAATGTCAAGGTCCCAGGGCCACCCAACGAAGTGGATTCGAAGGTTCTTGAACCATTTCCTGTCTGACCTGAGCTTGTCGAGAATGGTAGTTGCCGGCTCACATACGCCGCGTCCTTTCCGTTTCCTGCTCCTTGCTGCTGGAGGAGATGATCTGTCTGCAATGCCATGATCCGGGCCTAGCATCCGGAACGGCCGCGGCGAGGCGCTCTTCGACTTGCCGAACCAGGCCATGCAAGTGTCGCTGTTTAACCATTAGCCCATAGTTCGCTTTGATGCTACTCCTACCGCAGTGTAATACCAGACCCAGCCCCCTGCGGTATGCTTAGAGAGCTTCGACGACAAGCATCCGGTCCGCGGGCATCTGTCCTGCGGCACATTCTCGTACATGCCGATGACGACGGCCATGGTGATGGCCGATCCAGGCTGCAGCAGCGAGGTCGTCCGCTCGGTGAGCAGCTCCGAGCTGTCCCGCGTTAGAAAGAGCTCGTACTCGCCCGCGAGGATCTTCTCGCTGCCCGGCCCGGAACTGAAGCGATCGGTTATGACGGCTTGCATTGTCTGTTCAAAATTGGTAAGCTCACCGCCCAATCATGCAATGAAAGGGCAAAGGGGGGTACCCTACCGACCAGCCGTACTCTGCCGGGATGGGTAGGATACGACCATAGGCATCCTCAAGTCGCATGGGTTGCTGGAAAAAGGTGTGCTTGGTGTCGATGGTGAGCGACGCGCTCTGTAGGCTGGAGAGGTAGTTGACTATCTTCATGTTGGAGTCCCAGACCTTCCTGACCATATCGACCAGGCTGTCCAACCTTGGTAGTGCCTGAGTCGCCACCAGCTCGTACAGCGATCCTACTCGGGATGTCGACGCCTGGATGGCTCCCGTTTGTTCTGACTGGCCGATCTGAAGGAGACGCAACTGTTCCGCAGCTTCCACCTTGACCGTAGAGAGCGTCGAGACGCCGAGAGTGAGAAGTCTCATGTTCAAGCTGGCTGTATGTCCTGCAATGTAGGCGCGCAGCTTCTGCACCTCGTCCTCCGTGCACAAGTTCCACTGTGCCTTTCGACCCCATCCCTTGAGCTTGTCTAGTCTAGTCGGTGTGCCGCCTTGGCTGGAGAGAACCTGGTACCGAGAGAGCTTGGAGCGGAACTCCTCCAGGGGATAGTGACACATCAGCGCGGCAACCTTGACCGCGTTCAACGCCGCTTCATCTTGACCGTTGCCAGATCGAAGGTGCTCAATCTCGGTGAGGGCGCGCTGCAGGCCGTGCAGCTCCAGTTCAAGCTCACGGTACTCGAATGTTGCCTCCCCCCGCAAGGCGTCGACGATGTTCTTGATGGTGGCACCTGCGGCAAGAAAATCGCCAACGGAAAAGCCAAACGACATTATGTCTCCTCAGACAAGAATTTGCGGTACAAGGCTCAGATTTCGTTGGTTATCTGGTTGGGGGCTGCTGCTTAGGAACCGTTGTTGGAGGAGCGACTCCAGTGTCAACGATGGGAGTAGTGTTGAGCACACACTACTAAATCCCCTACTGGAGGATGGCCCGGGTAACATTACAAGATTGGCCAACAAGACGCAGGATTTTCAGCTTGGGCAAACCGAGGGCATTCGTATGTACGGATTACACGTAAGCCACTTCTCACACAGCCACATACGTGCGTGGCCGGCCGCTGTCGGCATTGATTGGAGGACACCACACAGCCTCATGCTGCTGCGCGACAACACCGAAGCCGTGCATCTGCTGCCAGGTGCTACCCTTCTCTGCAGGTCTACCAGGCGGCTCTGTCAAACTTGGTAGCCACCCTCCTTCCCAGCGGTGGCTGGCTAAGCTTGACCCGCCAAGGCGACGGGTACGCAGACCTCCTGGCGCGCAGTTTCTCGTTCCTCCTCAACGTAGCCATGTCAGCCATATTCACCTTTTTCCGGACGGCCACCCCTCCATGCTCGACTCCTCGCTTCCTCTCTGCGCCCTCCGACCAGCGCGTCGTCTTCTCATGTCCCTCCAGCCGTGGCCGCTTTGCCACGGGCTGATCTACTGCTTCTTCCTCTCTCCTCTCTTGCAGGCGCGCGACTCTGAGCCTCGTCATCACTGCCGCCCACGTCCTTGCTCTCTCCTCTTGTGTCTTACAGAGCGGTTTCTGCGCGGCAACCTTCTGCTTCACTTCTGCCCAGGTCTTTGCTCTCTCGTCTTGTGCCTTGCGGAACATTTCCCGGGCGGCATCTTCGCTCATCATTTCTTCCCGCATCCTTGCTTGCTCCTCCTCTTGTGCCTTCCGAAGCCGTGTCTGAGCGGCCTTCTCCTGCTCGACTCTGGCCTTCTGTACTGCCTCTTCTGACCGGCGCGCCACCTCCTTTTGTCGCTCCTGGCGAGCTCGCGCGATTGCTGCTTGCTGTTCGGCCTCTGCTATGGCTACTTCTTGATCCGCCTTGCGCCTGGCCTCCTCCTCTGCCGCGCGTTTTGCCGCCTCGGCTACCCTTCTCTTTGACTCTTCTACCAATCGCTGGAATTCTTCCTCCAGCGCTCTCTCTTCCTCCTCCCGTTAATTCCGCAGTCGCTCCTGAGCGGCCTCCTCCTCCCGGTTTTGTTCCCAACACGCTCTGTTGCGAGCCCGCCTCGCTCGCCTCCTGCGATTCCTGTTTCGATTTCGGTTCGGCCCTGCTTCGTCGGCAGCGGCTTGCTGTCTAGTCACTGCTTGTGCTTGTTGCCTCCATAGGGTCTCCTGTTGCTGTCTGCGTAATTCTTCCTGGGCTTGCTGCCTCCGCAGCGTCTCCTGTGCCTCGCGATACCGCGCCCGAGCAACACGAAAGTCGTATCTGGCCCGTGTGGTTTCGTCCTTGAGGCATTCCCACGCTTCACGGACCTGGTCACGGTCAACGGCTTGTTTCATTCAAGTAGACTAGTCGATTGGCCAGAATAACGGAGTGGTAGGTACCTTACGAAACTCAACAGCATCAACAGTTCTACTGGGGGCCGCCTTGTCAGGATGATGGAGGTTGGCGAGTCGGAACCAGGCTGTTTTGATCTCCTCTGTGTGAGCGCGCTCGGCCACTCCGAGATCCGCATAGTAATTTGGGTTGATCGACTTGGTTATGTCGTTGAGAAAATTCATCCTGAGAGACCGCAGTCATGGGAAAACTGGTGTATGAACCGAGGACGACAAGGGAGGCGACAACCGATTATCGTGTCTCCCAGATGGAGCCAAATGCAGGGTCGGGGAACCCTCGGTCGAATCAAATGTAAACAGAGCAACGATAAAGAAATGGAGTTTCCTCCACCAGTAAGTGGCATGCAGCTCTCTCGTGGAGCAGAAGGGAAGTTATCTGTAGGTTCGGAATCAGTTCGTTGTTGGGCTGAGCGGGCACAGTGCCAGCTGCTGCTGCAACGAGCGCACTTAAACGCCGCCACTTTAGGCAAACATTGATGCACAAATAAAGATATGTAAAGAAATGGAAAGTAGGTGATCAATACATTGACAGTGTACGCTGTGGCAGCAGTCGGCCCTGTCACTGAGGAGCCGTCTGAGAGCCTGAGCCAGCGCAACAACCTGCCATTCTGAAGATGACTACGCGGTATAGAGTACCATAGGTCCGCACGTCCAATCATGTCCGTATGAAAAGGACTGAGAAACAGGGGCATGACGCGAGCCTCCTCCTTTCTTATCATTTTCGGCTTAATGATGAGTAGTAAATGGCAAGGTCGACGGTGAATGATAGCACATATCACCACAACTATGGCAGTGTTATTCATGGCTGAAGGTAGTTGGAATCCGAAAAGTCGTAGGCAGAATGGGCTACTCTCAGTGACATGCCAAAACTTCCCAGTATCCAGGCCAGACATATAAACCACCAAGTTCAACGCGCCGCACCGCCCCTCACCTAGCCATACACCCAGCAACCCAAACGCCACCGCCCAATCAACCCACACGCAAAAAAAAAAAAAAAAAAGAAAAAACACCCAAACCATTCAAAACACTGTCAACGCACTAACAAACCCATTCCGCAACACCTCAAACACCAGCCCCGGAAAGCCATACAACGTCGTGGTCGAATCCTCCCCTCCTCCTCCCCCCGCACGACCCTTACCCACGCCAGGGTTTGTCCCGCCACCGCTCTCCTCCCACCCGCCCAGCAGCTCACAGCTGCTCCCCGGGCTGTCGCCCCAGCCGCGGTTAAGCACCATGCCCCGTTGCCTCTGGCGGGCCTCGGCCTCGGAGGGGTAGATGGACTGCCACTCGTCGCGGAGGAGGGCTTCGATTTCGGGGAAGGGCGTTTCCGAGTTGATTGATGGAGTTGCTGTTGTGGTGGGTTCGGGTGGTGGCGAGGGTGGGAGGAGGTAGCTGATTTCCCAGCGGCAGCGGCGGTGGCGGTTGAAGGGGTAGGAGCCGGGGACGTTGCCGTGGAGGATTACTTTTGTGGCGACTAGGCGGTCGGTTTGGCTTAAATGGAAGGGTGGGTCGGGGGTGTTGGGGTCGATGTCTTGTGAGGGCGGCGGGCGGGAAGGGGTGGTGGGTGTGGAGACCAGGACGTCGAAGCCGAGGTAGAAGTAGTTGTAGAAGCACTCGCCGGAGACGTTGGCTACGACGTCGTCCTCGACGGCCTCGTCGTTGGAGTCGTACTCGTCGGAGGCTGGGTGCGAGGACTGGTCGGTGTCGGTCAGGTCGTCGTGGCGCTTCAGGTCGTGCCCGTTGGGGCGGGCCATGGTGTTGCTGGCGGCGCGGAGCTTGTGGATGTACATGCGCTGGTCGTTCTTACGGTAGATGGCTTCGGGCGGCCCCAGCTCGGCTACCAGCTGTTGCGGTGTTGTCTCGCCGAGCGTAATCCAGGACGACGTGTTACCCCACCTCCGGACCAGCTGGAGCCTGCCGCCGCCGCGTATTTTCACCAGCGAGACTTCATCCGGGAACACGTCTTTGCCCTTGGCGAGGGGAGTGAAGGTCTTGAGACTTGGAAGTATCTCCATCCACATGGTATCCCGGGCCTGCGCCCAAGAATCGCCGCTAAACACTGCCATGGAGTTGGGGAGCGCTGCGGAAGGCAGGAGGGAAACGACGTCTTTGTCCGCCGAGTAGTCCCTCTTTTTCATGGGAAACGTGAAGGCCACGCCCGGGTACGACAGCACATACGTCTCAGCGTCTGGCACGTATTCCCCATCATATGTAGGCCCCAGGAATCGCTGGTAGATGTGGCGGAACGTCGGACCGGGTGCCGCGTCGGCGGGGGCCACTGAGCCGGGCGCGGTGCTCGCGGGACGAACAAGGTCTCGTTCCTTATCGTTGGCTGGCTTGAGGAAGATGTGGTTCTTGGTGAAGTCGGTGATCTCGATCAAGCGCAGGCGTTGTTCTGGGCCGTCGAAACGCAAGCGTATGCCGTTTGTCGGTAGGGTGAGGACGACCGGTTCCCTCACCGGGTCGGTCGGGGCGTACACGAGGTCGAGCTTCGGGAACCGCTGGGGCTCGGCTTTGAGGCGGGTGAGGACATCGTGCAGCGAGGCGCCGAGAACCAGGAAGCCCAGCGCCCGGCCGGGATGGAGCTGCGCTGAGAAGAGCGACGACATGGTGGGAAGTCAGACAGAGAGGAGCTCGGCGTCGCGTTAGCAAGCCACCCTTGATCCGCGTCGCCTGCGGGGTCCTGCGTTTTGGCGGGACTCCAAACGTGAGCCGAGCGGCAGGGTTGAGCGACTGTTTGCCTTGCAGCTATACAAAGGGTAAACTCGCCGTCTGGTGTTGCAGAATGGGCTCTTGTGGTACTAGGCACCAAGAAGCCGCCTCAAACGTACAAAGCGGCTGGGGTCGGGACAGCTGGAGGGGTGCAGGCGCGGACCCCTCGTGATTCTGCCAGGCGGTCGCTGCGACGTCATCCGGCAGGCAAGGCTGTCAGTGCAGCATGGTGGGGCAGGCGCCCCTGGCTGGTCCCTGGCTTGCAGCCAGCGGCCAAGTGTGGGGCAGATCGTTGCCACGGCAATCGCCCTTTGTGGCCGCTTCACTGTTTACTGGATGCACGATGTCGCGCTTGCTGTGTTACCCTTGCAGATCCCCACACGGACCATTCGCGCATGCCAATTTTGTGCATTGACACCACCACAGCCGCAACTCCCTGTCTTCGAGGAGCCAGGCATAGATACTGCTTGGAATGCAACTGTTCACCTTTTCTAGCACCAAGTTATCCATCTGCCGACTTATTTAGCCATCCCGATCTGAACGAACCGTCAATACTCGGTCACAACAATACGCGCCTGCTCCTTCGATGGAGCGCAGACACACGTCCATGGCGCCGCCCTCTCGAGCCGGCGCCGCAGGACGCGCCAGCATTCGTCCGGGTGTGCGGGGCACGGCGTCCACATCGAGAGCCGGAGTCACCCGCAACGCGTCGGTGGCATCGCGTTTTGCAAGGGCCGCATCGCCTGCCGAGTCCATCATGTCCGTCGCCACCGCAGCCACGGCCGGCGCCAAGCGCAAGGAACGCGACTTTGACCCCGACGACGGCAGCGAGGCTACGAACATCAACGTCGTCGTGCGGTGCCGCGGCCGCAACGAGCGGGAGGTCAAGGAGAACAGCGCCGTGGTTGTGAGGACCGAGGCGACCAAGGGCAAGCTGGTCGATCTCTCGATGGGCCCCAATGCCGTCAGCAACAAGACTTACAACTTCGACCACGTCTTTTCCCAAGCAGCCGACCAGAGCATGGTTTTTGAGGACGTGGTGCGGCCGGTGCTGGACGAGGTAGGCAGCCGTCAGGAATTCGTTTTGGCGACAACGCTGACCGGGACAGATGTTGGCGGGTTACAACTGCACTATTTTTGCCTACGGGCAAACGGGAACCGGCAAAACATACACCATGTCGGGCGACCTGACCGAGACGATGGGGATGCTGTCCGATAACGCCGGCATCATCCCCCGCGTGTTGCAGTCCCTGTTCAACAAACTCGAGCTCGACGAGAAGGAGAATTCGGTGCGATGTTCCTTCATTGAGTTGTACAATGAAGAGCTGCGGGATCTACTCGCCCCCGACGAAAACACAAAACTCAAGATCTACGACGACACATCACGAAAGGGACATGCGACGACGGTTGTGCAGGGGATGGAGGAGAGATACATACATAACGCTGGCGACGGTCTCCGGTGGCTCCGAGAAGGCAGCGTGAAGCGCCAGGTGGCGGCCACGAAATGCAACGACCTTAGCAGCAGGAGTCACACAGTGTTTACGATCACGGTATACACGAAGCACAAGACGGAAAACGGGGAGGACTTTCTCATGTTGGGCAAGCTGAACCTGGTCGATTTGGCCGGCAGCGAGAACATTCAGCGGTCAGGGGCAGAGAACAAACGGGCAGCTGAGGCCGGGTTGATCAACAAGAGTTTGCTCACCCTCGGGCGCGTCATCAACGCCCTGGTCGACCGCAGTGCTCACATCCCCTACAGAGAGTCCAAACTTACTCGGTTGCTGCAAGACTCGCTGGGCGGGCGGACAAAAACGTGCATCATCGCGACGATATCCCCGGCCAAGAGCAACCTGGAGGAGACCATCTCGACGCTGGACTACGCCTTCCGGGCCAAGAACATCCGCAACAAGCCGCAGCTCAATGCGTTGACCAGCAAGAAGATGCTGTTGCGAGACTTCACCATCGAAATTGAGCGTCTGAGGGCCGCGCTGATTGCCACCCGGCAGCGCAACGGCGTCTACCTGTCGAACGATATGTACGAGGAGCTCACGGTGCAGAATGAGTCGCGCCGCATCTTGACGGAGGAGCAGGCCGCCAAGATCGAGACGCTCGAGACGAATCTCAGGAACAAGGTGCAGGAACTCTTGTCCCTGAATTCGAACTTCATGGGTCTCAGGAAGGAGCACGAAGGCACCCTCGCCCAGTTTGACGAGACCAAGGGGCTGCTGGACCAGACCGAAATCGTACTCGCGGCAACCAAGAAGTCCCTCGCCGAGGAAACCCACATCCGCAAGGCGCACCAGGCGACCGAAGAGGCGCTAGCGACCCTCGGCGGCGAGATGATCAGCACTCTTGAACGGACGGTCGGCGACATCGACGGCCTGCACTTCAAAAACCAACGCAGGTCGGAGCTTCACAACCTCAACCGGAGTACGTGGAACATGTCCCAAGCACATGTGGCAGACATAACCGAGCTCGTGGAGGAGCGCATCGAAGAGTTTCGCCAGGATCAGGAGGAGCACATTTCGAACGTCTCGCAGCGCATGCAGGCCTTTGTCAAGGAAGAGCTCAAAAAGCTATCTTCGACGCAGGCCTTTCTGGACGACAACCTGGCGCTATTTGCCGAGTCGAGGACGCAGCTCATGGGGCAGCAGGAACGGTCCAAGGAGGAGATGGACACCGTGCTGGAAGAGATCAAGGTTGTTCGGGACAACGTGAAACAGCGCGTGGGCGAGAGCCTCCAGACCATTGCCGCAGCTGCCGAGCGGATCGCGGGCGACGTGGTCAGCGAGTTGGGCACGTTTCACACCCAGCTGCACGCGTCGTACAACTCCGTCGGGAAGGACTTCAAGTCGCTCTTCGAGGAGATGCTCCGGCACATCCGCGCCCAGAAGGCCGAGTCTGATAGACTCAAGGCGGAGCTGGAAGAGGCGGCGAAGGCCATGGTGGAATCCAACCAGTCGGTCTCCACGAGGATACAGGAGGTCCTGGACGAGGAGCGGGCGCAGGCGGCGATAGAGCGGCAGGCCTTGCTCTCGCAAATAACAAGGCTCATCAACTCGCAGGCCGAGCTTCAGGAGTCGCGCCTGGCCGACAAGGTTGCCATTGTCCAGGAGACCATGTCGGAGTCGAACAAGACGTTCGAGGGCAGTGTTGCCGAGTACGCGGCCGGGATGGACGTGTGGAGCGAAAGAGACGGGAAACTGCTCGAGGAGGTCGCTAGCTCCAAGGATACGCTGAAGACCAGGCTTAAGGACGACTGGACGGTAGGTTCTGTGTGCCCCATCCCCATTGCACCCGCTAACAACTTCAGATCGCAAACAAGCACAGCACCTCGATCCAAACCACGGCCAAAACAGTCCACGCTGAGACCGTCCGCGTGGTCGAGGAGCAGATGCAGGACCTCGACGTGCAGATGAAAGACCTCGACGCCTTCGTCTCCCGCGCCAAGTCGCACAACACCGGCCACCACGAGCGGCACACCGGCTCCGTGCACCAGCTCACCACCACCGTCGAGCAGTCTTTCGCCAACATCTCGGACCACTTCAGGCAGACCTTCGACCGCGTGCAGACGCTCGGCGACGAGATGGACGCCGGCGCCGACACCCTCCGCGCCGCGCTCGACCCGCTCGATGACGACGTCTGCCGCCCGCTCGCCGAGCTGCGCCACGACATCCAGCGCACCGCCTTGCGCGAGTATGAGCCGACCGGCGACACGCCCCAGCGCACGCACTATGCTTTTCCCACGGCCCTGCCGCGCACCGGAGCGCATGAGGATCTCCTTGCGGCCATGCGCGACCGCTCGGTTGTGGCTACGCCGTGTGCGAAGACCAGCCCGGGTCAGAGCCCGGGACCACTGGTCTTGCCTGATATCAGCCTCACGCCGGTGCGCTCCCCCGCCAGCACCGATGTTGAGGAGGGCGGTGCGGCTGGGAGTGCGCTGGGCATGTCCCTGCGCGAGGTCAACCCCAACCTGGCGTCGGCGACAGCGACAATGGGTGCGGTGGGGTTTGAGTCGGCTGCTGCTGCTGCTGCGGCGCTCGTGCCGGTGGACGGTGGTGGTGACACGCTGCCGCCGCTGCTGTCGAGCAGGGCGGGTAATACTGGTAACGGGAACGGCAATGTTGCTGCGGGCCGGCCGATGCGGGGGTCGCGCCTGTCGGCGATGGCGAACAAGAAGGGCGGGCTGCTGGTTGGTGGCGGGCTTGCGGAGGGGGCGGAGAACGTGCCGCCGCCACTGAGGAGCTCGACTAGGAGGAAGAGTCCGAGGATGCGGTAGTCTTGGTTTGACTGAGCTACCCGCCTTGTCAGATGGATAGGAGATGTCGGCGGGACGTTCGTTCCTTTGACGGCGTTGCTTTGTTGAGACGAACAGGTGTGAGGTTGGGTTGGAGTGGAGTTGGGTGTTGCAACTGGGTGGTTGTTATTCATGCTTATGACTGAGTAAATGGAGGGCAGGCGTCAAGGGATGCGGGTGGGAAGACAGTTGTTTCTAGAGGGTGTGTAGGGTTACTGAGCACCGATACCCGTGCGGTTGGTTCGAGATTGGGAGTTTAGGTTTTTAAATCCAGTCAGTAATGTGCACACACACCACAAGACGTTTCCTCCGAAGGTTGTTGGTGTGGAGTCTGTTGCGGTCTTTGTAGGGGCGACTTGACACCACTGCAGGAGCACCGCGGCAGACGAGCTTGACGAGGACTCGTGTTTACACCCAAACGGCCGCTAAAAAAGCATGGCATGTACAACTGGAAAAATACGAACCCCGGAATAGGGATGTAGGTGTGCACCTTGACAAGGGCGAGATTCGAACTCGCGCCCCTTTCGAGACCACGGATTCTCGGAGTTGAGAAGAGGATTAAGGGTGGACCTTAACGTGGCGCCTTGGACCGCTCGGCCACCTTGCCGTTGGATGAGTGGATGATGGACGGTCGGCTCCGCTTGGTGTTTTTGTGGAGAGCAGCAGAGAGTCCACTGTCCACCGTCGCTAGGTAATGTACCTACCTACTTGTGCTCTGTTGTACGGGGTTGAGGAGACAGCTGCACACCACTGCCGGACCGGGTTGAGGAATGACGGCATGCAGCCTTTTCTCCATTAAATGCGTCGGCATCAGCTGGTTGTTCTGGCACATGCTGCACGGTTTTGCATGACGTGACGAACGCTGTCGTTGATCTTGCGCCCTTCTCGCGATTTGTGGGTTAGGTACCCGCTGTAACCGTAATGCGCCGAGTGAGTCCAGGTGCTCGCCGAGACAGATCTGGGCAAGCGTGGGAACACGGCGTGTAACGGCAACGGCAGGCCGGCAGTAACCCGCTGACGCCATGGACAGAGCCAGTGAGGGGTTAGAATGGTTGTTACCTAGTACCTTATATATCGTTCTGAATAGACCTCAATCCGCCTTATCTTACTTTCCATTCCTTCACACCTTCACTCCCTTCTCGCCCATCACCCACTCACTCACCACCACATCCAACGCACCTCACCTCCCCCCCCCCCCCCCTCACCCCACCAACCATGTCCTCCCCACAGCGCACCCCACCCCCAGACCTCACCACCTTCCGCGCCCTCTCCTTCGACTGCTACGGCACGCTAATCGACTGGACCACCGGCACCATCGCCGACCTCTCGCCCTTGCTCTCCGCGCTGCCCGCCTCGCACCCCTTCACCACCAAACCCATCCGCGCCGTGCAGGCCTTCACCGCGCACTCGGACCGCCTCGAGCACACGCAGCCGACGCTCCCCTACGACGCCAACCTCGCGCAGGCATTCCGCCTGCTCGCGGAGGAGGTCGGCGTGTCGCTGGATGACAAGGTGTTTGGGGGTATTAGTGATGGACCCGGGCGGTGGGCTGCGTTTCCGGATACGGTGGCCGGGCTGCGCAAGTTGGGGAGGTACTACAAGCTGGTGATTCTGAGCAATGTGGATGAGGCGAACATTGCGCGCGCCGTGGAGGGGGCGTTGGAGGGGGTGCGGTTTGATGCGGTGTACACTGCGCAGGCGATTGGGAGTTACAAGCCGAGTGAGGAGAATTTCAGGTATTTGTTTGCGGGGGTGAAGCGGGAGTTTGGGGTGGATAAAGAGAAGGGGGAGCTGTTGCATGTCGCGAGGAGCTTGACGGCGGACCATGTGCCGGCGAAGAAGGTTGGGTTGAGGAGCGTGTGGATTGCGAGGGGTGGGGATAAGCCCGAGGGGTATGACACTGGGGGTGATTATGAGAAGTTGAAGGCGGAGGGGAAGTTGGCGTTTGAGTGGAAGTTTCAGACGATTGGGGAGTTTGCGGACGAGGTGGAGAGGCAGTTTGCGGAAAAGGAGAAGAAGGCACAGAAGGTGTGATGCAGGTGGCGGTGAGATGGCGGCGTCTCATTCCCTGCTCTTGATGGTAGTTTCAACCGAGAAACGAATCCAGCTCTTCGGATGCCTCCCGCTTCTTACGTGACCGCCGTGGCTGCCGCTGCTGCGTGTCCTCTGCGCGCCAGCCCTTCCTAATCTTGATGGGCCTCAGGAACCCGTCCACATGCACGCCGCCGTCCATCTCGTCCATGCTGTCCGCTTCGTCCTCAGTAAAGTCGGCCGCTCGCTTGCCGTGCACTTTCTGGAGATGCCGCGCGAGGTTGGCTCGCTTAGTGAACCCCTCGATGGCCCTGGGGCAGTGCGGAAACGGGCAGAGATGGGCCGAGGCCCCTGGGGTGGCCGACCGGCTGCGACGCCCGGACGCCGCTCCAGGTTCTGTGAGCTCTGCGTCCGTCGAGTCTGCAGTCTGATTCTTATGCATGGAGCGCAGATGCCTCTCCAAGTTCGACGGCTTCTGAAACGGCTGAATGGCCCGTGGACAGGTCGGATGTGGGCATAGCAGGTTACCCGGTGTGCCAGAGCGGCTGCGGCGTGCGTGCTGTAGCTCCGGCTCAGGAGACGGGGTTCCAGGTGGCCGGACGCTGGGCTGGCGGCTGACCGTGCGGAGCTGCTCCAGCTCTTCCACCGAGTCGTCGTCGTCTTCGTCCGAGGACGGGCAAAGCATACCACCAGGATGGTACCGCGTCGTCTCCATGTCCGGCCTAGCAGATGTAGCAGACTGTTCGTGCAGCGTGTGCATCGTGAAATCTTCCCTGAACAGCGTCGCGCACCGCTGGGCTGCGCGTGCCAGGACGGCGGGCGAGAACCCAGCTAGGGCGGCGGCGCCCAGCACGTCTCGCCAGTCCCGCAGGCCCCATCTGACCAAGAGCTTCTGCCTGTTGGTTGCAGATGAGGCGCTGGAGCTCCGAGACCCCGACCGCGCTGACCGTGACCGTGATATTGCTGGGGACCCCACCGATGCTGCACGGCGCCCTCTGCTGACACTCCTACTGCGGCTCGTGTCGCGTTTCTGATCCTCCCCGGACTCGTCGGAGGAAAACGTCGGAATCTTTCTCTTGCCTGCTCTGGCAAGCCTGACCAACATCTCCCGTTCAGTCTCCCCCTCAAGCGGGACATGCTTCTTCTTAGGCCTGCCCCCCCGGTACCTAGGCGGACGCGGAGGCGGAGGAGCTCTTGGCGACGATTGAGACGATTTTTTCGATACGCTTTCGGTTTCTGTCTCATCTCCGTCACTAGCAGAAGACTCGGACATGTTCCCGAGACCGGCAACGCGCTGGTTATGGAGGACCATAAGCGTTGCGTCGAGCTGCGCCATGATCTGCCGAGCCAGCGGACGGAGCAGCGCCGAGGAGCGGTCATCGTCGGCCGACACAACGGGCGTGAAAGTCGGCGACGCCGCTCTCCGCCGCTTTTTCCGTGCTCTCAGCCGCGCATCCGCATCCGTAGTCTCCTCGTCCTTAGCACTTGTCGCCGCAACATCCGAAGCCTCCGTCTCGCCCTCGGTGGCCGTCGCTTCGCCCTTCTCGACGGATTGCAGAACCTGACCCTGCGTGCCATCGCTCGCTCTGCGCTGCAGGCTCCTCCGCCTGAATTTCTCCTTAGCGCACCGCAAGATCGTAGCCGAGATCTCCTCCTCCAGGTTGCTCCCCGCAAACGCCTGCGCCGGCGCCCGCCGCAGCGTAAACGGCTCGTTCACGTCCGGCGCGCGCGGCAGCAGCCCGTCGTCAGGCACCTCGTGCGCCTTCATCGGCCACGCTGTCCAGCCTTTGTCGGGCTTCCATGCGCTTTCATCGCCATTGCCATCCTGACTCGTGGGTCAGCACAGACGGGAAATTGCATGGATCAGCAGATGGGTTGGTAGATGGTCAACCAACCTGCACCGGTCCAACCCGCCACCTGCGCTTCAGTCCACAGGCATTGTACAGGTGCACCGCCAGGTCGCCGCGACGGGCGTTTTGCAGCGCCGTCCATGTGTCGCGGTCGCGCTCGGTCCAGCCCTGCCAGGTCGACGGGTGGCCGCGCCACCGGTTAGGCCGCGTCTCGTGGAGTGTTTCTGAGTCGGGTGAGCTGATGACGGACGTGGTAGAGGCGCTCTCTGAATCCGGGTCGGGTTTGATGAGATCCATGATGGCGTTGCCATGGGCGAGTTGATTGGAGGCTAGCTGGTTTCGAGTTCTGGTTAAGAAATCCAAACGAAAGCCCCACGGTAAAAGATACAGGTACAGTACCGATCCGTATCCTCACTGTGACAACGGGATAGTTGGTACTCTAACTGGACGACTTACACCAAGTGCAGTGCGTACATACATGTATGTAGACATGTACTGCATCCTCTTCAGCACAATACGCTCCCTTTCAGATGGACTGAGAAACTCTTCAGAGTTCTGCATGTACGGAAAGAAGTGTCCCCGTGCTTGTAGACCAAGGTGCCCTCTGACGACCGTCGGAGTTACCTATAGGCACTGTAACCTATTTCACCTGCATTACCTTAATGACCTCGACCGTATGGATTCGATCAACAACTAAAAGGTGAGGATGTATCGCTTGGCTCCCTTACATAATTGGAGATTACTGGAGTGAAAGCAATCGATAAGTAGCAAAGCGTTCATGGCCGTTACGGATACACGAGCAGTGCCTCAAGCCAACAGGTTCCTCTATGTCCATTTCGGCTGAGCTGTATCTCTGGGTTACGCATCGCCGAACATCGTCTAGGCTTTACCCTGTATGTTTGTTGATGCTATTCGTTGTCACTGGAACAAAGTCCATGCTGCCTTTGAGAAACCTGCTTGATCTCATGTATCGTGAAAGGGGACGAGATAAGATGTTCTGAGCTAACAGTCTCTACCTGTTCCAGGTCTTCCGGCTGACAGAACCCAGGCACACTAGTATGTTAACGTTATGTCGACCAATTATTCCATTATCTTTCTTCCCGTGGAAGAGAACATTGAAACGTTTGACAAACTGGGTAGTGTACTTCTCATCCTCCAGCTGTATCGACAACAGGAGAGTGTTTTAACGGGTCAGGCTACTTACTGACGGCCTACGGATGTGCAGTAATATCTTTAGAACGTGGCTTGCAGCTCAAAGAGAAACGTATGTACAACAGCAGGAGAACTTGAGTGAATCAGAGCGGTCATATATCATGAAAGTAGTCCATGCTCAGTACGGACGTTCCGGAAGCTCATTCCTCTGAACGGCACCCGCCCAGATTTCCACAGGCCGCTGATACCCACCAGCATCGTACACCGGAGGCGGAGAGACGGTTCCGCCCACGGTGATGTGCGTCTTGTTCTCAACAACCGCCTGCTGCTGCTGCTGCTGCACCACCCCGCGCCCACCAGGCCGCCCCTGTCTCTTCCTCCTGCGTAGCACGACCAACGCAAGCATCCCGGCGAAAAGTGCCACGCCGGCCACGGCCCCAACCGCTATCCCCGCTATCGCACCCGTCGACAAGCTCGCGCCGCCACCCCCTTGGCCCTGAGGCGTCCCCGTCGCCGAGACCGAGATCGTTATCGTCGCCCCCGCGGTCCCCCCAGCCGCCGTCTGCTCGCTACCGGCACTGGCGCTTGCACTAGTACTACTCCCGCTGGCCATGGCACCACCACCCCCTCCACCACCATTCCCCGTGCTCCCCGTCCCCCCTCCCCCAACCGCCTTCAAAACCCAATGCTGGCCCGTGGCATCCCCCTCAGCCAGATGCGGCTCCAGCGTGTCGGAATACACGTCCAGATGCAACCCCTGACCCGTGAAGTTATTGCTCAGCGCGTACCCGCCCACGGCATCGCCGCCCGGCCACGCGTCGAAGCGCCACAACTGGCCCGAGAACCGCCCCGCGGGCGCGAGCTGCACGTGGATGCTGGCCGTGCCGTTGTCGTTGAGCACGTCGAGGGCTTGCGCGCTGCCCGCCGCGACGGTGTGCAGGGAGTAGTAGGAGTATGGGTACGGCGGGCTGGTGTAGTCGGTCGGCGTGAGGAACCATTGCGCGTAGGGCGGGGGCGAGGAGGGGTCTGATGCGGTGATGAGTTTGGGCGCGGTCTCGCCCGAGGGGATGGCGAGGAGCTGGGACGCGCCGGTGAAGCTGTTGGTGAGGGTGAAGGCGGTGTTGGTGCTGAGCGCTGCCATGGCGGTGCGTCGGATGCCGATTGTTATGCTGATGTTCACAGGATAGGGGTTGTCGAACGGACGGCCTGCATGGAAGAACTCCAGGAGAGCTTTGGATGAAGTAGTGTAGGATAACTACATGCGTGCGACGATGAAAGTGATTCACTGTCGCTTTAGATCAGCTGGAGATTATCCCAACGTCCAGAACGCCTCGTGCCGGGCTTAGTGCGTCAATAGCTCGTAATGGCGCTCGCGACTCAACGGCCGGATTGGACGCCACCGAGCGTCCCCACCCATTACTTGGTGAGGCTGAATATCCTGTACGACCGTTCCAGTTTCGCGCCGTGTGAGTTAATAAACGTAGTAAGTGGTGCGTACTTGGTACTTAGCTCTTGTGAGCGGCTTCGAGATCGCCGGTCAACCGCATACTGGATTCTTGGTGGACAGGTTTGAAATCAACAATGATACGACTCAAATAGAACGTCTTCGCTTATTGTTGGTTCCGTCCTTCCGCACGCCCGAGGATTCTCTCGTAGACGCCGTCCAGCCTATCTGGCAGGTCGTCGAAGATCTGGTTCAGGGCGTGCTCTTTCCGACTTTTACTCTAGTGTAAATCTAATGTCGCCTTGTTGTAACCACAGTTTCACGAACGCGTTGGACGGCACTTCTCGCATCGCCTGCCGTTTCTGCACTCCCATTGGGGGGTGATGCGAGAAATGCCGTCCAACGCTGCACGCCCGTGCGATACCGCGGAGAACAAAACTCGAGCGCCAAAGCCGGGCCGAGCCTTGTCTGGCCCCCTCTTACCCCTCTTTTCGTGGGTCACAACCCGGTCTCACTATCACTTGACTCTTATCACAACTACTACGCATTCAGTGGAGTGACTAACGTACTCGGTGTCAGCCGACGCTATACCTTTGGCCCGATGTGTTAGTTGTTCCGAGCAACTCCACATCGTGATCTTCGCGTTTGCCTGGAGGGTGGCAGCACTACTAGCGCCCACGCGTCCGGGTGGCACCAGGAGTTTCAAATTCCGCTTGACTTACAGTATCGAAGATGAAGCAACCAGAGCTCGTGAAGATCTTCGTGAAGGAAATGGAACGCCACTCGCTGGGCCATGCGTGCTACCACCGCGTCTCCTCTGAGAAGGTCCAGCCCGGTGCAGTCGGATACTTCGACCACCTGGGCGAGTGGACTCCGATCGTGAACCTGCGAGATCTGGAACCCCTAGCTCCGAAGCAGACACGGGGCTTAGCGGCCAAGTTTACTCGACTGGAGGCGAACCTAGACGTGACTGAACAGAGCGGGATTCGCTGGCCACGGCCGAGAACATCGGCGAGTGTCACAAAGGTGGACACACGCATTGGAGTAGACGTGTATGTATGCTTGGTGGTTATTCATTACGCGGAGTGTGGAGCAGGCTGAGTGAGTAACTCACAAGTGGAAACTGAACTGGTCGCGGCAGGCCCGTTCCGGTAGGCGTGCCCCTGAAAGCCGGCCTCCATTCCGAGTATACGAACGAAGCCCAGTATGGGTGCGTATTCTTCGCCGAGGGAGATATCACGCGACGGCGGGCCACGGCTGGTCCGCATTTCGAAGAGTGGGCGGCCAAGAATGAGGCCACCATCCGCCGACACCGACCCGAGGTAAAAGACTACGGTCTCTGGATCGTGGAGGGGACATACGAGGCCCAGAAGACGTGGCTGAATGTTTGGGCAGGCGAGGGAAAGAAGGTTTCACTCTACTTCTCTGCCGGGATAGACGGTGCGGCTTCTCTCGAGGCTGGCGGTGGTTTCTCGGTTGCCAGCGCGTCGGAAGGGTGGGTAGAGTATTCTGCCAAGGTATGCTTGTCTTCCTACATCTTTTGAAGGATAGGTGATGTGACTGGGTTCTGACACGAAGATACTTGTTCAACTTGAAGACTGGAGAGAAGATAGTCTGTTTTGTGTCTGGAATTCGTTTCCGCTGGAAACGGCACTGGGTGCGCAGGCTTCCTCTAGCCGAACTCCCGTAGCTGCTAACCGGAAGCAGCATACCATTCGCAAGCGCAGGGAAGGGGTCAAATATTTTGTGAACCCTGATAAACGCTTCTCAACGACCCGTTTTCAAGTCGCAGGGCGAGTTGGTTTTGATGAAGACAACACAGCGGCTCAGGGTGTCGAGGCGTTGAACTCGGCGCAGGATCCCGACTTGAGCGCGGTTGGTTCTTCGCAAGAGCTTCTGGGCGAGGCTAAGACTATTTCTTCTGAAGATGAGGACGACAATTCTTCAGTTGAGATCGAGAATCTGACATGGGAGGAGGCGTGGGAACAAGGTTGGGACCACGCCGTCCTACAGCGCGGGGCCGAAGCCACCCGTCTTGAGGGCAAAGACGACCTATCTGAAGTTGAACGGCAAAGGTTGAGGGCTTTAGAGGAGGCTTGCGAACAAGGCCGGGACGACGTCGTCGCGCGACTGCTGCAGGACGGCGTGGACCCCAACGACTCGGATGCCCTGATATCAGCTGCCGACAAGGGCCACACTCGCATTCTCCAGCTGCTATTTTTAGCAGGGGCGGATGTCAATAGGCATCACAGCGAGGGGAGGTACACACACGATAAATCGAACGCACTGTACATTGCCTCCAAGAACGGCCACGAAGCAGTCCTATGGCTGCTGGCCGCGGGCGCCAGCGCGAACCGAATTGGGGGCGAGTACGGGAACGCTCTTCAGGCTGCTGCCGCGCACGGCCACGATCGCGTTATTCGCTGGCTTTTGGCTGCAGGGGCCGACGTCCGAGACGTCCGCGGTAGCTTTGGCACCGCCCTTCACGCGGCCGCGTCAGAGGGTCACGCCGATGCTGTGCGGCAGCTCATCTCGGCGCGAGCCGACGTCAACATGGCCAGCGGTCCATCAGGGGGCGACAGCACGCCTCTCTACGAGGCCGCTTACAATGGTCATATGCGCATTATAGACATCTTGCTCGGGGCTGGCGCAGATATTAATGTGCAAGGGGGGTTGCTCGGCTACCCTCTTGCAGCTGCGGCCGCTGCGGACAAGCCCGAGGTGGTCAGGTACCTCCTGTCGCGTGGCGCTGAGGTGTATGATGCCAAGGGACTGTTTGTGAATGCTTTGTCTGGCGCTGCTTCTAGAGGCCTGACTGAGGTTTTTACGATCCTACTTTCGGAGGCGAAGAAGAGGCCCGGGAGTCAATTCCAGAAAGCGCTACCTAGCGCTGCGAGGGGCGGTCATAGCAATATTGTGCAACTCCTTCTCGATTCCGGCGCCAACGTCAATGACGTTCGCGACAACTACGGCTTCACTCCGCTGATGCTGGCGGCGGAAAAGGGACACCTCGACACGGTTCGGGTTCTACTTGGGGCTGGGGCAGATGCTAACGTCGTCCACAGTCCCGAGGAGAATTTGTACATCACGGCTCTTTATCTCGCGACAGAGAAAGGCCGAGCCGAGCTGGTGAAACAGCTGTTGACTGCTGGCGCCGAGGTCGACGTCGGCTTCGGGGGGCGTGGCACCGCCCTGCACAAAGCGTGCTTCATCGGCGACGAGGAGCTCGTGCAGCTCCTGCTCGACGCCGGGGCCGACATTAGCCTCCACGACTACATCAACCACCAGCCCGCACTGCACGTTGCCTCGTATTTTTCCCGCGCTGGAGTCGTCCGCCAGATCCTCGCACGTGCGAGCCTAGACCAGATCAACGAGGTGGCCGGCTTCTACGGCACGGCTTTGCAGGCTGCGGCGGCAGAGGGGGCCGACGAGGTGGTCGGCGAGCTCATCTCTGCGGGGGCCGATGTGAACGCACGAGGGGGGGCCTATGGCACAGCGCTGCGTGCGGCTGTCAAGCACGGACATGACAAGATTGTTGACATGCTTTTGGCGGCAGGGGCAGTTAGGGAGGAATACGGAGGTGGATAACGAATGCTGTGATTCTTTTATCTTGTCTGTTCTTACATGTCCACTTTCAGCACCGTTGCCAAGTACTCAAAACTATAACTACGTGCGTTGCTCAACATGTTAGGCAAAACCACAATGATCTCAAACTTTCTTTGCAAGCAACTAATTAGGTACCAAATCGGTTAAAATATATAACGTTACACTTTCTTTAATGGGTAAAACTAGGAGTTATAGGTACGTTTTCCTCCACACCATATCGGGAAGCCCTGGAAGGGGGTAGAGAGAACATACTCAGTCCAGGCAATCCAGATCCGTTCGCGATCCTTCTCCGTTTTCGGAGCAATATAAGGTTCCTCATTGTTCTCTTCCTCGATGACACCATCCGTATAAGCCTCGAAGACGGCATGCAACCTTTCCTCGTCTGCCTCGGAGAAGCGCGTCTTTCGTTGAACCACTTTGGTGAGTCAGGGAGCGCGCGTGGTGAGTAAGGATGAACGACAACAGAGAGCACGCGTAGAGAGCAAAAAGTAACGACAAGAGGGTGAGAAAAGGGAGTTCTGAAGTTTGAGGGGAGAGGAGGGAGACCACGACGGACGGACGGTCTGAGCGAGCCAAGCCACAGCAAAGGCAAACAAGGCTAGCAAGGCCTCTGTACCGAAACTCAAGAGTCGGGCGTAGTTGGTTCGCGTCCCCGAGTCGGGGACGCCATCCTAGCGCCAAAATTGCACCGCCATTGCGAATACGCGGGGCGCTTGTGCTGGAGGACTCAATGGGGGTGAACGAAGTAGAATGAGCGAACGCATTCCGGCCTCCGTCGCGAGCGCTGTTTGGGAGTCGTTACGGAGCCAGCCCCACCCCGGGAAACGCGAACGGGTTTGGGTCTGGCAAAACTTCGGGAGTGTTCTGACCCGTTGTGCAAATGGCAATGCGTTTGCGGGGCAATCCCGCGTTCATGCGCGGGACGGGCCGTCAGACAGGCCAGATGTTTGCGCTGTCTTGTGCCCAAGAGCCGAAAATCGATAGGAAAAGATTCGCTACTGGAGAACCTTGTTGTCAACAAGCTGCTTCTCCGATAGTTAATATAAGTAGGAAGACAAGGCGAGTAGAAACTTCAACCGACGGATGCCGATAGGAGCGTGATGACAGTAGAGTGGGTGATGCCGCTAACAATGGCCGCGTAACATTGGATGTTTTCGCTTCCAAAGGCTGCGCTATCAAAGGAGTCTTTGACCCACAACCGGACGCTCCCATGCGGACTTATACACGTTAAACGTAGAGGTACTTCCAAGGACCTTAAATTAGCGGCAAGCTCTTGGTCCCATAGTGGGAACCGCTACGATCTCAAAGGGACGCCATCCGCCTCTGGTGGCACAGGAAACATAGCTGCTGCTTAACCACACCCATGGCAGATTAGTTAGTCGAATTGAAAAAAAGGGTACTGTTTGGTCTTTATCCAAGTTTCAAGACAGATCAATTTATCTAGGTATTGGACATGTCTCTATCACCTTTACCTCCAGCCCCCCCGAAGTAACCATGGGACTCTCTTCGCCGTCTAGAGAAACAAGACTTATGCATGGCATCAGACCTGCAAGCACCGTCACTATTGAGTCACGCATGCCTGTCTTTATTTTAACGTGACGGTAACTTCCCGTAGTGCTTGACCCATGCAAGGAATACAGCAGCAAATGCCCGACTTACGAGAATTAGGTAACTTAACGTGCCACAACCTAAGGTTTCAGTTGCCTGCTATCTGACGCACGCACCATCCCCAGTTACCCCTCACCTCAGTGTTCCGTCTACTAGTTTTCTTCGAGATTTGTATCTGAAGTATTTGCCTCACCTGACACATCTCATTAAGAAACTTCGACACTCTCTTGACTCGCCGTCGAACCTGGTCGGAAGGACGAAACCATGTCAGGAAGTAGTGCCTCAAGTTCGGAGGTGGTACCGCAATGGGACTCGAGCCAGCTGAAAATGCCGACAGCTCCTCGGTCCACGATATCTGAGAGTCCTCTGTTCCAGGAACTCCGCGAGTCCGTGGCAGAGGAGGCTATGGCCTTCACTTTCGCCTGTGGCGGCGTCATTCCTGTCATGTCCTGCCCACTCGACGCAGCCGAAGAGGCTGATGGTGAAGAGCTCCGGGCGACGTCTTGCCTTCCAATCGATCTTCGATGGGATTCCAACGAGGAGGCGATATTGTCTTCTGAAACCAAAATAACTATCCCGCTCAATTCAACCACCGAAATGAATCTGGGCCAACTTATTAAGGATATGACACCAGCTACCTTCGGCCTCGGCGGTGAGCATGTCTACGACGAGTCTTATCGAAAGGCTATGCAGCTAGATCCGACCCGCTTCTCTTCCACCTTCAATCCGTATGAGCTTGGTATCGTTGACACGATTGCCCAAACACTCTTACCGAGCCTACGCTACTCGAAACAGACTAGAAGCGTCAAGGCTGAGTTGTACAAGCTAAATGTAAGTTTCGCCTTATCTTTCAATCTATCATCCCGTTGCTTACCCCTAAACGCAGCTGTACTCCGGACCGTCCGATAAGTTCAAAGCGCATGTCGACACACCGCGCTCTTCCGCCCAGTTCGGCTCCCTTGTCGTCTGTCTCCCGCTCGAGCATCGTGGCGGTGGACTAGAAGTGAGACACAAGGGCAGGACGGTCACCTTCGACTGGAGCTACTCCAGGGACAACGCCAAGAGCATCTCTGTCGGCTGGGCCGCCTTCTACAGCGACTGCGAGCACGAGGTGATGGAGGTGATAGAGGGGCATCGGCTCACTCTCACCTACAACCTGTTCTGTGTCAGGGGCAACGGACAGCTAGGCGGGAATTACCCGTGGCTTGATCCCACACGTCTACCGCTGTACAAGACCATCCTCTCTCTGGTTCAAGAGGACGATGGCTGGCGCAATGGTGAGTGAACTCTGTACAACATAGGATAGAGAGGCTGACCCAGATAACGTAGGCGGCTACCTCGGATACAACTGCAGTCATGTTTATCCACATACGAGCAAGACGAAGCTTAACTTCCTCGCACCCGACAATCTTAAAGGTGCCGACATGATGATATACGAGATCTTCCAGTCGCTCGGGTTGAAGGTCAACTTCCGTCCCGTCGTGACGGAGCTTCACTATTCTGACGAAGGCGGCGACGCGCGCCCGGTGGTTGGTCTAGAGCTGGATTGGACTGACTGGGACTATACCCCCGATGACTGGATCCAGGAAGCGTACGACAAGTGGACTGGGAAGGTACCGAAGGAGCACACGAGGTATCGGGTGTATTGGAAGAGCGATCAACAGCCGGAGCCAGCGCCGGAACCAATGCCGGTGCCGGAGTATGTTCGTTTTGAAGATGTACATTGGCTCAATGACCTCGGACATCAGGAGCCACAGATTTCCTGGGCCGCTGTAAGTGGGCACTCCCCCTGTCCTCCCTAGAGCGTTAGAGTGAGGAGTCAATTGACGCTTGCATATGATTATCTAGTACGGAAATGAACCCACAGGCATGACAACCTACTCTTGCTGCGCTATCATCGTTGAACTTCCTCCGCGCGGCAGGCAGGAAGCGGTAGGCGGAGAAACCGGACAGCTCGCGTAAGGGATAATTACCCCAAGCTCAGTGAGAATCCGGTCGGCTTCCGCAGCAGAGAGTCTGTTGATTTGCGCTTCGCTTCGCGGTTGGGGAAGGGATACGCAGTGACTCAAGGTTCATGTTGCTGGATGGCGCGAAGGGGAAACGGTGGTGGCCGGCTCAACGGGCCATGTTGTTGAGACAATTTGCAAAGGAAGGCGAGGGATGGAGGCGGAAGTCAGACGAAGCTTGGAAGTGAAGGGAGACGGAGCAGAGGAGGAGGAGGATACCTATCCTTTTCTCCTCGAAGGACTGATACATCAGTCCTAAGGGTTTCAAGTCGGCTGGAGTACCTGTGTTGAGTAAACATATTCGTTTTCTTGGCTTTGGACTTGATCATCTACCAAGCGCTGATCTGGTGATTAATTACACTGTGCCAAGGTGGCATGTCGTGTGCTGGGGCCGTGATCTTGAACAGGGGCTTGGGTGGGATTGGAGCGAAGGATTACTCCGTAAGTGGAGGGCTGCCGCTCACCAACCCCAGTCCATAGTACTAACGTTGGTTCCGAGCCCCGAGTCCGAGGCACCCGGCTACCTAATTTCGGAGATCCTTATTTGATAAAGTACATGGTGCGGACGATAGATGTGGCACTACACCCATCCAACTGAGATCAACAAAGAGCAACAGACCATTCTCAATCACGCATGGGACACTACCGCAGGGCAACCAATCTACGCGTTCCCAGACAGCAGTTAGGTGGTCACTACAAACCATGGCAAAGAACTCAGCCCCTGGCGGGTGCACGACAGTGGTTCGCAAGTTCGGCATCAAGTAAGCATAACTAGGCACCTACGCATCCACGCGTGTTGGCATGGCACTGTATATATGAAGCATCTAACCAGTGACCAACTCTGTGCCCTGCCTAGCGAGACGTACCAGCTTGCCATGTATCTGTTGGACCAGTACCGCGGCACGATTCTGTCCTGTCGCTTTGCGATTCCGCCGCGTCTTGCGCCGGCAGAGTCACGGACGCAGCTGGAGGAGACAGTCAAGGTTGCTGTGGCGGACCTCATCATGAGACACCCGATGCTGCAAGTCGGCATAGTGGATGCCAACTCCAAGACCCCTTCGTGGGTCCAGCTGCAGAGTCTCGACTTGACGGAACACATAAAGTGGCTTTACCTTCCAGAGAATGCCGACTTTGAGCGCATCGTGCAAGAGATCTTCTGCGCCCAGCTCGATGACCGTTTCCCGGATCTCTCCATGAAGCAGCCAGGCTGGAAGCTTACCTTCATCCGGCAAGGGACTGCTCCAGTCATGGAAGCCCTACTCACTTGGAACCACCCGCAGTTCGACGGCGCGGGTGCCCGAGTGTTCCACGAGGACCTGCTGGAGCTGCTCAACGCCGACAACCGGATCCACGAGCGGCCAGGTCTAGACGGCGACGTCCTCGCTTTACCTCAAGCGCCTCCCATGCTCCCAGCCCCAATCGAAGTCTTGAGAAGCCTCCCAGTGGACCTAAAACACCTCATCAAGGCCTTCTGGGACGAAACCCGCCCCCAGTTCCTCAACCGGGACATATCGCTGGCCACCTGGTGCCCCATCCGCCCCTCGGAGCCCTACAAGACCCAATTCCGCTCCTTCTTCGTCCACAGCACCTCTCTAACCACACTCCTCGCCCTCTGCCGGACGCACCACACCACCATCACGGCCCTGCTCAACGCCCTCGCGCTCCTGGCCTTCGCCTCCCGCCTGGACGCCCCCACCGCCCCAGCCTTCCAAAGCTCCACCATCATCGACCACCGCCGCAACCTGCCCCCGGCCCCGCCAACCGCCCCCTGGGGCCCGTCCGACCGGGCGATCAGCAACTACGTGACGCAGTGCCAGCACAGATGGGATGCGAACCTCGTCTCGCGGATTCGCGGGCTGCTGCCAGCCGCCAACACCACCGGCAGCAGTGAACGACACGACGGCCGTCTGCTGTCCACCGACCTGGTGCGCGAGCTGTGGGCGGTGGCGGCACAGAACCGGCGGGAGATTGCGGCCAAACTGGACGCGGGGTTGCGGAATGATCTTGTTGGCTTGTTCAAGTATGTTACTGACTGGCGGAAGACGATGAGTGGGATTGCGCGGCGGCCGCGCCAGTTCGCGTGGCTGGTGACGAATATTGGGGTGCTAGATGGCGGCGGCAAACTGGACGCGTCTGGAGCTGAATCTGAAGCTCGGGGTGGCGACGGGCCGGAGAAGTGGGCGATTAGCCGGGCGCAGTTCGGCCTCGGCGCTGAGGTGCCTTTTGCAGTCATTGAGTTCTCCCCGGTCAGTGTTAAGGGCGGGACCATGTGTGTCGCTGCTAGCTGGACGGACTGCGCGGTTGATGTGAAGTTTGGGGAGGGGGTTATGGCTGATATGGAGAGGTGGTTGGGTCAGCTGGCGGGTGAGAGAGCTGTGTGATGTGGTGTTCGCTGTGAGGTGCTGTTTGTACAGATATGTAGGAAATAGTGAGAGAAAGAGGTTGTTGTCATGCCCCTGAACCACAGCGATGTACGTGGATGGCCAGAGGGCGATGCTACCTAGCAGCCTTACCTTGGTGTATTGAACCAACACATGAAACCCGTCTGTACGTGAAATAGTACGCTGGGATAGTAGCTGGATGCTGTAAGTTGCAGACTGATGCGCTTGGTTGTGTCCGGTATGTAATAGCAACGCGTTGGGTCAGTAACCAACACGACGGCCCAGAATGCGTTCACCACCGGCAAACTCTGCCATGGTATCTCAATGAATTGCAGCACCAACCACGAAACTAAAGAACAATAAGATACACTACGCCTTCCCAGCAGCCTTCTCCTTCTCCAGCCTCCTCCTCTTCGCGCGCAGCTTCAAATCCTCCGCACTCTTCTTATTATTCGTGTACTGCATCTGCTCAAACAGCTTGCGCTTCTTCTTGCTGAGCATGCCCTTGGCGCGCTCGAGGTCCTCGGCCTCCTGGCGCTGGCGGCGCTGCAGCGCCTTCTTGGCCTCCAGCTTGGCCGTGGTCTTGGCGTCCGCCGGCTTGTCGCCCTTGCGCTGCACCGGCTTGCCCGAGATCTCGGCCTCGAGCTCCCGCTGCCGCTGCCGCACTGCGTCCTCGTCCTCGTCCTCGGAGCCGCCCTCCTCTTCCTCTTCTTCTTCTTCGTCCTCCTCATCCTCCCCATCCTCGTCTTTCTCATCATCGTCCCCTTCAGAAGCGACGTCCATATCGTTCTCAACATCATCCTCCTCGCCGTCCTGCTCGGCATCCTCTAGCGCGGCATCGAGTGCCTCACCCTCGGTCTGCTGCTCCTCGAGCGGGATGGTGGGATCGTACTGCCCGTTGGTCGGCTTCACGAAGGGGCTGAGATGCGGGGGCAGGGCAGCGCCGGGTGCGTACAGCTCGGGGCTCTTGAGCTCCTCGTCGTTGACGCTGTCCCACACCCACTGCGGCTGCACGTAGATGCGATTCGGGTACCGCTGGTTTGGCGCAAGCTTGTGCGCCGTCTGGTTGTCCTCGCCGTCGCCGTCGATGTCGCCGCTCGTGGAGGCCTGGATCACTGGCCTGTCGACGATCTGATGTGTGATGGACGGGTCGGACTCGTCGGTTGTGAGGGCGCCCTCGCCCAGGACGGAATCCCAGCCTATTCTCTTGCAGCCGAAGGCGCGGAGGATAAATTCGAGCGGCTGCCGAGGCGTCTCGCGCGAGAGGTAGAAGGTGAAGTTGGAAAACAGCTTGGAGGAATCGGTGTTGTTGTAGGAGGGCTGGGGCAGGACGTCGCCGCCGGGGGCGACGGGCTCGAACTTGTCGAGTGCATCGCTGGGCTGCTCCCCCTCTTCGGGACCCTTATGCGCCGGGCTGTCTTCGGCCGCATTCCCGCTCGACTCGTCCCGTAACTTCTGTACCAGCTTGTTCACTTCGGCTTGGACAGTAGGGTCCGGGCCGTGTTCCGCCTCCCCGTTTGTGATGGTCTTGGTCTCGCCGTCCGCGACGGCCTGGGGCTCGTCGCCCGTGGCCAGGTTAGCGCCTTCAAGAGCAAAAGCACCGAGTTCAGCGCCCTGGTCGTCCTTGAGCTGGTCGAACTTGGGCGGGTACTTGAGGCCAACGGAGGTGTATAGCCTGTAGTTGACGAAGCCGAGCACGGTCATGTAGAACTCGACAAAGGTGCCCATGATGCGGAAGTCAATGTCGCCAACAATCCTCTGATTAAACTTGTAGGGCACCAGCCACAGGATGTCCTCGCCCTGAATGTTGGCCTGATAGTATATCCCCTTGATGGACAGGAACGACTTGCGCAGGCTGTTGGAGACGATGAGGTAGTGCTGGAACTCGAGGCAGAGGCGCTCGCAGCGGGCAATCATCTTGGCGGGCACGGCGGTGGTAGAGGGGAGGTTGGCAAACAGGAACAGCATGGACAGGCAGTCGTCCAGGTCGCGCAGGGCGTCGTTGAAGGTCGGGTAGCGCTCGCGCACGACGTGGTTCAGCGTGTAGCGTGGCTTACCCGTCTTGTCGGGGCGGGCGGCGTTGCGCTCGAGGCGGGCAGCGTCCGAGACGTCGCCGCGGCCGAGGGCGCGCGAGATCTTCTTCTCAAGCACCTTCTGGTCGCGGAACTTCTGCAGCAGGGGCTCGTGCAGCAGGTACTGGATGTCCTTGGTGTAGTAGAAGGTGGTGGAGGCGGTTGCCGACTTGGACACCTTCTTGCGGTTGCGCGGCTCGCGCGGGTAGATGCCCTTCCAGATGCACAGCTTGCGGAAGTCGGGCAGGCTGAGCTGCAGCTTCTTGACCGCCTGCGTGCGTGTCATGTAGTTGCGCGCCTGGCCCGTCTGGCCTTTCTTCTTGATTTTGCCCGCCATTGCGTTGGCGTTGGCGTCGGCGTTGGTCTGCGCTACGAGGTGGTCGAGTTGGCAATGGCTGGAAGACGAAGTGGTGGTGGTGTTGGTGGGCGTTGGTTAAGACGAGGGACTGACTGCTCGACGCCTTCTGCCTCTCTACACTCTGCGCACCACTGGCAGATATCGACGGCGGGGCGGGCCTTCCGTCGAGCTCTCAATTATTTTTTTATCTAGCAACTTTTTGTGCCGCCTGCCACCGCTCTCGCTGATAAGAGATTGGCGTCCACTCCCCACCCGACGCTGGGGTCTTCTGCCTGCCGGTCCCTGCCAAGACCATTGAAGCTCCAAATGCGCAACTGTCAGCTGGCTGGGGATATCCTCGAATCTGGCATTGTGTCCGTCGTCACCCTCACCATCACCTCTACTTCCTTCCGGGCATGGCGCACTGAACGATGGACGGCGCCAAGACCTCCCCGGGGAGGACGGCGGGCCTGTACGCTGGTGCGGCCGCGTTGCGGCTTGCCATCTTCACGTTGCTGCCCGGACTTGCGGATCTGCTGACGGGGCGCGTCGAGGTGTCGACTCCCGTCACCAGCTTCAAACGCCGTACGCTGCCCGCCCATTGTCCTTGCCGACCATGCTACTGACTCTTTCCCTTCGCAGTGCAAGAAGGCCTCTTTCTTTACAACCACAATGTCTCGCCCTACGACGGCGGCGTCTACCACCAGGCGCCCCTCCTCCTACCACTGTTCTCGCTACTCCCGAGCTTCTCGACCCTGCCCATCTTCACATACCTCGTCTACATTGCCGTGGATCTGTTGAGTGCGAGTGCACTGTGGAGGATTGCCGACTCCGGCGAGGCTGGTGCATCTGCACTGTTCACCTCTCCGCGACGGGAGAAGCGCTGGTCTGGCTTCGTCATTGCTGCCGCGTATGCCGTCCTTCACGCGCTCGCGACCCTCTTGGCGTTGGCGTGCTGACTCTTCTTTCCAGCTTCCTCCTTAACCCGTTCACCGTCGCAACATGCATCGGACGCTCAACCAGCGTCTTCACGACATGCGCCATCCTCCATGCCATTGCCAAGGCCGTGTCCGGCGCGCCCTTCGGCGCCATGGTGGCCCTGTCCTTCGCCAGCTACCTCTCTATGTACCCGCTACTTCTGCTGCCGCCGCTCACCCTCCTCTGCTATGACAGACAACGGCCCGAGCGGGCAACTGCCTCGGGCCTCAAGTTCGCCACCACCTGCGTCGCCACCGTCGCCGGCGTCCTGGTGGTGCTCTTCCAGATGTCGTACCTCCTGACCGGCTCGTGGGAGTTCCTACCATCCACATACGGCGTGCAGCTGACGCTGTCGGACCTGACGCCCAACGTCGGGCTGTGGTGGTACTTCTTCATCGAGATGTTCGACTCGTTCCGCTCCTTCTTCCTGGCCGTCTTCTGGCTGCATCTGTCGAGCTACGTCGGCGGCCTGACCGTGCGCATCCGCCGCCAGCCGCTGGTCGTGCTGGCCCTGTTGCTCGGCATCTTCGCCATCTTCAAGCCCTACCCGAGCATCAGCGACACGTCGCTGTTTCTGGCCGTCGTGCCGCTGTACCGCCACGTGTTCTCGCTCATGCGCTACACGTTCGTCATTGCTGCTGTCATCCTGTATGCGACGTTCCTGGGCCCGGCGTTTTACCACTTGTGGATCTACGCCGGCAGCGGGAATGCGAACTTCTTCTATGCCATCACGCTGGTCTGGGGTTTGGGGCAGAGCTTGCTGGTGTGCGACCTGATGTTCGCGGTGTTGCGGGACGAGTGGGAGGTCGAGCGGCCCGAGATGGCGGGCAAGGAGATTCGCCAGATATAAAGGTGGAGGGGCGATGCTTGCTGTGCGATGCCGTGAACTACATGGTAGACAGTTTGAGCCTCAACAGTATTTAGGGGGCTGTGCTCGAGCCGAGTTTAGTCAACACATAGAGGTTTGAAACCATCATCGAAATATGCCACTCTGCGGACTGCGCTTGAGCCATTCGGAGGCACTCGCACACTTCGATGACCAGCTGCATAGTAAGAGTAACAGTTCGTATCAATCATTTCGTCGTGTTGCTCTGTGGTCCATTTCTAGCAATGCGTCATGCCAGTCAGCCCTACGATGTCTTCCACGGCCAGGCCCCACTCTCGCCATCACTTCTCATCCAGACTGCCAGAAGCGGGACATGACCTCACATCAACTCACTATCATCAACACTTGCTGACTTTTCCGCAATCGTGGGGCAAAAACACTCTACACGACAATGGCACCGATCCGCCGCTACCTGCGCATCACCAAGTACTCGGTGCTCGAATGCCGCATCTACCTGGACAACCCGGCGCTGGCCCAGGCCTGGCTGCTGCACCCGCGCGACCCGGTCCTGCCGCGGGTCATCGAGAGTGTGCGGCCGCTGGTGCTGCCCAAGCTGCGCGAGGAGCGCGAGCGCGAGCGGAGCAGGAAGAAGGGCAAGAAGCGCAGCATCAAGGACGTTGTCGTTGAGGGTGGGACCATCTCTCCAATCACCATCGCACATCACCTACAGATACACCGTGACATCACCTTCACGCGATACCCGACCGACTAACAAAGTTTCGCAGACGACTTCGAGGTGTCCATCTTCCTCACCGAGACCGACACGCGCCACTCGCTGCTGCACAAGCACAAGCTGTTCCGCGACAAGCACCAGACCCGGCTCACCTCCAACTCGTCCCGGCTGCTTGGGGGCGGCGGCGGCGCGTCGCGCGACCAGCCCATCGATGTGGAGCGCCAATCCCCGCAGGGCAGCCAAGCAGATAACGATGATGACGATGATGATGTACCGATATTACGAGAGGAAGAGGACGACGACGATCAGCGCGTCATCAACCTGGCTGATATCCCTGCGATTGATGACGACGAGGCTGGAACGGCGGGGGATGCGGGTGGGCGGCCGACAAAGAGGCGTCGGCGAGGGACGAGAGAGGCACGCGCACGTGGGCGGGGGGAAGCTGAGGGGAGCTCTGGCGGTGGGGGCAGTGACGTCTCGGACGATGAGTTATTCGTGGGCGAGGATGATGCTGCAAACGAAACCGATGGCGGTGGTGAAAGCGCAAGTGAAACAAGCACCGTTGAGAGCGGCACAGCATCGCCGGCTCCCAAGCGCCGGAGGGGCGGCGGCGGGGAAGCGGCCGCTGGAGGTGACACGGCAGACGACGACAAGAAGAAGATGGCCATGGACATCTCGTACGAGGGCTTCGCCATCTACGGGCGCGTGCTGTGCCTCGTGGTCAAGCGTCGCGGGGGCGGCGGGGGAGCAGCAGCTGTCCCGTCCGGCGGCAGCAGCAATAAACCCCAGACCGGCCGGCCTGGCGGCCAGGCCATGATGGAGAACTGGATCGCCTCGACGCAGCTACCCGCCGAGGAGGCGGAGGCGCTGTGAAGCGGCGCGGACCCATCAAGCTTCTCCCATGCCAAGCTATCGGCTTGTAGCTGGCGCGGGGAAAGAGGGTGCCCCGCGGGAGGGAACGATTAGCGCCGCGCCATCACCTTCGCGCCTTGGAAAAGACCAAGAAGGCGTCTGATCAACATGCGCGCTTGATGTCATTGTCGTTCACCATCACAAGTACAAAGCGGACGCGAGGCTTTTGATAGGCGGCGGCAGGCCGACCAAACCGGAAATACGACCCCGCAGCGCTTGTTTCACTGCCCTTCGCTTGCAGGTTGCTGTCAGGAGAGCGTCGTGATGGCCGTCTCCCCCCGCTAAACGACTGCCGCCCATCGCTCCAGGTTGGTGGAATTTCTCTCGACTCGAGCGCAAAGCAGATGAAACGACGGATTGCCGTTTTTGTCAAGCTGTGGCGATCGCCTACAGACAACTATTTCGGTAGCAACAGCTTGTAACCAAACCGCTGGCTGATCTGCGGCCACCGCTCTCGAACGCTACTCCGTACGGACATCCAACATCTGTGATAGAAGCCCGCCGGTAATAAACTGAGCGCCGTGTTCGCCCGACGGGGCAGCCGTCCGTCTCGGTGGCCTCGGCATTCGCGGGGCCCCGGGATTTCCTGGGAGATCACCGGCCGGTCATTGGGCGCCGCGCCCGCTGGGAAATGTATATCAAACGCCACCGAACGCCCATCACATCGAATCTCCCACCAGACCTGGCAGCGTGTTACGACAGCCGATGCCGATCTTCGGCGAAAGGGGCAACCGTGGCTGGCGCGCCACAGTTTTGCGCCGGGTTACGCGCAAGCCGGCTGCGAGGAGGGCTAACGTTGGCTACCGGTGCTATCGCCATAACGGCAACACTACGCGGCGACGGCGCGCGAACTAACTGCCTGCCCACACTGCGTGCAGGTCTGCACTAGTTCCTCGGCTTGGTACGCTACTGCCAGGCACCCGCCCTCTCCCTCTCTTTGCCTTTGAGCCGAGCCGTCCCGTGTCGTGAGTGGTCCCGGGGCTAACGCCGGGGCTAGCCTCCATCAACGTGCGACCGAGTGAATTTTGAGAGGAAGAGAGGGCAATGAATGTGAATCTGTTTTTGTGCGAGCTGAACCGGCCACACACGGCTCGGCTCCTTTGCCATTCTCAGCCGCCCTCTCCCCTGCCATGCTTGCCATGCCTGCGCACCGCGGCTCGGTCTTTCGGCGTTTGGCACCCGGCCTCTGCCACGCGGCTGCTTCGCCTTGGTGCAGGCGATCGGGGTTCGGGTTTGGTATTGATCGCATTGCATCGCTCAGCTGAACTGCGTCCCGTCAAGTTTCCCGGCCGAGAAGGGAGCCAGGAATAGCACGCGGCGATCAGCTTAAGGTCAGGGATTCGCGGTGAGGTGTGCCGGGGTGGTCGTGATGTACAGTACTTCGCTTCCACTACCTGTACATTTCGAGATGTCCGAACTGCCCGCGTATTTCGTTTTTTCCCCGGACGGACGAGAGCGCGCATGTGAAAGTGAATACCCTACACTAACGGCCATTCGAGACCCCCACGTGCAGGAATATCGGGCCAGGTACGGTGGTACTGCCGTTACTCAGCAAATTCTCTCGAAACCGACACCACACCACACCCGCTTCGGCTGAATCTGTCGTCGATGGGGCCGGCGCTTCCTCCGGTGACCGGCTCGGCTTTCCTCCTTTGGCTGGCCCGCGCGCCCTTGTTTGCGAACGGACGGACGTTGCCGGGGCCTGGGCGCTGTGTGTGTGTGTGTGTGTCGGCTATCGTCAAAACGCCCCATCAGACCCAGACGAGGAAAGCCACGAGAAGGTTTCGTCGGAGACGGAGCGCGTTTTGCAAGCGAGAGGAAGCGCAGAGTCCGTGCGTCCGTCTGACCTTTTTTTTTTTTGCTAGTGCTGCGCTGCGCAGCAAATGCAGGAACGCACCACCCGTTACGGTTGCCCGATGCAGCGTTGGCGCGCTTGGACGCTGCCCCTTTCGGTTCGAGGACGGGTCCGAGTTCGAGTTCACCTTCAACGTAAAGTTCAGATGGATGTTGACAATGATGCACGCACTTTGCAATGCTCCGTCCTGGCTGCAAGGACAGCCTCGCCATGTTTCTGGCTTCACCCCTGCGTTCTGCATGCATAACAGTACATCCGTTCTCCTTCCCTCACGGAGATGCCGCATGGTGTTCCAGACCTCAATCAATTTTTGTCTTCAATTTTTCTCCATCGTGGCCTTCAGCTGTCCTCAGCGCGGACTGTCTCGCCCAAAATGGGCTTTCCCCAATGACTGGGCAGGGGCTGGAGCGCGCAGTGCAGCGCAATGCAGCCTGCAGGAGGCCGAGTTCAGGGTTCCTGTCCGTGCGCCGCCCTTCCATGCGCCACTGAAGGTGCGATTCTCCCACGTGGAGCACAGGGATGGCACTGCTCAGCTGCGCGTGGCAGCTCGGCTCTTGCCCCTGGTTTCAGAACCGTTTTGCGCGCTGCTCATTGGCCCAGGAGCGGGTGGCTTGTTCGTGGGCGTTGCCCAGCCTCGCCAGCCCAGCCTCACACGGAAACGAGCGAGGGGTTGCGATTGCGCCGTTAGTGGTTCGCAAGTTGCTTGCTGCTGCTGTTGTTGTTGACGTTGTTGTCTCTCTGGTAGCTCAACAAAAGCGAACACAGCGGATAGCGATCGACAACTGGCGGAGAGCGCCAGCCAGCAGATTTTCTTTTCGTTCCATGGTTTTCGACAGATTTTCTGTTCTCGTGAGCACGGACGCCTCCACCCTTCATTTCCGCATCGCACCTGTTTTTCTTCTTTCTGGCTTCTTTTGCAAGGAGGCTCGATTCCGAGGGTGGAGCGTGTTCGGACGATGGCAACCGAACTGCCGGATTCCCAGCCGCCCTGTTTTGCTCCGTGCACCCAACGATCGGATGAAGCAAACAGCCAAAATGTGATGGCGAAACCTCTCCCAGGATGAATATGCCGCGATAAGCTGGCTCGTTTTTGGGCGTGGGGAACTTCTTCCAGAAGGGTTGAGGGTTGCAATCGCGTCCTGCACCGCCCACCCGTGCCTGCTGACTGCAGATGATGAGTGGTCGCGACGACTGGCTCATTGGCTCATTGGATCATTCACTGTCGGGACTGTCGGGGTGGCTTCCCCCCCAGAGCCCGTAAGGCTGTCCCATCGTGCAGATGGGCGTTCATGCCTGAGCCCGGCAGCGTGGATGTCGAATCACCTTTCAGCTGGGGTCGACGTTCGCCCGTTTGTCGACCCAAACACACCTCGTCAGGGCTGACATATCGCATCTCGTTTATCAACAGCAAGCAAGAGAAGCAAGGAAGGGCACTTTGATCCCCAGCAAACACGTGGTGGACGACACCGCCTGCATTCCAACCTGGGCCACCCAGCCGGCAGTTTCGGGCAGAACTGCGTATTCCACTCCTTCCGGCAGCTTCGGCAATGATTGTCTGAGGATGTCATCACCACCCGTTTCGCAAGGCCGCTGATCCCATCGTCTAATGTCCTCTTGTCTCGCTCCGACCCGCGACATCCGGGAAGCCAAGAGAAAATTTGTTTCTTCGCGCACACACACAGGCGCCAAACCGGCGGTGTGATGGCGAGCTGTCGCAACTCCGCCTCCGACAGGCTTCCTGACCTTCTGGAAGCCTTGGAAGTTGGCCGGGATGTGCCTGCTGGCAGTGCTGGGCAACGGGCCAACCCCGTTGCGAGGCCGGGCACCCCGGCGAATGGTTTGCGGCACAAGTGATGATGGGGGACGGAGTGGAGGGATCGGAACCGAGGTCGGATGGGGCGAGCAACACACACAACTGGACCTTGCCTTGCGGACTGGTTGGGTCAGATGACCGAATTTCTCTCACACCACCATTACCGGGCAAATTCATGCGGATGCGCTGCTGGCCAGGCATAGGCTGGCAAAGAGCCTCACCGCTTCGGGCGCGCTGGCACATCTCAAACCGAGTCAGCCAGGAAGCCCCATGTTGCCTCTTGTCTCGCTGAAATAGAAAGAAATTTAACTGACCCAACGGCGGCGTATCCACGCTTTCCCCTGTCGGGGCTTCTGTCGGGGTCCTGCGCGACGGCTGATGACGAACGCTCTGCGGCATCGTCCGGCCCCCACAGATGGTTGGCCCTGTGGTTCCAAGCTGCCGGGTCGCCAGCAAGGCACCTTCAGCTCGCCAGCGCACGGCCGTTCCCAAGTCATCCGTTGGCGGCGAACCGTTTGTTGGGGACACACTCCGTTTTGTCCAATGCACTGACCACAGGCTGGATATCAGACGACAACGAACAATTTCGGAATCTTCGACGGTTGAACACGATGCTGAGTGAGATGCTTGATGAGGTTTGCTGTGCCCGGATCCTTTCGGGAGCGCTATCCGTCCGATGCCGACGGCGATATCAGAACGGATGCATCAGCAAGCTTGGTGTGCTCACTCACACACCTGCACACCAGGCCCATTGAATCCGGGCCGTACTCCCTGTACTTGGATAGAGTCGCGCAATATCCTGTTTGCTGACGCCGGTAACCATGACTATACAGCGCGTGGATTAATGTTTACTAAGTCGTCCTGTTGTGTAAGTAACGCAGCGACCAATGCATTCCTCCACTTGTACGACTTTCGGTTGTCGGCTGTCTCTTCTGCAACCTCAGCACACCTCCTTTTAGACTTTTCCGGTTGTGCTGTGCCGCCTTCAGCACCCGCTTGCTGCCCCCCGCCCCCCCTCCGCTGCGCCGTGCTGCAAACATCGTGCGCCGGCTGTACGGTGTCCGCTGCCAAAAATACGGCGTCGCGGGCCACCGAGACATTCATGTTTGGGTAGCCGCTCCGCGGTTGCAGTGCGCATTACCTGGTTTCAAGCCTTGGAAGCACCATCACGGCGTCGTATATCCAGAGTTGCGAGCGCGCGGCAGCGTCAGATCACTCTAAGCGCCGATGGCACGGCGGCTGGCTTTTTGCCGTCAACTTGCCGGCGCTGAGCCGGCCTGCGCGTCTAAAAGACGTGCATGAGGTCTTTACTGTGATACATGATACACGCCTGGGGGCCGTCTTTCGTTTCCATAGCATGCATGCCGGTGTGTTGTATCAACACGCGAGATGCGGCCCTGCGGTGTCACCGTTTGCGGCCGCTTTTTTGTTTATCGCTCGATTCGCACGCTTGCATTCTTGGCTCGGGAAGCAAGCCACATCTAAGGTCCATCATCCACGAATCCCCCGGAAGTCACAATTCACCCTGCTTACACCCGACATCCTGCCTGATCTCCGTCCTCCGCACCCCGGCCACCTGGTTCGGAGCAACCTGGTAAGTGCCAACGCATCAACCCCATCGATGGCGCGGCGCATGTGAGTCATGAGGTGTGCATTTGGCAACTTCCTGACGGGCAGCGCTCGCAAACGTGGGGAGGGCGGGGTTTCACACACCGCGGGTTGTTCCAAGAATGGGGGCAGCCACTGATGCCGGCCTAGGCGCTACTGCAACAGGGCAACCTTCACCCACGTTTTGTTGGTCACACTCGCAAGTCGCAACCCGGCAAGTCTGTCTGCCTGCCTGCCTGCCGGTTGGTCGTCACTGGTCCGTCCGATAACCTGTTTGCACGCTGTGGTGAACTGGAAGTGCGGGGAAAAGGATAGCCCTGCGGCGGCAGTGGAAGTACTGTACATCAGGTTGCACGCGACGAGCTTTCTGTGTAGGACGGCGCTTCCCGAGCCTCTTCACTACAGATGGGCCGTAGATCGGGCGGCCTAGCAGCGTTAGTAGGTTAGTAGGCGGGCCACCAAACGGCGGCCGTCAAACAACAACAAAGGCGGTATGCGAATGGAGCCGCCCAAAGCTCCACGTAGCAGCCCGAAGTCTCGACCGGCATCCGGTCAAACGGAGCTGAAGAGAATCACTAGACGGAAGGCTGGGTGAATGAGCCAGCCAGCTGCCTAAAGGTTGCTGAGAGAGAGCGCAGCTGCGTGTCGGACAGTCGGCATAACCGGGCAAAAGAGGAAAAAGGAGACCGTTTCCTCTTTGGACAGACAGTAACTTACACCATACCCCGGATCACGACGCTGGCGATTAACAAAAAAAGCAATGCGGCATGTGGAGCGGCGTCGCCTCAACCGCCGTGATTGGCCCTTCCCCCGCGAAACCCAGGAACAAAGGGGGTTGCGATCGGGCGTGGTGTGTTGCGATTTCCACTCCCGGCGCAGCTCTCTGGCCTGTCATCGGAATGACCAAAAGTACTTGTAGGTGCTATGTTGCAGTGTCGCATTTGATTGCCTCCAAGCCACAATCCAAGACGTGGCAGTTTCGTACACACTGGGCTGCGTGGATACGAGCGGGAGCGCATTGCAGGGGGGCATCGTCTTTGTCGTGACAAAGGGTCGCAGAAGGGGCCGGCTGACCGCGGACGGACCTGCATTCTTGTCTCTGAAACAACAGCCACCTCGCTCAATTAGAAGTGTTGCGTCAAACAAACAGAGACACGCGCCTGGTGAGGAACAGATTAGTAAATAGAGGAGAGGCTTCGTAACACCTACACCTGCTGAGATGAGTGTTGCCGTCCCTTCATGACATGGACAAATCGCCCTTGGCTCACACCAGGCAGCAAATGCAAGCATCACCGTTAGTCCACTCCCCCGGAAACCCCATTACAATAATCAACACCGTTTCCTCAACCCAACGGGCGCAAGGCAGCTTTTTTTCGTCTTTCTTGCGCACAAGTCTCACCGTTGGGGAAAATGGTCCAGTTGTTGAAATTGGCTGTGGGGTTCCTCGGCTCGCACGAGGCTGGCCTGCTGCGATCCGAGTCTAATTGTGTCTCCACCCGGCGACTGCTAAATTTTGCTTGCATTGTCTACGATCGGCCTCAGCTGTGCTGTGCGCCGCCCTTTTTGAATGCAACGGAGCGCGCCGGGCTGGGGTGGGCTGCGCAACGGGGGCGCCTCCGTTTCCATGCGCGGGCTGAGGTGCAGTGGTCAGCGTCTCGCTCGCCCTGGCAAAGCCCAACGCCCGAGAAAGACAGCAGAGACGCCCAACGGGCGGTTGCAAGCAAGCCCACTGGCCGACTGATCCTCTGCCTTGCGAGCCCGACAAGAATCTACCGATTGCTCGACGGTTTGCAGATCCAAAATGGGAACCGAAAAGGCGGCCATGATGGCTATCGTTTGGCTGTCGGCGATGGAGCTTGAATCGACCGCCATTTCGCAGCAAAATTTCAAGGCGTCATCGCCGTGCAGGCGCGCACACGTCCATGTGGCATGTCCCATGTACAGTACCTGTCGTGTCTCCCGGGCCAGGGGGCGGTATTAACGACGACAGGGAGCGATCCCGGTCCTGATGCAGCGTTTCATTTCTCATCATGAACCTGGCGATTTCTGGGTGGGTTGCCGCCAAGGCTGGCTGCGTCACCGCAACTTGCTGGTTCTCGTAATGAGTCACGGTACATGCCTCCTTTTCCTGCTCGACCTGGTCTTGGCGGGCCCTTCAGGCAGCAGTGCGTGGGATTTGGGCAGCATCCCATGTACACTCAGCCCCGACGCGCGTACCGAGGACCTCCGTCAGCCAGGAACCGGCGGTACCTGCAGCCCCACCTGCCCACGGCAGCCCTGTCGGTGAACTTGCTCCTTTCTGTCCTGGGCTTGGACGGAGCAAATTGGAAGTTCAGTCGCGGCTACCTACATATAAGACTGCCTTATCCCTCACCCCAGCCATGCCGAGCAAACTCCCAGACCATCGCCAGGCGTACGACACCGCTAGAAGCCAACAAACAGTACTACTCTTAATCACGACTGCTCCCCGGCACTCAACACGCCCACGACTCTCAACATCATCCACACCCACCAACAACCACATAAATCAGTCAAGCTGGCTTCCTCAACGCAGTACCCGTCCTCCACCATGATGCCCGCCCAACGTCCGTCTCAACTTCCTCCCTGCCCCGGCCCGCCGCCGAGTCGGCCTCTGCCCCCTCTTCCCAAGAGGGGCTAAGAATTGTCCGCGGGCTGAAGCTACAACACCATCGGGAATCGACATGTCCGATGTTTCATCGTCTGGTCACCAGGCCTCGCGGCTCCCCTCGCCGGGGACCGCCGCGATCCGCACGCTATGAGGGTCTGCTAGGCCACGCACGCGAGGCTGCAGCAGTGTCTCGAATTCGCCGTCGTTGGCAGCAACATCGATCTTCGCGCTCGCGACCGCAACAACACTCTTGAGCTGTATGGGGTCTGCCCATCGGCGCTGCTGCACGGCTGTGTCGCCGCATTATTTTCGGCTGCAGCACGCACGTCTGCAAGCCTCCCCATCCGGCCAGCCTCGACACAGCCCATTCGTCCCGCCACCACCGCTGCCGCATCGCAGCCTCGGTCCTGATTGGCCGATGCCCATCGAGAAACGCGTGCGTTGCTCATCGACCTGCCAGCATGCTGCGCACACCCAGACGGCCGGTGTTTCCTGGCACCATCACCACACCACATCAACCGCACGGCTGGCTGGCTTGCAGGCTTGCTACTATGGCGTGCCAGCTGCCTACCACCACACCCCCATGACTCTGGATGCATCCCGAGAGCCGGCTCTGGGAGCCCGGAACTTGGGACTCTTTCTTTCCTCTTTGCATCTTCTCTCGCACCATTCGCGCGACGCATTTCACCTCCCTTGTACCACCACCACCACCACCTGGGCATACGGACATTTTAATCATCGGCTTTTCGCTTTTCCTACTTTCCTATCTCCTGCGAGTTTTGTGAGCGACGACGCAACATCGGATTATCAGGTGGTTCACGACACACTTTTCATCATGCGGAAACACATCTGGGGTTCTTTTTTGGGAGGGGGGACGGGAGTTTTACACACTAGACACGGGATTTCCATCACAACTGTACAACATCTATGAGCATTGGGCAACCGGCGTCAGATGATACCAACGTCGCCGATACCCTCCTGCCTGGAGAAGCAAGGCGGACGGGGAGGGGGCTATGAGGACCACGGCAGTTTTTATTTTCCTATTCCGGATGGAATGAGGGATTGAGGATTCGGAGGGATGGGATCAGGGCAGAGTTGGGGCTGGGCTCACTCGTTGCACGCAGCCACTCCAGGATACAAACTGGCTTTAGGCATAATACATACATTATCCAACAACACATGATAAAGGGCTTCAAAACTTTACCTGATGCGCTGTACACACCTGTGAGCTTGTTTGTCGGTGTGCTTCCTTCCTTCCCCACTAACACTCCCCGCGTGACCGTTCCAGATGAGAGCCCGCCCCCGCACACCCCAAATCCCATCCAGATTGACTGCTTGCTCGGGTTGGAAACCAACCAACCGTTCTTTCCCACACCATCATCAGATCACGGGCCTGCCTGCACCGCATGCCACCTTGCCTTGCACTGTAACGGTCGAAAGTATGGTTGAATTATTGGCTACTATGCAAAGGTGGGGTGGGGGGGGAGGGGGGAGGGCAGGTAGTTTTTCTTGCCGTCATGCCCGCTGCTGCAGCATTTACGATTGCGGCAACAAAGGTGTGTGCAAAGTTCAGTCCACCCCACCGTAAACGCGGCCACGACCCCCCCCCCCTGGGCATCGCAGATGGGTTACATCACATCATGAGCGCAGCATTCGGGCTCGCGTGTCTGAGGCGGAAATGACTGTGACGACGGGGCCAGTTTGCTCAGTGAAGCACGACGCTGAAGTTGCAAGCCCAGCCGGTGTGCGTCCCAGAGAAGGGGGATGGATGCAAGGCCCGCGGCGGCCGACGGGAGATCAGCAGGTTTGCCCTTTCCTCACCCCTCCCCAATGTCTCAAACAAACGGGGAGATGGGAGGGGGTTCATTTTCGCTCGCGTTCGGGGTTCTGGTTGGGGCGGTTGATCGAACCATCGCGCTGTTGTGGGTGGGCAGGGCGTTGGAAGGTGCCAGTGGTGGTCCACCCGGGTGAAACAGCGTTCGGGATGTCCGTCCGATCGTCGATTCGATGCCCTGCGCTACGATCGCCCGTCTCGCAATCGGCCGTGTGCTTGTGGACTGTGCGTGGGACGGTACCTGGACGTGTGTCACGGTCTGTTGTACCTGACTGCCTGATACATCATGTGTGGTATCCCGGAATGATCGCTCGCTCCTGGTGATAATTGCCGAGTGATCTCCTCGCCTCCAGCGAGCCGAATCCGTCGTTTCCCTCCGTACGGATTCCGCTGTCCCAGTGCATGTGCTTGCGAACAGGATTGCGCCAGTCCGAGCAGGGCACGGAGGCAAGAGCTGCCAAGCTTGGGGACCAGGGACTTGAAAGGAACGGTTTGCTCCTTTTGGCAAGTGCCTGTGCTGCTCTTTGCGGTTCAAACGAGCAGGCATTCATTCTCTAGGGCCGAAAAGCCTTGTCCTTGCACAGTTGCAATCTGTTGACTTGCCCAGGTGTTTTGCGCATGACCCAGGGTTCGGGTTGCAACCAAACTTCATCCTCGACGACTTGCCTTTCTCTCACACCACAACTCACAGTACCAACCATAGATCCTCCAGACAGCCAGGTCATGAGCTACCTGACTCCCATGGCATGAATTTTCGGATCATATATCCTGGTTGCGATCCAGGACAGCCCTGCCACGTATAGCTGGGTCTCATTCTGTGGCTTCCTATTGCGTTCACGCACCACACTGCACGAACGAACACAGGTCTCAGGTCGGGTTGAACAAGTGTCTAACGCAATTTTGAGCCCGGTAGCTACAACAGTCACTCCTACTCTGTGTGGCTAGAATCGGCCGAAATGGAGTCCAGCAGTCCCCCTCAACTTCCACAAGCCCCGCCTCTAGACCTCCACCACCAGCTTCGTCGCACTCACGCCCGCCTCGCATATCTTCAGCGCCTCCTGAATCCGCTCCAGCCCCTTCCCCACCACGAGCGGTGGCGGCAGACACTTGAGCTTGCCCGCGCGCAGCGCCGGCGTCACATAATCGCGCCACACGGGCGTGGCGACCTCGTCCACGGCGAAGATCATGCCCGCCTTCACATTTTCGGGCACATTCTCCGTCGGCGGCGGGTGCACGCAGGCGAGGTGACCGCCGCCTCCAAGCTTGGCCAGCATGGCGAGGTCGTGCGCGTAGGTTTCGGGCGTGCTGATGGCGTCGAAGATGCCTACGAACTCTGAGTCGGGGTCTGCTGCGGCTGCGATCACCTGGTTGATGAAGGTTGGGTTGTGGTAGTCGAAGACGGCGGCTGCGCCGCAGCTGCGGCAGAGGTCGAAGTTGTGGGTGCTGGCGATGGCGAGGACGCGGATGCCGGCTGCGCTGGCGAGCTGCGTGGCCATGGAGCCGACGGATGAGGAGCCGCCGTATATGATGAGGGTTTTGTTGGATGGTGCAACGGGCTCACTGAGTGAGGGGTAGGGCAGGCCGAGGGCAGGCGTGGGGATATTGGGCAGGGCCGTGCCGGGCTGCTTGACTGAGAGCGCGCAGACTGCTGCTTCGAGGGCCAGGGGCAGCACGGCGCCGTCGGTGAAGGGGATGGCGTCGGGGAGAATCGCTGCCTTGTTCGCTGGCACGACGGTGTACAGCGCAAAGGCGCCGTCTTGGGGCCGCCCGCTGGTGAGGTTGATTGCGTGTCTATGCGTGATCACATCGTTAGGAGTCTGTACTTGTGCGTTTGATAAAAGAGAGGCATGTCATGATCGAGGTATGGCACTCACCCAATGACGCGATCGCCAACCTTGAAGCGACCATGCACCTCAGATCCGACTTCGTGGACCACGCCAGCCACGTCGCAGCCGAAGACGGCGGGCCACTGCTGGACAAAGACGCCAGAGGTCTGCATGTGGCAGTCCAGCGGGTTGATGGCAATGGCGGCGTTGCGGATGACGAGTTCCTTGGCCCCGGCGGTCGGCATGGGCGCCTCACCCGCCTCGAGAGGAGTGTCGGCCTTGTGGAGCCACGCGGCCCTGTTCAATGCCATATCCGCTGGTAATCTCGTAGTGTGCTGCAACGATTTGTATCTGAGAGACCCTCAGGGGATGAAGGAAGACGGATGAGGTACTGCAAAGGACACTCATTAAAGAGATGACGCGGCCATGTTTATATATTTGACTGGCTCCGGGCGTGAAGGCAGCTTCAACTTTCCTTTTGTAGTGTAGCATGTCGCCCTGACAATTCATTACAAAGCTATTCAGGAGATGATGAGATATCGCTGGGCAACTCGAGTGAGTGAGCATTGACTTGGGAGCTAGCGTTCCCAGAACGCATCGTGCAGTTCCAGAACGGCATATGGCGTACTGAACTCAGGTGCAGGACTAAAGGACGACCAGGGGCTGTGCTTACGTGCGCACCTGCGCCTAACTGCATCCTGCGCTCTTGAACCGCCCAAACTTTCGTCAGCGAGATGGGTTCTTGGAACGATCCCCAATTCGGGAGGCATTAATGATCAACAACTCCACAAACGAAACGGGTCGGCATCGTCGAATCTCATGACATCCTCAGTAGACCAGGTAAGCGTGCTCAAGGACCTGAATTCAATACCTTAGCAGCCTCGGAGCGACACCGTGAAATTCTGACACCAACTCCTACGTCAAGACCTCTTTTCGACAGCTCGCTCAACTCAACTTAAAAGAACTCCGCATCATGACGCCTACCGCTCTGGACACGGGCAACCTTCTGGCGTACAATGCAAAGCACGGTGTACTAATTTGCCGAGAGTGCAATTACGCCGTCCAGAAGAGCGCCAGTGGAAGCCACCTGCTCCGGCACAAGGTCTACCGCCGAGAGAGACAACGCCTGCTGGTTGCCATTGCCCGACTTGAAATACTAGAACCGAGCGACGTGCAGCTTCCCCCGGCTGGCTCTCCACCAGTGGAAGGACTGTCGATCATCCCGGGTTTTCGGTGCACGGCTGCCGGGTGCGAAAACCTGTGTGCCAGCTCCAAGCGCATGAGGCGCCATTGGAGCGAGAGGCACGGTGAGAGTGAGCTGCCGGTGCTGTTCTCGCGTCCGGTGCTTCTTCAAACGTTCTTCCGTGGTACTCAGCTCAGGTATTTTGAGGTCCGGAGGCGGTCCGGGTCATCAGCGTCGTCTGGCGAGACGGCCGGGACACCGCCGCCGGTTACAGGCAGCCCGAGCAATATCGAGGAGCTCGTTGCCACCGCAACGTCACGCGATTTGCGAAAGTTCCTGCCCCGTCGCCCTCCCGTGCATCCGAGCACTCTGGACCTGGAAACGCTGCGGTACTTTCATTATTTCACCACCGTGACCAGCTTGACGCTTCCAAATCACAAGAGCTGCAGCTCCACGTACTGGCCGGGCGAGGTGGTCGCAAAAGCTCTGCAGTCACCTTGGCTCATGTCCGGGTTGTTGGCCATCTCAGCAAGTCATGTTGGCGCACTTTCTGATGGGACGGCCAAGCGAGCGCACTTTGAGAGGTCGGCACAGTTCTCTCGAGAGTTCCTTTTCGGATTGGAAGAGGCGAAGCGCACCTCTTGCTCTGCCGCAGCCGAGAGCGCAAACTTGAGGTTGGGTGCACAGATCGCTTGCATTCTGAGGTGTTGCCACTGGTCATTCGAGGCTCCAGAATCGGCAGCAGCACCTTTCCAGCTGGGGCTCTTCACCAACACCCTTCAAGGTTGTTCCGATCCGGAGTTTGCCCTTCAATCAGCAGGGAATAGCGAAGACACGCCAGAGAAAGAAGCACCCGATCGGGCTTGGACTGGTCCCTGGGGAAGGGGTTCAGATGCCAGCGCTAAACCAGTCGCTACCGGTGTTGCACCATCCAAGCTCCTACAACGACTCCGTTCTCTCCCTTCCCGTATGTTTGCCCCTCTAGGGAAACCGGCCCATGCCTTGGATTTCTTTGCAACGCTAGCTGCAATCGATACGCTGGTCGAATGCTGTTCCCTGAGCTATGCGTCGGAAGACGCGGGAACAGTCTGGACGGGCATGGAGTCGTGGTTGTGGAGGGTGCCAGCTCACTTCCGCCAGATGGTGTGGCGTCGGTCTCCCGCCGCCCTCGTTGTGTTCGCGCACTGGTCATTGTTACTCGAGCGAGCCGAAGGTTGCTACTGCTTTCTGAAGGGTTTGGCGGCAAAGATACGACTGCAGTGTGCGCGAGAGCTTCCAGAAGACGGTGGTATCCAGGGACTGATCAAGGATCTGGCTCCCAGTGAGTGAGGGTATGACCGCCGTGGCCTGACTGTTGGTCTCTGTAGTTCCATGGTGAGATTTTAAAAACAGGCTCAAAACAGCAGATGGTCGGGTGGTTTCATTAGACGCAGATCGTCTGCGAGCCGGCTGGAATGCTTTACTTGGATTCCCACGGTAGAATGTAAATCCGAAAGGGCCTCGTGGAACGTGGACATTCACCGTTTTGATTGTTGTTGAACCGGAACCAACATTCCCAAGCTCGAGGCTGCTGCCTGCCCGTGTGTGGCTTGATCAACTGACGAGCTAATGGCTTGTAGGCGCCGTAATAAGGAACTTGTAACATCACAGCGCACCCGCGCTCATCTCTTGCGCTTTCCTTTTTAGTCAACAACCTCGAGGACGGGAGTCAGGCATGTCGTCGAACCTGAAACAACGATTATCCCCTGGACAAAACACACAATCAAAGGCTAGCTCTGGCTTAAAGCTTAGCCTCTAACGTTAACCCTACTAGGCTACTATAGGTGGTTAAAACGTAATACAATGCCCCTCCTCCTTATTCATCTTCCTAAAGAACCAACGTCCTTCAGTAAATACCTATCTAGCCGTTCCCTATAAGTATATATTTTCCTCTTCTACTCCCTATTATCATAGCTAATCGCGTAAAGAAACGTTATAGAAACCCTACCACTAAGTATAAGCGTCTTACTCAATCGATTAATCGTAGCTGTAACGGTCCCAACGAGTGTATTGCAACTAGCTAATGACGACTCTACAAGCATACTAAAATTAACGAAGAAGAAAAGAAAAGGAAAGAGAAAGACAGCTTCCTTGTAGTGCCCTCAATATGGTCAGAGCAATAACCTTCATTCAGAGTCAGAATGCGTTTAGCATAACGTCGGCTTGCCAAGATCGGACGGCTGTGTCTGCGTCTGTGTGTCCGGCTTGGCCGAGTGTCTCCGAGGCCGTCAACGGGGCCCAGCCCGTTACAGTAGCAGCTTTAAAATAATACTATACTCCTAGTATTAGTATACGTAAAAGCATTACGTTATATTAGACTGAAGTAGATTGCACACACTCGTTTTGAGAGTTATAGAGGGGTTAACAATAGCCCCTTGTGCTCAGCAGAGACGCGGGCGCATTCTTCCTCAAGGCCGCTGACAAACTCGTCGCGCGACGTGCTGCAGTAGATGTCCAACACGGTGTGCGTCAAAGACCCATTCAATGGCAAAGACGAACATGGATGTCAGCGCGAGGCTGCGCGTGGCAATTTTTGTAGCCGTCACTTGCTCCGGGCCCTTGTTCTCGGCCACGCGGATCAGCCAATTGATCACATCGCCCTGAGGGGGGAGAAGTCAGACAATACCTTTACAACACGGGGTATTAGAGGGTTGAGCTCCAAACATACCGGACTATCATCCTGAGCCTTCTTCTCCCTCTGTTGCTGCAACCGCTCCTCCACCAAAGGCACCAAGATCTTCATCAGCCGCCGCTGGTGGTATCTGGCCCGCAACGACATCAGAGGCGCCAAAACCGGTCTGATCGCAGGAGGAACGCAGTTGATGAAACAAGCATCCACCAGCACGGCATTGGCATAGAGTCTGGACCGCTCCAGGTACTCCTCGTTCCTGCGTCCTGGTAACCCAACCATGATGCGCAGTGCCACACGCGTGATGATCTTCACCATCGAGTCCCACGCGTTGACCACCCTCCCCTCCCTCGAATTGCCCCAGTGTGCGCGAACGCAACGTCCCACTCTTTAGCCATGATGTCCGCAAGGGCCCATGTTCTTGGGCGCCAGTTCCTTCCGGACAATGTCGAAGTGGATCGTGTTTGCGTAGACGTCCTTGTCCGTCATTAGATACTGGAACTGTGCGTTCTCAAGAAGGGCGTCGAAGCTGGACAACTCGTCCCGGGGCCGGGTGAGGAGATGTAGCATCGAGGGCGGCAGTACAACGAGCGCTCCGCCGATCCACATTGTGAGGAGGACAAACGGTTTGTCGAGTTTGGAGAACTTCTCATAGCCCTCGCAGACCATGGCCTGCATTGAGGTCACCGACCTCATGATTGCCAGACCCCATGACAAGATGCCGCCTCCGGGTGGAACGCCCACAATGTTGAGCTTTGCCCATATCTGCTTGTTGCGTCGTTCCCTCCTGAAGTAAATGGATGCAAGCTGGAGGGAGAGCAGCCCAATGGCGGCAAGCGTTAAGGCGAATAGCTGAACTGTCCACGCCATGATGATGGCCGACGCTTCTTTTGGATTGAGGTTGATCCGAAAGCCAGGCAAGTAGATCACGGTGGTTTAGTTGAGTCGACCTCCCTTAGCTTGTCCTCCGGGACTCCAGTTCAAGGTTCATGCGGCTTGCATAAACAGCACCGTAAACCCTTCAAAGCGAATGTGCATTGTTCCGGGGTTTGCTTTGGGTCCCTGTCACACAGTATGCATTTCTGTGTGCTGTTACGGACTCCTGCGCAGTAGGTAAGCACAGTACGGATTAGTGGCGGCTAATGACACGCATGCAACCTGGCCCATGATCGGCATCATACGGAATGGGCGTATTCGCTCGGTCCGGTCCAGGATGTGCCGAGGAGAATGAGACGCTCACGGGCGGCGCTTCTTCCTTCTGCAGCCTGCAGCGAAGCTATCACCTTGCGCTTTGGACCCCAGCGAGCCCAGTTCTCCAGGACCCAATGCGGAGACGAAGAAACCCCACACGGAATCTTCCGTGAGGCAGAGCTCATTCATCCCCGCCAACTTGTTGCAATGAGGACGGGTCGTTGGTTCCTTCACACGGCACGGCACAAAAGAATCCATCTCGACAGCGGTGACTGCATGTATCCGACCACCCAGATATGACGCATGTTGGGTTCAGTGGGCAAGCGATGGGGGTCTGCGAGAGGCTCGTGACGACCCGCGCATGCGAAGAGACGTGGCGTCCCGTCCTTCTCACTGCTACGTTGTCAGATGCAGCAACAGGCCAACCTTCGTCCTGTCAGAGCCCAGAACAAGACTTGGTTCCGCGAGCCTGCAGTACGGATCCAACAAACAAATGTTGGTCGGCGGGCGCTCGGGGTATACGTTGCTGGGTATGTGGGGTAGGTTGGCTGGCCACGGGCCTGGCAGCGGACGTTTGTTTCGGCTGGCACGCGACAGTGTATACAAGTACTCTCAAGTATTACACTACCTGTCGTATGTTAAGAACTTGCTAGGCAGATAATATTTTGGGAAGAGAGCCAAGGTTTCGCAGGATTCCCCTCTTTCCGCCCTCGCAGTCTGCCGAGGGATTGTTGTGGCTTACAAAGGAAGACGGAATGGTAGCTAGGGACTGTGCCGTCCGAGAAGAATATCTCATGCATGGTGATATTGCTGAGCGAGTTCCAGTACCATAATCGCTTCACCCGCGGTACATTACCTGTGCCCTACTGTGGATGCAGTGGCGAGATAGCTTTCGGCCCGATGAGATATGTAGCTGCGCCAACAGTACCAAGTATGTCGCACAGTATTGCTCTGGAAATGAACCCTTCCACGCACAGACACGAACTTGCAGCAAGAACAGCGTGTTGGCGATCTCCCTAGCCTGGCGATCACCTTAGCTTGCACGAGCTGCGGTAGGACTGAAGATGAAGAGAAGCCGACTCAGCAGATCGCGCCATTTCCCCCACGCTGAGAAAAGGAAAGGATATGGTACGCTGGTGGACTCTGCTCTGTCTGGGCAAACTTCTCCTGTAAGGAACTTGCCGTCCCTGACAACCTTGACCAGCACCACAACCCACAGCCATGGAGTGAGTGCCCCAGCCGCCCGACGTCCACTCGTCGACTGCTGACGAAAAGTTGGAACAGCCCCCAAGAACAACTAAGCACAAGCAACCGCGGTGCCTTCCGTCGAAACAGAGTCGGACGAGCCCAAGCCCGGGGTATCCTCGTCCGAGAAGCCATCGGGCCCTTACGAAGAGGCGGCCAAGCCTGATGAAACCGAATATGTGACGGGCTTTAAGCTTGCGATGATCGTCGCCAGCGTTGTTCTTGCTTGTTTTCTGATACTCTTGGACACTATGATGGTCAGCACGGTAGGTTTGTCACAATGTCGAATCATCAAGTGGTCCGCCGCTTACACAACACCTTCTGCTATCTTCCAGGCAATTCCACGCATCACGGATACTTTCAACTCACTGCACGATGTCGGGTGATACGCTAGCGCGTACCAATTTGGCAGGTAAATGTAAGACATCTCGCTGTTGTAAGAGAGCAGTGGACTAAGTCGAGTCCAGCGCTGCACCGCAGCCACTCACGGGGAAGATCTACACACACTTCAACGCCAAAGTCTGTAACCCTCCCAGCGTCCCTCTGAGCTGAACCGGGGCTTGCTAAGCAGAATCCGTAAAACAGTGGTCATTTTTCGCGTTCTTCGGCATATTTGAGCTCGGTTCCGTTCTATGCGGCGCCGCTGTCTCGTCTGCCATGCTCATCGTTGGTCGTGCCGTAGCCGGGTTCGGCGCCGCTGGCATCATCATTGGTGCCATAACCATCATCTCAAGTTGCGCTCCATTGGAGAAGCGACCTGGTGCGCGAAAATCCCATCTGCATCAGCTTTTGGTTGGAGAGAGGCACTAATGAAGTTGTTTGCAGCCCTCATCGGTCTGACCATGGGATGTAGGTATCTCTCCATGCTGTGTCGGATGCCGTAGCCTCGAGACTTGCTGACAACGGTTGCTAGTGAATCAACTCGGGCTAGTCGCTGGACCACTTGTCGGAGGCGCTCTTACTTCGTACACTGCATGGCGGTGGTGTAAGTAGCCCTTGCGTTTTCAGCAGAGCCAAATCCCGCCACTAACACAGGAGCTTCTTCCCGATCCTAGGCTTTTACATCAACTTGCCCCTTGGCGCCGTTACTGTTCTGGCACTCTTCATCCTGCGAATCCCGAAGCAAACGGCAAAACAGAGTCCTCTGACGGTTCTTCGGAAGCTGCACCACCATCTCGATCTAGCAGGCTTCGTCCTTTTCGCGCCCGCCGTTCTGCAACTTCTCCTTGCCCTCCAGTACGGGGGCAGCCAGTACCCGTGGAACTCCTCCCGCGTCATAGGTTTATTTTGCGGCGCGGCTGCAGACTTGGTGGTGTGGCTCGTGTGGAATTGGTACAAGGGCGACAACGCATTGCTTCCGCCCAGCATGATCAAGCAAACCGCGGTCTGGGCATCAGGACTTTATCAGGCTTTCATGATTGCGGCGGTGCACGGTGCGACGTTCTTCCTTCACATTTACCTCCCAGGCAATCAATGACGCTACGCCGATGCTTAGTGGGGTGTACCTTTTACCAACCATCCTGCCCCAGCTAGTCGCGGCCGGTGCATCAGAGGTCCTGTGTGAGTTTGAGCGAGCCCTCTCCCCATTCAGAACGTGAGTGAATTGCTGATTGTGATCCAGTACAAAAACTAGGATACGTAATACACCTGGCCATCCCCGGCACCGTTCTTCTGGCGGTAGGCTCCGACCTCTACTCGCTGTCGCGGCCGGGTAGTCCGACTGGGTGGTGGGTTGGATTCCAGATCATCGCAGGAATCGGTTCGGGACTCAGCATGCAACTCGTTCGTCCAAGCCATCCAAATATGTCAATATTCACAGCAAGCACTGACAAGCAGCTGTCCCACTAGGCCATCAACTCGGTGCAAGCAGCCGTCGGGGCAGACAACTTGGCGACAGGCATGGCATTTGTCATCTTTGCACAGTCTCTAGGCCCCGCCATTATGCTTGCCCTTTGCCATGTCATCTTTGACGTCAATTTCAGGTCGGAGTTGCTGGAGAAAGTCGCACATCTCGACACCGAAGCAATCATCAAAGCCGGGGCAACCGGATGAGCAGGATGGCGATGAGATGCGCACCGTGAGCGAAACCAAGAGACCCGGTGTGGTTGCCAGCCACGCCCACTTCACGACGTTGACGATCTGGACCCGCGTCAAACTGGCATCGTGCTTGCCCATGCCGTAGTGGACGCCGATCGAGGTGAAAGCTATGGAGACGAAGTGAAACGCCTTGAAGGCGTATCTGGTCAGCTTTTCGTTGTCTAACTATCGACACGTTCATCCCACAACGGCCCTTACCAAAGCGAGGCACATAATCCAGTCATCAACATCGATGCGTTTGGCTAGTGTCTGGCTAACTTAGACACGGAGGACCACGACGACGACCGCGATGAAGGTGAAGGTCCAGGTTAAGCCCATCTCCCATAGGGCCGTAGCCCCGATCGTCAGGGTTGACCGGGGCGGGCAATTGAGACATGTCTGACTTGGCTACAGTCAAAGAAGGAGATTCAGGCGTCAGGTGGCGAAGGAATCGTGGCGAATGCCTGGCTCAGTTCTGGTGCTGATCGAGTGGACGCAAATAAACCGTCGGAGCGTGCCAACCATGTAGATATCACTCGCCGGGGCAGACCATGACTGAGAATATCCCTTTCTCATCCTGGTTTGACTGCGCCGCACTTTTCTTACACTTGCCACTCTCGCTTGTATTAATCAAGCCCGGAGCTTTCTCAACACCGTGTTGGTGTGGGATGGAGGCGCAATCCACCCGATTCCCCGGGGGGTGTAAAAAAGGGGGGAGGGGGGCCATACATAAGAACACGGCCCTTTGTATTGCTCAGCTCCTACAAGGATGAATAGGGTTACACGACAGTGAGACCACCGTCACACGGCAGCGAGGGCCGTCGTTACACGGCAGAGAGTAATGATGGTTGGGAATCTGTCTGGAACTTCATCGCTGGGAATGTCTCAGTTGACCCTCCATCACCCTCTTGCGCCGTGGCGCTGCATGCAAGGCGATGGGTGACATTCCCGGCAGCCGCCGACCCCCAGCATCCCTTCCATCATGAACTTTCCGATTAGGTGAAGATTCAGCCTGAATCGTCCCCTCGATAACTCACTATCCTTATGTATTGAATCTCTAGTCCGTTAACGGTATCCCTGTCACTGTTTTCCGTTGTGATTTTCCACTCTTGTCGTTCTTCATCAGTTGTTGCTTCATTCCTTCGATAGGCGTGGCATAGAGGCCGAGACAGGTATTGGACTGGCCTTGAAGCGATTGTCCAACCGGCAACACATCAGTTTATCCTCTTTTTTCCCGCCCGCACACCACCAATGGAGTTCATCAACAGCCTCCTATGTTGGCGCACTCTGGCTGCGGCAGCTATCCTCTACTATGGAACCTTGGCCTTCTACCGCCTGTTTCTTCACCCTCTCGCTCGGTTTCCCGGGCCCAAGCTGGCAGCAATTTCGCGCTGGTACGAGGCCTACTACGATGTCGTCAAAGGCGGCCAGTACACCAAGAAGATTGCCGAGTTGCACAAAACATACGGTAAGACGCTCCACTCCCAATTTCAGCTCCTATTTGTTTTGCGTCTGAATCCGTGTTCGGGCAGGTCCCATTATCCGTATCAGCCCCTTCGAACTGCATGTGATCGACCCGGCGTTTTACGGGGAGATTTATCGTATGGATGGCCGCTGGGATAAGTACGCCTGGACATACGATGCTTTTGGGGCCAAGCGTTCCAGCATTTTCAGTTCAGGTAGGTATTAGTTCATACTTCCTTATCGGCGCCGTCATGCCCCGTGGCCTGGGTGACTGAATGAATCGGTTCGCAGACCACGATACACACAAGGCCTACCGTGCTGCAATTGCTCCATTCTTTTCAAAGACAAAGGTCGCTTTCCGGCAAGACGTGATCCGCAAAAACTTGGACAAGCTCTGCATACGCATCGAGAGCTTGGCTGGAACCACACTCAACCTCGGCGCCGCAATTAGCGCCTTCACCAGAGACATCACGAACGAATTTATTATCGGCAAGGAATACAATGAACTGGAGCGCGAAGACTGGGGCATTGGCCTGTCCTTCTCATCCCAAGGTGCAGGCGTGTTCTGGCGCACGACAAAGCATGTCCGTTGGTTCGGCCCTGCCCTAAGGGCTATACTGTTTAGCTGGGCCATGAAAACGTCAGACGAAAACACCCTGCAGTTCCTTCGCTATCTCCAGGTAAGATACTACTGTCGATGAGGAAATGCGAATCATGCTACTCGGTTCGTTTAACACCCCTTGCTAGCAAGTTGACGCGGATACCCGAGAGACGCTGGCCGCGGTCACGGGCTCCCTTTCCGACGATGAGAAGTACCGAGATACAATGGTCCACGATATTGTGCACTCTCAACTTCCCCCTTCCGAGAAGACAGTTGAACGCATCTTTGAAGAGGTCGCTACAGTAACAGGCGCGGGGTTCGAGACGACCGCGAACGTCATGCGCCTCGTCTTTTTCCATGTGTATACCAATCCCGAAATTCTTCAACGACTAAGGGACGAGACCGCCGCAGCTGCAGCCAAGTCGCCTGACCCGATCCCGCTGAAAAAACTCGAGCAGCTGCCATACCTTACGTCGGTCCTAATGGAAGGCATGCGCTTGAGTCCCGCCATTGGCAGTCGGGCATCCCGCGTTACTAACAAGGACCTCCTCTACGGCGATTGGCGCATCCCCGCCGGCACGCCGATTGGTATGACCACCCTTCTGATGCATACTGACGAGAGGCTGTATCCGGAGCCGATGTGCTTTGATCCGGACCGGTGGATGGATCCTAAGGCCCGGAAATCGTTCGAGGGCGCGTATGCTCCGTTTTCCAAAGGAACGAGGGTATGCCTCGGGATGCAGTAAGTAATGTCCGTTTTCACGTTGCTGATTTCTCTATTTGACTGACAGATGTAGCCTCGCCTGGGCCAAGATGTACCTGCTTCTTTTTACCCTTGTGCGGCGCTTCAACTTCGAGATGGAAGGCGCCACGGCTGAGGACTTTGAATTTCACAAGGACAACTTTGGTATTGGCACCAAGGCGGAATGCAACTTGTTTGCTCATGTTACGATGTACATGGGCTGATTGTCTCGTGTCGATTCGTTGACATTGGTGATCATACACTCGCTCACTGTGTAGAAAGAGGAAAAGCAAACATTTTGGGCTTGCTTTGGGTTAGACTCACTGTCCTTTCAAATGTTAGTAGGTTTAAACAATATATTCATCCACGGTTGTTAGTTGAGCAGACCTCAAACGCGAGGGGGTACGAAGGTCATGGTCGATCTTATGGAAATCAACACCAACAGCACACCACCGATGCACCTCCAAACTTCTTCGCAACACCTAACCGCAGCGAGTCGTCAATCAGCCAAAGTCATTCCCTCCATGAAGCTTCCAAGGTAATCCATTTTGCCCAACTCCACGCCCACGCTCCGCAGGATCGAATAAACCATGCACAAGTGAAACATGAAATTGGGAATTCCGTACCCCAGAATATAGCCCCTCCCATCCCACCAGATACTCTGCGTCCCATATCGCAGCTCAATCTTCTTCCCCTCCACCCCCTGCAAATCCTCAGGCTTCGCCCCCTTCTCAAGCAACTCAATGGCCCCATCGACACGGGCAACAAGCTGCTCCAGCGTCGCGGTGCTCCCATCTAGCCCCGCGCCGGCTTGCTTAGAACCGGTGGGCTGCGTCGTGGGAACGAGGCGGTCCAGCCCGCCCTGGGCGATGTCGGCGCACGACTGCACGTGGAAGGCAAAAGGCATCATGTCCTCGCAGCCCTGGAGCTTGGCGGTGGGGAAGCTTGCAGCGGACGGGTGGGACGAGGCCTTGGCGAGGATCTGTTTGAGGGATTTGAGGCCGCGCAGGTGCAGGCCGATGCTGACGTCGTAGGCGGTTATAGGGGACGCCATTTTGGTTCGGGCGAGCTGTGGCGATGATGGAGGATGGTTTGAGTGCAGGTGTCGAAGGATGGGTCTGGGCCTGACGGTTTTCGTTGCTGTTGGTGTTGTCAAGGGAATCCGGAGGCTTTTTTGCAACTTTGAAAGCGGAATCACTGAGCTCGACGAAAAGCAGCCGCGGCCGAGGCGAAAACAGGCTGGCTTCATATTCCCCGCAGTTTTTGCCCAACTAATCACACCTGCCGCGCAGCTTGCCTGTGCAGGTTTAGAATGCCTTGGGTTCTTCTGGCCCGCAGGCCCAAGTCAAGGAGCGTTGACGGCTCCCCCTAGCTAGCTGGGTGTGATGGGGAAATGACCTTGGTATGCGACTGTATTGATGTGTTTCCGCAAAGGATCGCAACTGTGAGGCAGTCAGAGCTGTCGGAAATCCAGCTCTGACTGCAAACAAATACGACCTCCTAACCCTAGCTACACACAACAGCCACAGGATATTACGCCCAGGACCCATTTGGGCTAACGTTAACGTACGTTTTGTCGCTTTCGTCTACCATATCATGTAGCCAGGCAGCAATCAGTCCGGCCGCCAAGTGTCCATCTGCCTCTCGCCCTTTCAGCTCTTGCACGTCTTTTGCGAACCACATTGCGATATACTTCATACTTTGTTGGCATTGCAACCCTTGAGACGATTACTTTTGCTTGCATGACTAACCGCTCTTTTCCATCCCTCCGGTTGCTGTCGCGTCCTTTACACCTCCAAGTTTGCTGCTGTAGACTAATAGAGCTCAGCACGGTTATAGGTGGCATGTAATTACCGTTATCGTATCTTTAGTTCGCCTTATCGCCACGTGAGTTCGTGACGGGCGCCATTGAAACCCGCTCACTTTCACAGTTTCGAGGCTTCGAGCGAATCGCTCAATCGGAAGCGCGGTCGCAAGACAACAATTTCCGGCCTGGCCATTTTCGATTCCTGCATCATTGATAGAGTGCACCCCACCAAATCAAGCACAGCCTAGGCCACGGGGAAAACTGTTCTCAAGAGCCACCACGATGGTGCTGCAGCTCCACGTTTGGGGCCCGGCATTTGGCCTCCCGTCGCTCGACGCCGAGTGCCTCGCCTCGATCGCCTACCTCGCGCAGACCACCAGCCCAGCCGACTACCAGCTCATTCAGAGCAGCCCGTCCGCTGTACCAACCCGTGCGAATTCCCTCCACCATTCTCTCCACTGATCCCCGTAACATCTGGCCTATTATTTCCACACGCAAGCTAATACCCCCCTCCAACCATCCAGATCACCTCCCAGCCCTCTACAACTCCTCCACGCGCACCTGGACAAGCGGCTACACCGCCATCACCACCCACCTCCACACCCACCCACCACCGACCTTCCACGACCCCTCCTTCTCCATGAACACCAACAAGAGCTCCAGTATAACCGCAGCCGACAGCACAGCCTACACAACCTTCCTCACCGCGCACGCCGCCCCGCTACTCGCCCTCTCCCTCTACGTCTCCTCCGCCAACTACAGCGCCACCACCCGCCCGGCCTACAGCTCTGTCCTGCCCTTCCCGCTGCCCTGGACCGAGCCGCCGGCGGTGCGGGCCGCGGCGGCGCGACGCGCGGCACATCTGGGTATGTCGAGCCTCGACGCGGACGCGGAACTGCAGAGGGAGCAGGAGCAGGAAAAGAGGGTGGGGGAGGAGGGGTGGGTGACTGTGCCTGCGGCGCTGAGGTCCGTGAGGAAGGTGGGTGGGTTGTTGGGTCCTGAGCAGAAGGGGCGGATTAGGTTGGAGGGGTTGGCGGGAGAGGTGTTGGATGTGTTGGCGGAGGTGGAGTGGGAGGGGCAGGGGCGGGCGGTGAGGTGTGCTCTGTTTGGGTATCTCGCGCTGATGGTGCTACCGGATGTGCCGCGGCCGTGGCTGCGGGAGGTGGTGCTGGCGCGGTATAGGGGGTTGTGGGAGTTTGTGGAGGGGTTTAAGGGGGAGGTGTTCCCCGAGGGCAGGACGCTGCCGTGGGCGGAGGAGAAAGCGGCTGGGACGGCGGCTGCCGTGGGGTTGAGGTTTGCGCGCGGGGTGCTGGGCGAGGTGCCGCTGGTTGGAGAGTTCTGGAGTCGCTGGTGGACGGCAAGACAGATGAACTGGGTGCTGGCAAAGAGAGGGGCGAAGATACGGTCTGGCGGGGATATGCTGCTGCTTGTTGGGGTGGGCTTGGGTCTGGCGGCGGTGAGCGCGGGTGCGTTCCTGTACCGGGCGCTGCCGCCGTTCGGCGAGGCCGTGCAGGTGTGGCGGAAGCCGGTCGTGACGCTGGGAAGTCTCGGGGCCGCGGGAGCGCTGTTCTCGGGTGCGTTCTACGGTGTGGAATGAGGATACGATACCTGTGTATTTGTGAACAGCGTGGGCCAACAGGCGAAGATGTAGTTCGAAAGATACCCTCAATTGATGAGTCCCATTGATCATCAAACTAGACAATTCCGCTCTTTGGCAGCACCATCTTGACGATATCACTGTGCCTTGGGGTAAACGATTCCATTTACTCCATGCGTGTTAGCCATCGCTTGCTCTGTCAGTGTTGCTGGGAGCTTGAACCCAAAATTTAGTGGGCCGCAGCCGCGTCGTCGGCAGAGCTTCACCGAAGCCCGAGCTCAAAATTTCCCCAAACAACATTTTCCCACCGGCGACCAGCTCCGGCTATGACGCGGCCGAGACCATGTCCAAGAACTGGGCATCGACGCTGAGGCTGCCGCAATCCAAGTTTCCGTACGCATTGCCCCATTTCCCCGCCTCCAATCCCTCAGACAACGTTCGATCTAGAGCTCACCGTCGCATCGCATCGCAGCGCACGCCCGCAGCCGCAGCGCCGCGCGCAGTACATCCAGCGATGCGCCGATGACCTTTACCGCTGGCAGGCGGCGCACCGTCCCGCTGACGCCGAGTTCCTCCTGCACGACGGCCCGCCCTACGCCAACGGCAGCCTGCACGCCGGCCACGCGCTCAACAAGATCCTCAAGGACATCATCCTGCGCGTGCAGGTCCAGCGGGGCCGCCGCGTGTCCTATGTGCCGGGGTGGGACTGCCACGGCCTGCCGATCGAGCTGAAGGCTGTTGGAGGCGATGTGGCTACGGGCGGGCGCCGCTTGGCGCCGGGCAGGGTGCGCAAGGCCGCGCGCACGCTTGCCGCGAAGGCTGTCAACGAGCAGATGAAGAGCTTCCGGTCGTACGCCGTCATGTCTGACTGGGACGCGCGCTGGACGACGATGGACCCGGCTTACGAGATCCGCCAGCTGCGTCTGTTCCAGAAGTTGGCCCGCCGCGGGTTGGTGTACCGCAAGTACAAGCCCGTCTACTGGTCGCCGTCGTCGGGCACCGCGCTGGCCGAGGCCGAGCTCGAGTACAACGAGGCGCACGTGTCCAAGGCCGCGTACGTGCGGTTTCCGGTTGTGGACGGATATGAGGGGCTGCCCGGGTTGGAGGGGTTTGAGGGGAGTCTATACGCGGTGATCTGGACGACCACGCCCTGGACGCTGCCCGCCAACAGGGCGATTGCCGTGCACGACGACCTGACCTACCATATTGTCCGGACTGGCGAGAACGCGTATTTGGTGGCGGAGAGTTGTCTGGAGCGCGTCAAGGAGCGGCTGGCGTACATAGAGCTGGATCCGGTGTACGACATCGTCGGCTCGGTCAAGGGCAGCCAGCTGACGCAGCTGCGGTATGTCAACGTGCTCCGGGGCAAGACGGCCGAGCCGCAGCCCTTCATCCACGGCTCGTTTGTCACAGACGGGTCCGGAAGCGGGCTGGTCCATTGCGCACCTGGCCACGGCTTCGACGACTATCTGGCGTGTCTGGCGCTCGGCATCCCGGTGTCGGCGCCGGTGGACGATGCCGGCGCGTTCACGGAAGAGGCATACCCCGACCAACCTGACCGGCTGAAGGGTATCGCCGTGCTTGACGGTGGCAGCGCTGCGGTGCTGGATATCCTGGAGGAGCACGTCATGGGCACTCACGAGTACCGTCACAAATACCCCTACGACTGGCGGACAAAACAGCCCATCATCATCCGGGCTACCGCCCAGTGGTTTGCCGACGTGGGTCATATCAAGCAGGACGCGCTGGCAGCGCTGGAGGAGGTGCAATTTGTGCCCGAGCACGGCAAGAACCGGCTCGAGGCCTTCATCAAGGGCCGCAGCGAGTGGTGCATCTCGCGGCAGCGGGCCTGGGGCGTGCCAATCCCGGCGCTGTACGAGCCAAACGGCAGTGCCGTCATGACGGACGAGGTGATTGACCATATCATCACCGTCATCGAGGAGCGGGGCACGGACGCCTGGTGGACTGATGCCCCCGACGACGAGGCTTGGGTCTTGGAGTCGCTTAGGGGCAAGGGGCAATACTCACGCGGCCGAGACACGATGGACGTCTGGTTTGACAGCGGCACAAGCTGGACAATGAACGGAAAGCAGGCAGATCTATACCTGGAGGGCTCTGACCAGCACCGCGGCTGGTTCCAGTCCAGCCTGCTCACCCGCGTCGCCGCTCTGGCAGACCACAGCGCCGCGTCCACCACCAACACGCTCGGCCTGTCACCATTCAAGACGCTCATCACGCACGGCTTCACGCTGGACAAGGACGGCAAGAAAATGTCCAAGTCTCTCGGTAACATCATCTCGGCGGACGAGGTCATGGCCGGCACGCTCCTCCCCCCGCTGAAACCCAACAAAAAACAAAAGCCCACCGGCACCACCACCACCACCACCACCACCCCCGCACCCATCCACGACGCCCTCGGCCCGGACGCCCTCCGCCTCTGGGTCGCCAGCAGCGACTACACAACCGACATCGTGCTGGGCGAGCCCGTCCTCAAATCGATCCACCAGTCCCTCCTCAAGTACCGCACCACCATCAAGATGCTCACAGGCAGCCTGCACGCCACCGCGCGCACCGCCCCCTTCACCAAGCTCGACCACATCGCGCTGCTGCAGCTGCGCACCGCCATGGCCGAGGTCGACGCGCACTACGCCGCGCACGACTTCAACCGCGCGTTTGCCGCGCTCAACCGCTGGCTGGCCAACGACCTGTCGGCGTTTTATCTCGAGGCGCTGAAGGATCGGTTGTACTGTGCGGATGGCGGCGGCGCGCTCGAGGCGGTGTTCTTTGGGCTGCTGCGCATGCTCGCGCCGATGACGCCTGTGCTGGTTGAGGAGGCGTGGGAGTTCCGGCCCGGGTGGATGACGGAGCAGGAGGGGGTGGTGCACCCGCTGCGGCAGCTGTGGGATGATCCGCTCGTGGATGAGGGCAGGCGGTTGACGGCGGGGGAGGAGGCGCAGTTGGCGAGGGATGTGCCGGTGCTGATGCGGACGCATGCCGCGATTAAGGCTGTGTTGGAGGTCGCGAGGAAGGAGCAGCTGCTGGGATCGTCGCTGCAGTGCGCGGTGGTGCTGCGGGCGCCCGAGGGGGGGAGGGTGCTGCAGGCGCTGGGCAGGTATGTGGATGAGCTGGAGGCGATGTTTGTGGTCTCGTCGGTGGAGCTGAATGGGCTGGTTGCGGAGGAGGGGGTGGAGTGGAAGCGCTGCGAGGTGTTTGAGCTCGACGGGGAGCAGTGCGAGGCGTGGGTGCTCCCGCCGAAGCAGGCCAAGTGTCCCCGCTGTTGGAGATATGTGGCGCCCAAGGAGGACGAGCTCTGCGGGCGTTGCGAGGAGGTCGTGGGCGCTGCTGTAGAGTAGATGTGTGTATGATCGGTGTGTGATATAGATGTAGATTTACGCCGGTATCCAGATGGCGATAACACAAAAACCACATTTGCTTACCATGTAGTCTCGTGTGTCTACCTGGAGTAAACAGCGCCCAGGCTGGAGACGGCTGTGGGTGTCTGCCTTGGTGTGCCTCAGCGGTTGGAAGGTTCATTGACGCGTTATTGAGCGATGCCGCACGCCGCAGACTCCTTGCTCATCTTCTTAGCTCTCATCTTGATGGCTTTCTCTTTCTTGCTAAGCTCGTATAGAGTTCTATGTTTGTTTCATTATGCGTCTGTGTGCCCTCCGTCTATCGGTTTATGTACTCCTTGCATTTTGATCTCTGCTTTCTCTGCTTCCATTGATATGACAGAGGATTTGACTGCGAAGGAGTGTCACGCCAATTGCCTTGCTTGCTGGGTGAGCCCGATAAGATCAAAATACCCCGGCACTCAGCAGTGATGTGGGGCTGAACTTTTCTTATCGGCGAGCGACCCAAAATTTATTGTCGGTTTCCAACATTCCGTGGGCCGCAGGTGTGAGGACAGCGCGCACTTGTTGTCCGGTTGACCGGCCATGGATATCCTCAAGGTGCTCTCGCGCGGCATCAAGGCCACAGCCAGAACGAAGTCGCAGAGCGCAGCGGTGACGACGCAGCTGCCCTCGGCCGGTGCACTCCCCCACCCGCAGCTCTTCCATGACCCCGTCAGCAGCAGCTCGCGCGGCAAGAAGAGGAAGAGGCGAGGGGCCGCCCAGGATGACACGGCAGAGGACCAAGAAGATGACGACTTGAGCGATGTCGACTACTTTGCGCCGAAGAAGCCCGCCACGGAAATTGCGCCTGCCGAAACCGAGCCGGACGCGACCCCAAAGAAGCGCAAGATCAAGCTCCTCGACGAAGACGAGTGCCGCCAGATCCTGCGCTCGCACCGTCTGAAATTCACCGTACTTTCAGACTTGTCCACGGCGGAGGCAAAGAACCTAGCGGAAGGCGAGCCCGCGTCCAAGAAGGGCAAGAAGCAGTCAAAGAAGGACAAGGACACGGGAAAGAAGAGCAAGGACGCCGACACCCACAAAAAGCAGATCTACCCACAGCCGCTCACCACCTTCGCCGAGCTCCGCCACACGTACGACATCGCCCCGCAACTCGCGGCCAACATCGCAGCGCAGGGCTTCCGCGAGCCGACCGAGGTGCAGCTGGCCAGCCTGCCGCTGCTGCTGCGGCCGGCGACGGCACTGAAGAAGAGCACAATCGATGGCGTCGACGTCGCGGACGGCGCCGACTTCCTCGCCGTTGCGCCCACCGGCAGCGGCAAGACGATTACTTTCCTCATCCCCGCCATTGACGGCGTGCTGCGGCGGCGGGCGGAGGAGGGGCGCGGCCGGGACGAGCACGTGCTCCATGCGGTGGTGGTGGCGCCGACAAGGGAGCTGGCGAGTCAGATTGTTGGGGAGGGGCGCAAGCTGGCGATTGGGACGGGGGTTAGGGTGGTGTTGATGAAGAGGAGCTTGAGGTTGGCTGCGGAAGAGACTTCCACGGACGAGGAAGAGGATGGGAGTGGGGCAGAGGGTGAGAGTGAGGAGGAGGTAGAGGAAAGTGAAGAAGAGTCGGAGGAGGAGAAGGCCGGCAAGGAAAAAGGCGCTACAAAGCCGCCGGCGAGGGTGGACATCCTAGTGACAACACCCAAGATCCTGCTCAACTTCCTCTCCGGCAGCAAAACCAGCGCCCGCAAGCTCCTCCCCACCGTGCGATCCCTCATCCTCGACGAAGCCGACGTCCTCCTCGACCCCCTCTTCCGCAAACAGACCCTCGGCATCTGGCGCGCCTGCACCCACCCCTCCGTGGCACTAACCTGCTGGTCCGCAACCATGGCCTCCAACATCGAAGCCCTCATCACCAAGCAACTCTCCAACCCCGCCCTTCCCACCCGCCCCCTTATCCGCCTCGTCGTCGGCCTCAAAGACACCGCCGTCCCCAACATCACCCACAAACTCACCTACACCGCCACCGAAGCCGGCAAGCTCCTCGCGCTCCGCCAACTCCTCCACCCAGCCTCATCTACCGACTCGGGCCCGCCCTTGCGCCCGCCCTTCCTCGTCTTCACGCAAACTGTCGCCCGCGCACAGGCCCTGCACGACGAGCTGAGGTACGACATCCCGCTCGAGGCCGGCGGCGCGGCGCGCGTCGCCGTGCTGCACTCCTCGCTGGGCGACGCCGCGCGCAGCCGCATCATGGCGCGCTTCCGCGCGGGCGAGGTCTGGGTGCTCGTCACGACCGACGTGCTCGCGCGCGGGGTGGATTTCGCCGGCGTGAATGGCGTGGTGAACTATGATGTGCCGACATCGGCTGCGGCGTATGTGCATCGTGCGGGGAGAACGGGCAGGGCGGGCAGGGAGGGGGGCGTGGCGGTGACGTTTTATACGAAGGAGGATGTGCCGTTTGTGAAGAGCGTCGCGAATGTTATTGCGGCCAGTGAGAGGCAGGCGGGGAAGGAGGAGGGGGTGGAGAAGTGGTTGCTGGATGCGCTGCCCAAGGTGGCCAAGGTGGAGAGGAGGAGGTTGAAGGTTAGGGGGGTGGAGTCGAGACGGGCGGGGGGGAAGGCGACGATCACGACGAAGAGCGCGTGGGAGAGGAGGAGGGAGCATAATCGGCTGCAGGCGATTGAGGCGAGTAAGAGGAGGAAGAGGTTAGGGATGGAGGGTGGTAGTGGTGAGGCTGGGGAGGGGCAGGAGTGGGGTGGGTTGGAGGACTGATACCGGTTCGTAGGGGTGGCATACGCTTCGCTGTACATAAGCGACTTGAGACGAAATTCAAGAGAGAGTGAACGCTACACACGCTACAAATACACGCTTGCTCAAACCATCGTGAGCAGCAGAGCCATCGACTCATCTAACCCCATCCGACACCCCGAGACCGTTCCCTCAGTAACCCCCAGGCTTGTACATCCACCTTCCCGGATGCAGCAGCACCTCGAACCCCGTCTCCCCGCACGTGCCCACCGCACAGCTCAGATCATGATACCCCTCGAGCCCCGTCACCGGCAGGTCCTGCTGCGCATCCGTCTCCTCATGCAGATTCCACCGCCCGACCTCGCGGCCCTGGCGCGTGAGAAACACCTCGGTCTCGATCCGCCCGCCGCCGCCGCTCTTGGACGCGACAGAGAAGGTGATGCCCACGCCGAGGCGCTCATCGCGCTTGAACGGCGTCGTGAACGCCTTGCCGCCCCACCGGTCGTTGATGAAGCGGTGGCCGTCGTCGCCGTGGATGGCGAGCGAGCCGCGGTGCCAGCCGGGCATGCGGAAGTTGGGGTAGGGTAAGGCGGTGAAGCCCAGTGCGAGGCAGATGTCGTGGGAGGGGTTGTGCTGTCGCGTGAGTTGCACTTCGTAGTAGACGGTTTTGGTGGAGGGGTGGGTCGGGGCGAGAGGGGAGTGCAGGGTCACGGTGTAGAGGGGCGGGTAGGCGATGATGCTGCAAGGAGTGGGTTAGTGCTGGGTTGAGGAGAGAGAAAAAATTGGGGCGGTACTCACGTCGAGTCGGTGGCGCGCCGGTCGGTGGTGACTGCCCAGACGCCCGGCGCGGTGCAGGCGAGGGTGCCGCGGAAGCCGTCCGGCTGCATCAGGCGCGGGTTGTGGGCCTCGAGCGCGGCGACGGCCGGGCCGTCCAGGGTGAGCGGCGCGGTCAGCGGGTGCTGGCGGCACCAGGCCTCGCCGGCTTCGGCCTCGGTCTCGGTCGCGTTGTTGGCCGGCGAGCGGTCAAAGCCCGAGAAGAAGCTCGGCGGCGGCGGGAACAGCGAGGTGTCCGGCACCACGGCCTCCCTGGGGGGCATTGTGAGTAAGATGTGCGGAACAAGACGGGGAGAGTTTGGGCACGTACCAGTCATGCTGCGGCTTGGCCTTGGGCGGCGGGCCGGGAGGGGGTGCGACGTAGTCAAGGTCGTTGTGCTGCTTGTGCGACGGCGGGGGACCGGGAGGCGGTGCGAAGTCGTCGTTCCCGCGGCCAGGAGGAGGGCCGGGCGGGGGAGCGAAGTCGTCGCCTCCGGAGCCTGCCGCGGGACGATGAGACGGCGGCGGTCCCGGGGGCGGCGCATACTCATTGCCCGTCGACTGCTGCTGCTGCTGTTGGTGGTACCGAGACGGCGTGCTTGCCTTCTGATCCGGCGCACCTTGCTGCTGGTGCTGGCTGTGGACCGGCCGAGGTGCGTCCCCGCCCTGGCCGTCGTTCTTGTTGCCGAAACACATGGCTGCTTGTGATCGAGTGGTGATGTGGTGAGAGTCGGCCAGAAAGAGTCGGTTAGATCCCTCCGGGTAGATATATGGTGTGTTGTTTGCCTTGGTCCTTTGTGCCGTTGCTCCGCCACTTCCCCGTCTCACACACCTCCACACACCGTCACACGTGCGCGGCCGGCGCGTTGGCAGCAGTTCAGGTTGGCTGTGCGATACGCGACCTTGGCGCACCGCGCTACCGAGTACGGCAGTCCAGAAAGTGGGCTTCGGACGAATGAATCGCTGCTGAGAGATCCTGTTGTTGGTTTGCTCAACCTGTCGGCGGGTGCCCTTTGTGAGAGTCGAGTAATACTTGTAATCTGAACTGCGCAACGGCTGAGCTTCGAAAGCAATGCGGCGTACAAGTACGGCGTATCGAGTGAAATGACGTAGGTAACCTGACAACAACCAAAAAGCGGCCCCCGTCGCAGTTTGTCTCGTCCTTGCCCGAACTGAAATGCGCACCCGCCAAGCAATCAATCGACCAGCCAATCGTTCCCTTTAACAGGTCCTAAGTGGCCGCATGGTTCTTGGCGTTGGTGCCAATCCTGGGGCATCGAGGTCACTCCACACGGCAGGCCTATAACAAACTTAGGCAGGAACCGCGTCCCTTGAGTTTTGGTCTAGAGACGCTCGGAGATCTGTATCTGCCGGCGTTCCCTACCAGTAGTTTGAATTCAGCGCGAACTGGACATGTCTGGCCCTGTCTACCTACGTATACACAGTTCTACACCTAACCCGCACCATCAGGGCAGACTTACACCCTAACGCCGCCGCCTGCCCGCCGAGAGCATGTCAATCCGGTACTCGATGATGCTGATGGCGGCCCGTTGCTTCCGGCCGTGCTGGGCCCGGTGCGGCTTGTGACCAGGCTGCACGCGAGGAGCGCCCCATCCTGTCGTTTCTTACCAGTTGGCGGAAGGACAGGTAGTTCTCAGGATAGCAAGCGGTGCCGTCGCCGTCCAGGCACGACATCCGCGCCTCCCGCCCAATGGGATGATGGGTGGCGAGCCCCGGTAAATTGGTTCCCGACGCCCATCCGGCGAGAAAGGGATACCAGATGCCCCTAACGTCTGTGGCTATGGGATGCGGACATAGGTCAAAGAGGGATCAAACCGCTGGGACTGCTTAAACATACACTTGAGAGAAACCGGCCACGAGTAGAACCAGAACGTCACGGGTGCCAACTACCTACCTGGTACCTGCTTGTCCATGCGTGTTTATGAGTCGGGCTGGTTAGGTACATCAGCTTACAGCAGCCTACCTCATTCACGTTGACCCTGAAGCCCATGGTGTATGCTCATGCTGCCCCAGATTTTGGTCTACGGAAACCGGCGGTCATGAAATTATACACCCATTTAGGTAAAACGCCTCTACAACACAAACTACATGCACAACAACAGATCCACTCCCAATCCCCGAACAAATGCTAACCCCGAGAGCGCCCTAGCTTCATCAACCATGCTCACTTGAATCTTCCCCAGCCACTGCAGTTGACTCCCAAAATCCACCCAACCCGCATCCCTCCATCCCTCCATCCCTCCTCACCCATACACCTCCGCCGCCTCCGCAACCGCAGGCAACTCAGCCGACTTGACCAAGTACGGCGACACGGGCGTCGCGTCGCGCTGCTGCTGCTGTCCGCACAGCCCCTCGCCCCCGTCGTCGCCCCCGCTCGCAAACACGGGCGCCCCGCGCCACTGGTTGCTGGCCTCGATCACCCGCTGCATGCGCCGCATGCGCCCGGCCATGTAGGCGAGCACTGCGAGCAGGACGGCGCCGGCTGCTGCGCCGACGCCGATGCCTGCTTTGGCGCCTGGTGAGAGCTCGTTGCTGTCGGCTGCGGTGTTGCTGGTTGGGGCGGGTTGGTTGTTGTTGTTGATGCTGCCGGGGGACGAGTTCTGGGCAGGGTTGGGAGTGGGGGTGGATGAGATGCCAGTGGTGGTGGTGGTGGTGGTGCTGGATGTTGTGGTTGTGGGAGTGGATGAAGGGGAAGAGGATCGCGAGACGAGGTTGTACCGCTTGGATGCCGCGTCTAATATAGCTGAGGTCTGCCAGACGGCGGGCTGGAGCCGGAACTGGGTGGCTTTCGAGCCCGCGTCGCAGCAGTTCGCATCTTCGTTGTCGCAGCAGTAGTCGGTGTCGCCGCCCGTGGTGCTGCACACGTGGACTAAGCCGTTGTTGACTTTCGCTGTTGCAGGAGAACGGGAGTTGGAATCGTGGTTAGCTGGCGTGTTTTCCGCGGGGTTTATTGATACCTAGATGGGGAGGAGGCACTGACCTTTGCAGAACTGGGGGCAGTCGGGCGATTTCCAAGTCTTGTCTGTACATGTCCCTCGAAATACCTGCCCGTCCCACCCCTGGCAGAGTTTGTTGTCGAGGCAGGCGATCCCGTACTGGTTCGCCCCGCAGCAGACACTCACGTCGGCGTCTGGGTTGCATGGCACATTGTCCGTGACTGCGCCCGTTGAATCGTAGCAGGTTGTCGCGAGAGCTGGCCGCAGAAGGCCCAGGAGAACAAGTACAAGCACATGTACGGTACGGCCCAGATCAACCAGGCACGGCCGAGAGACTTTCATGGTACCCGCCTACAGAGCCTACATAGCTGGTGGTTGACGGTGAATGTTGTGAGAATGGTAGCAGTTGGAAGGGAGCGACAGATGAATGAATAAAAGGCGTGTACGGCGCTGGTCGCCGGACTGTGTCGCATGGGAGCATAGACGCCGCCCCGGCCGCCCCAAGCCCCCTTTCCGGCCCAATCGGCCTGTATCCAGGGAGATCGCCCCCAATCTCAGCCCCATTTGTCTTCAGTGATTGATTGAAATACGCTCACCAGGCCGCTTCACAAGGTCACTGCGTCGGGCTGGTGGTCAACGCCGAGATTGATGTCCATCCGCCTAATTCTTGGCCCCCACGTCCACGTCGCTACTGTCAGTACGGAGTACTGTGCCACCCGCGCCGCCACAGCCTGTCGTGCGGGCTGCTAGATCCGCACCCGAGCGGCCGACAGTGGACTCGGAGCTCAGCTGGGCTGGAACTTGGACTGAGACTCACACACCACACTGGTACCTAGGAAGCGCAGTTTGGCGATGTTTATCAGACATCTGAAGCGAAGAGAGTGTGACCGCTGCGATGGACGATGGGTGCGAGACCTCTCGACTTGTGCTGACTTACCTACGCGCCGTCCCACGGATATGCCACAGGCATGATTGCCTACAAAACCCTTCAACCTTACCCAGTAGCTCTCAATAACCTAGTCTTAGCCTACCTACAAATCCGTCGCATGCTCCACGGGCCCATTACGCGCCGTCTCTCAACGACAAACCGGTTCGTAACCGCCTGTTTCCCAAACGTTGAAGGGAAGTTAGCCTCCTTGCCGCTCTTTTGCTCCTTGTCCCATTGACCTTGTCCAACAGAAAAGGGGTACTTCATCGTGAAGGGGCACGCGGGAGAAAGCTGAGTTGTGTGGGTAACCCGCCCACCACGCGAAGCAGTCGTCGGTTGGTGTAGCACACCGGGCCGGAAGCCGGTGTATGCCGAGTTGCAGCGCCGAGTTGTCAGAGGAAGTTTCACTCGTCCGTATCGAGGTCAAGGGATTGTGTTCGCCTGCGTTGAAGATGCGGTAGCACTCAACGTACTCGATGTTAATGTTGCTGGGCTTCACAAACGAGCTACTCTACCACGGTCTTTGGTTTGTAAAACAGCTCCCGGGCCTGCCCTTGTCCACCGACTAATTTGGTGTGGTTATCATCTGCAAACCGGGGACGGGGATTTTTGACGTGGCCAGACTTGACTTGGGCCCATGTTCACGGGCACGTAGACCGGGCAGTGCCAGAGGTAGTACTGCATGCGTGCCTGTGAGAAAAATCACTATCGAGTCCTACAAACGGCCTCACCGTCCAAGTCCGAACAAGTTCCATTATGTGTGTCCCATTAGAGTGGGACACAACCCTGCACGTGTGTCTCGAGCGAGCGAGGCTGGGTCCGAATGAGCTACAATGGCCACAGAGGGCCTTCATAATCAGTCCCAGACACCTACCTACCTGCCCTTCGCAATTGCGCTGCGAGCCGCAGGGTTTGCTGTGCGTGCTCGGCACGACGACGAACCACCTTCCTCGACTTGTTGAGCCTGCTCCTCGACTTGACCTCCTTCTGCTCCTTGGCACCCTCCACTCGTGGCGTCACCCAGTACGTCAGCCGCATACCCATTCGGTCGCCGGGCAGAAAAGGAACACGTCAACGCCGGTAAGCTTGCATTAGCGTCTCACTGGGCGGAATTGGGTGCAGTTGTACGCACATGTTAAGCGTAGGTGCATATGTTGTGGAACGCACACCGCATAGGAGGCTGGTCATCCCCGGTCAGTGAGTCGACAGCAGCCTTGTCCTGGGCACAAGGCACGACAGTCTTCTCGTTCTCTCGGATCTCAATGTGGACGATGCAAGCCACAAATCCTTCGAGGTGCGTGCAGAAACTCGGTGACGGCGGAGATGGTAACTGCCCGCAAGTAGATCATGCACAAGTGAATTGTAGCATACTTTGATGATGATAAAGTAAAAACTTTGGTACGTGGCAGGACCCTAAGTCATTCAATACGCCGTGCAATATGCGAACAAGAACTCCACATCCCAACAAATCTCAAGGGACGAAGCCGCTTCTCATAACTCCCGTTTAAAAAAACCCTTCAAATCTTTGTCCTCTCCAGCGCTCTGATTTCCAACCCGTCTCTTGACAAACTTTCTTTTTTAGAAACCTCCCCTGTACGGCGCTCCCTGCGGCACGGTCACCTGGTCGGAAGACGGGTAGTGGTCGTACTTCTGCTGCATGGTCGCGGGAGGAATGTTCCCGTAGGGCAGATCCGAAACCTTCGGGGCTTTCTTGCCGATGACGGGGCCGGGGTGGCCGATGTTGAGGCAGATCACGGCGAGCACCATCATCCTGTACAGCAAGTCAGCGTCAATTCACACAAGTTCACAAACTTCTGATAAGAAGTGGAATGGGAAAGGCGAGAAGGAGGAAGAGGGGCGCCTACGTCGACTCCAGCACCATAAACAAGGGCTCATTGCGGATCAGCGGGCCATCATAGCCATCGCTCAGCTCGTCAATGCGGTAGACGCAGCGGACGAGCACGAAGATGATGGACAGGAACAGGAAGCCGAGGAACAGCTTCATGCGCGGCTGCAGCGGGACGGCCGACTTGCGCTTGTAGCGGAACACGTAGTCGGTGAAGAGGCCGACGAAGAAGACCAGCGTGACCACCTGCAGCACCAGGCCGGCCAGCGAGAGGTTGACGCCCGTCTTGTTGCCCGAGCTGGCCTGGATGGCGGAGAGCGCGCCGCCGGCGCCTTGCATCAGCAGCGACAGGATGTCGCACGGGATGAAGAACCAGATGAAGAACTTGGGGTTGAGGCGGGAGAGGGACCGGTCGAGGTGGTTGATGCTGCGAAGGGGCGGAGGTCAGTCAATGCTTCCCTTTTGAAGGTAACAGGGAGGGAAAGTCTTGGTTTGGCACCTACGTCCTAGACAACTGCACGTAGATGGCGGAGCAGAAGAACACAGGTGCTGTGGTGATGCAGACTACATAGCGCCAGGCGCTCGGTCAGCCAACAGCTCAATGGACACTTGCGGGGACTGTCCCTGCCTGGCATGGTTCTTACCAATCTGGATGATGAATGCGTTGTAGGAGTACGGGTTGGTGTTGAGCCCGAAGCGGCCGATGTAGCCGATGATCTCGTCGATGATTCCAAGGACCATGGCAATCATGAAACCCCACGACCTCCATCTTATGCCCTGGATGATGTGGACGAGCCCGGCCAAGGCGAACGCGCCGACGATGACTCCATTGCCGGCCCAAGACGGCTGGTACCGGAGGATGGAGAGGTCGAGTCCGCAGATTTCGATGGTGCAGTTGGCGTTTGAGCCGAAAGCAACCAGTGGCCACCCGTTGGGGGTATCGTAGGGGCCGCGTGTCCCGTTCATGGTGAGCAGCGGGGTTGAGGAACGCGCACGAGGACCAGACGGTGTAAGGACACGGACGATAGGCAAAGAAAGCCGAAGCCCGCTGAAAGGAACCGAGCCGAACAAGCAAACAGTGAGCGGAAAGAGTCACTAGTGAGAAAGATCCGAATTTCTTACTTCAGCAAGAGCCAAGACCCGTCTCCGAGGGGAATGCGAGGGGGATGCTGATATTTGTAGCCTTTGTTGACACCCGACACGGCCCAGCCCCCCACAGGCGAACGGCGAGGACTCATGCAGCCAACAACCACCTGGCGTGTTTTTCACTTCACGTTGTGTTTTGCACTGCGAGATTCACGTCTCAACGGGGGTGGCGCAGGGGTTGCAATCGCTGTGCTGGCTGACGTGCCCCCAAGTCGTCAGGGGGCGCAGCTAGGCGTTGGCTGCAGCCGGCAGGCCCGGGTGCTCGACAGGGCTGAAACGGGGGAACCCATTGGGTGAGGACTCCGTACCGACCGCATTCGCTTTCGTCTGGCAGACTCGAGCCCCAGAGCCCCATCACGGACCAAATCCTTCGTCCCGACTCCGGCGGGTTGCGGCGGGTCTCACACGTGGTTGAATCCGAGCCGACTCGGGCTGTGCTGAGCTGGGACCGGGCTGCCCTGTCACACACCCACCTGTCAGAACGCAAGATTAAGGTGCTGTTGCGAACCGGGGTTTAAAATAACTTTAAACTGCAGCTCGGTTATGCAAGCGGTGTGCTGAGTGGTGAGGCTCAAAAAGGCTACCTTGGAAACTGTGCGTCTCCATCCACATAGCTTTCCTCATTCGGTCCCAACTTTCGAAAGCGCAGCGTCCATCTCACCAACACGTCGTTTCAGATCAGGCAACAACACACCAACCGCCCGCTGATTGACACTGGATGCAATCAATGCACATGCATCCTCTGCAATCACTCAGTTGTTGGTGAAAGCCGTCACTCGTTGCGGTCAAACAACACGGACTCCGACATGGGACCTTTGGGCGGCCACCAGACCATGGCCCAGTTAATTCAATTGCGGTGGAATATCTGATGGAATGCGCTTTGCTGCGGTCGTGCCTCGACAGCCGAGTATTATAGTTTGCGTCTGATCACTTATCCGGATGACGGCAGGGCTGGCCCAACACCCGCAATCACATACCATCTCTGTGCTGACATGCTGCAACCATTGATGCGCGCCCGCGACGTGTTCAACCGCGAGGTTGGGTGCCTTACTTTGGGCAGCACCCAGGCACACCAGGCTGTACATGGGGTACCTCAACCGTCACGCTCCCAGTTGTAGCGATGCTCACTTCCAGCGTTGCCAATGCTGACCGTTGAATCGTTTCCACCAGGTTTTCTGCCACTGCATGTTTTCTCCACACTAGACGCCAGCCCCGAGATAAGCCGACGGCCACAACTCTGCTGCCTTGAACCCTTGCCAGCGTTGCCTGGCGGACCGAAATGGCCTCCACTGGCGGCTGAATGCGAGACGGCGTGGAATCTTACTCATCCTTCCCGCTAGACGGGGTTTGTGCAAGACATACCTTTTTCATGCGACTACTACCTAATTACTTACCAAGTGAGGCAGGCAATGTCGCAGAGTCTGGGTGAGGAACAAATTTCCATTGGGAGGTACAAGACGAGGACGCGGGAATAGCTCGGGTGCCCAAGCTATTCATTCATCAAGTCAGCTACCCTACGATCCAATTCGAGCCTCGTCCACACACACGTGTAATTTATCCTTGCCTGGCCAAGTAGAGACCAGGTTCAGCAGCACCAGGCAAGTTGGGCCGGAGGCGGCTGGAGAGTGGGGGGGTGGGGGGGAGTGTTGATCGGTCGTTGGTGATGAAGTGAGGCTGTGCCGTCCGCTCTCAGCGCACAATCATAACAGTGATAAGGGTTGAGACGATACTGTGTTTCTGTGCATTTGGCCCCCCTGGCAGTTCCGGTTTTATTGGATGCGTGCCTTGCTGTGCCGCTGGCCATCAACAGGTACCAGGATGAGCGGCCGCTGGAGGGCTGTTGGCAGAAGTCGGTGCTCATTCAACAACACGTTGGTTTGGTCTGTATATAGGTAATTTGTATACGTGCTCTGCTGTCCATGTCTTCTGCAACAGCGTAAAGTCAGGGTTTTCTTTCATGGGCCCCTGTTGATAGAAAACGTTCAATCGCAGCGAGGACAGAGCGAGCGAGCCAGCCATAGAAAGGCTCACACCTGGTTAAGTTCGGAATTGCTACAAGACCCGAAAATCTGGCAAAGCAAATCTTGCTGAACAACGTATCGCAATTGAATGACATGATCACACGGCATTGAGGTGCAGCACCCCAGTGTCGCGATCCCGACCTCCCACGTCCCAGAACTCAGCGCAGAGCACAACAACAACTCTCAGAACAGAGCACACCTGTTTCGACCAACTCACCTTGTTAGTCTAGTGATGAAGTACAAAAGAGAGAGAACCCACGCCGGCAACACAGAGAAATATGAACGGTTAGTCTTCTGCTCCCGGTTGGCAGCCGGAAGCACATACATGTAGGTACCTAACCGTGAAGCAGCACATTTCGATTTGGCCTCAAATTTCAAACTCTAAAGAGCACAAACTTAAACAGCTGACGCCAACTTAGTTCAAGCAGCCTTCCTATCCGGTGCGCCAGACAAACACAAGCAAGCTGTAGAAAACCTCACCCCTTCACTCCCGCCAACACCACCCATGACCCTCAGCCTCCCATCTCCCGAAAACCAGTCCTCACACCTCACATCAGCTTAGCCTCGCCCACCAAATCCGACGTCTCCCCATCCACAACCAGCGCCTCGTCCGTATCACCGCGCTTGATGATCTTGCAGCCGCGCGCGCAGAAGCTGGGCATGGCGACGTAGCCGTAGCACATGTCGTGCTCGCCGCAGCCGAGGTCGCAGCCGTGGTCGTCGCACACCTTGCGCGTCTGGCACTTGACCGCGTGGCACGCGTCGCGCGGCTGGAACAGGCTGGGCGTGCGGCTGCCGAGCGGGCTGACGCCGCCCGCGGCGAACTTGGCGCTGCGCTTCACCGCGGACGTGAGCTCGATTACGTCGTTGCCTGGGAAGGGGGTTACGAGGCCGACGGTGTCGCGCGTGGCTTTGTTGAAGATGATGATCTTGCCTGTTGGGTGGGGGGTTTTGGTCAGTTGAGTAGGTGGTGGGTCGAGACTTGGGAGAATGGAAGGGAGGGAGTCTTCAATAGCTTGAGAGACACAAACCATCACTTCGAAGGCGGACAGTGCAGTCTGCGCAGAAGTTGGACCGAGTGGAGAGAGCCTGGTTGAGGTAGAGCAAGTCAGTGAATGTAGCTTTTATAAGGGGTTGAAGAGGGATTTGGAACACACATCTTGACTGATGGTGTCGGCGAGCACCGGGGAGACACCGGCAACGGCGGCGATGGCCAGAGCAAGGATGGCAGTGGGCTGCATGGTGAATGTGTTGCGAAGTATGAAAGATGTTTGAGACGTCACGGTAAGGTTGGTGTAGAGGACAGGTGCTGAGCGTTGCCAATGCCGGGCTGATGTCAAAGTGAGCTGAGGGACTGGTCGAATGCCAAATGGAAGATGGTTTGATCGCTGAGTGAAAGACTGTTGATTGCTGCCTGGAAATCTGGATCAGACGAGGAGGACACACGACTCCTTATACTTGAGCTCTTGACCTCCGGTGCTTCGGTCTGCATCCATTCATCATCCTGCCAGTAGCCCCTTAACCCCCAGCTCTGGCACCTCAATCTCGCCCAGCAACCACCTCCCGACCCGGCTCTCCGCAATGCAGCCACTCGGTTGCATGCTCCCTGTCCCGTCCCAACTCCCCTGCCTGGCACCGGCTTTGGCCGGGTTCTCCGCATGCAACCCACTCGGTACCAGATCCATCGCGGCTTCCGACCGGGCTCCACCTTCGTGTCACTCAATTGCAGATCCCCGTCCGGCTCCGGCTCTGGGTCACGCATTGCGGCCACCAGGGGCCGGTAACCCGGGCCTGTGACGCGGCCCCCACAGGTTTGCGACGCGGTTCCCGTGGGGTCTGTGGTCTGGCGGCGCAGTCCAAGACCACCTTGACCAAGCCCCTTAGCCAGTCCTGCTTGTTTCTTGGCAAGATGTTTCACTTGATTTTCAACTGAAGAAGCTCAGATGGTTTTTCTACTAGTCAATAATCAATGGCACAACTATGAGGTGGACAAACCAAAACCTCGAGAAGACCTCTCCCAACATGACATGGATTACATCTTTGCGCCGGTTGGGCCACATCGCTGACTACGCTGCAGCTCCGCAACGACTTCGCCTGCCCTCCGTTTGAGAGGCACCTCGTGCCTCAGAGAGTGAAGTAATACTCAAAGATAACGACGGTGACTGCGATATAAGCGCCGCACAACAGCACCAGCATCAACCCACTGAATGGCTTGTTTCCGTAGCTGATATCCTCCACTTGATCCATCGAGAGATTTTGCACCTCCAGTATCTTCCAGAACCCAGCCCTGTCGCTGTTCCGAGGCGCTCCCTCAAGATCGTTGTCGTCGCGACGCTCATGTGCTGCCGCAAAGGCTGTCAAGGAACGCACTATGGGCTTTGGATTGAATTGCTCAACCTCGGAGGCAGGAGCTGTTGGTTCGAAAGATTCCCCATTCTCCACACCTGAAGGTGGCTGATGCTCCCCTGGATGGCTCGGGTCACTGGCACCCTCCTTCTTCCCTGATGTATAGGCGAGTTGTCGGCATACGCAGCTGCCAAGGCGCGCCATGATCTGTGCCAGGCATCAGACCTACCAAAAACAATCTCAACGGACTCGAACACCGGCAATGCTAGCATCAGCATGGGCAATATCTGTCCAAAACCCCACTTATCCTCGCTCTCATTCAGGTAGTGCTCTCGCGCTTCGGACCGAAAGGAGAAGACCCCGATCGTGGTCGTGAAGAGGATAAGGTACGTTCGAAAAAGGTCGAAGTTGACAGAGTAGTAATTAGATCTCGAATACCGTGAAGACAAGCCCAAAGGTGCATACCAGAGGGACCCGGATAACTAGACCGACAATCTTTCGAGGGCTTCCTTGTGCGGGGTGAAGGAGCGTCCTGTCGACCCAGGATATGGCGAGCAGCAGCGCAGATGGGGGGAGAGATCGCAGCATCTCGTACCACTGCATGATCGGTGACGATGGCCAAAGGAACTAAATCATGGACAGTATAGAGTCCGCGGCAACGATGGTCCATATTGCGAGTCGTGCCCTCGATCCCGTGTCATACGTTCCCACATCATCCCACACACATTGCGTCGAAGTCCCCCACTCGTCCGGCACGAGGAAGTTGAGGTCTAGAGTGACAAGGTTGATGAGCGTTATGGCGACGACGATGAAAAACATCCAGGGAAATCTCCACGCTTTCTTCAGGCAGGTCTTGCACAGGATGTCGCCGGCAATGAGGACGATGTTCTGGAAGGTGGCAAACGAGGCGAACTCCAGACTGGCGCCGACGACAAAGTGGTACTGGGTGATGTCCTCGTGTGTGGGAAAGCAAACGATGAGAATGGCGCCACCAGTAACCAGCTGCTGGTCGCCGAGCATCAGGCAAACGTCCTGCATCAGCGCTCGAGGCGGCGACCAGACGAGCTTCCCCTGCCGGGTGAAAAGTTCCCCGACGGTGTTGATGATGAGAAGACCGAGGCGTGTAATTGCGTCGTCGGGAACAGGATTGTCAACGAGGAGAAAGGTGAGGAGCGCGACGAGGAATCTGAACCACGCAGTGATGATGAAGGAGAGGATGACACCAATGCCCGCCTAACACGCGCAATTTTAGCAACGTCCCAAACATGCGGCCAACATCTCAATACAGGGCGCCGCGTACCACGTCGGGGTCAGCTTTAATCTCGAAAACACCATTTGAGCAGTCCGTTGCGTCTGACATAGCGATGTCGAATTATGGAAGAAGCAGACAAGAACTCAACTATTGTCACCGGTTGCTAGTAGTAGAGTCCTGGTAACAGATTCGGGTGAAACCCAACCCTCATGAAGTCGGGTGGATATGTGGATAAGGCATGTTCCATGGTTGAGACAGCCTTCCGCTCTCGCCTGCTGGACTTCCAGCTCCATGCCACCTGCAGTGACTAGCAGACGGGATGGACTGGCGGCCACCAATCATGAGATCTGCAACCGGAGTCTTGCGTCCTAGAAAGATTCAGCTCGGCGCCACACATGGCAGCCGCCTCCTTTCGGATGGGTGAGGCCAAGGGCACAAGCAAAACGAGACGGCATTCGATGGAAATATCAACGACGTCGGAGGCGCCCAATCAACTTCATGCCCGTGTCGTACAGCCCACAGCAGCCTCGCCGTACGATGACCAGTAGGTCAATGTCTTGCGCAACCAAAACTCAACTACCGCGACGAATATTCCGATCCATCATTCAAGACACCACCACCTAAGTTACCTTACCTCTTACCTACGTTCAGCTGATAGGCACAAACGGCAGAACAACATGACTCGCCCACTCCCCACCCAAATGCACCTCATGCCGTCCCCTATTATCCGTATGCTCCGCCGTCCCAAAATTATTCACCCCCAAATGCCGCCCGCTAACCCTCACCAACACCCCCTCCCCGGCCTCATACTCCACCCCCATCGCCCAAATCCCAACCTCCAACCGGACCACCTGTCCCGGCGGCACCTTCTCCTCCCTCTCGTGCGGATGAAACGGCCAGTTGGGGTGCATCGAGCGCTGCGCATCCCACGCGCGGTGCGACGCGCGCAGGATCCCCACGGGGCCCTTGTACAGCACCACCTCGGTCGACTGCGCGGGCGTAAACTGGGCGAAGGACGTGACCGGGATGCCGCGCCACGGGATGTTGAGGTTGAGCATGGGTTGCCCGGCGCGGTCGAGCTTCTCCAGCTGCACGTACACGTCCATGTCGTCGTGCGCGGCGCACGACATGTAGAGCACGGCCTTGGGCAGGCCGAGTAGGCGCGTGCGGGTGGGGAAGGTGTAACGGAATGTGAGGGAGTCGTCGGTTTCGGCGTTGTAGGAGGCTGGGGGCGTGGGGTGGGGTGGCGGGGCTGGGGATAGGAGGTTGGAGGGGTGGAGGTAGAGGGGGCGGTAGGAGGTTTGGGGGAGGGGGAAGTCGGGTACGACGAGGTTCTCGATGGGGTCGGCGGTGCCGAAGCGCAGCACGGCCATGCGGACGCGGGGGGTGGTTTCCCAGCCGTTGTTGACCTCGCCTTTGAGGTACCGGCCGAAGAACTGGAATAGCTCGGTCTTGGCCTGTGGGTTGCCCCAGAGGTCGTACCATTCTTGCCATGGGTGCCAGCGCAGCCACTTGTCGGGCGTAGCGACCTCGAGCCAGCCGCGGATGGCGCCCATGCCGTGCATCGTGTTGGTCCAGGTGCCGGTGATGTACGTCGGCACGTTGATCTTCTTCATGTCGGGTCGCTTGTCGTTCCACCAGTCGTTGGCCAGCGGGTGCTGGTTGAACATCTCCCGGAAGCTCTCCATGCCGTGGCGGCCGCGAAGCATGTACTTGACGATCAGCTTGTCGAACAGGTCGCCCGCGTAGATGCCGCCGCGCGCGAACTGCTCGCGGTACAGGTCGCCACAGCCCTCCCAGGGAGCGATGGCCTTCAGGCTGGGCGGCTGCAGCGCCGCGATAAACCACTGCACGATGGCGAGGTGCGAGTTACCGACCAGGCCGACGCTGCCGTTGCACCACGGCAGCTTGGCCAGGGCCTCGATGGTGTCGTAGCCGTCCTCGGCCTCCTGCGTGCCCATGATGACCATGGTGCCCTCCGAGTCGCCCGACCCGCGCGAGTCGATGTTGACGATGGCGTAGCCCGCCGGCACCCAGTCGGCCGGGTCGGGCGCCTCGAACTTCTCGAGCCCGCTGAGCGTGCCGTCGGGGATGCCCAGGTTCCACGGGGTCATGAGGCGCAGCGAGTCTATGCCGTTGAATTTCTTGCCAAACGGGCTCCAGCACAGGAGGGCTGGGACTCGGGCATCGTCGGAGTTGGGCGGGCGGTAGATATCGGCGTAGAGCTTCTTGCCGTCACGCATTGTGAAGGCGACATCGTGCTCGGCGAGAATGGCCGACGGGAGTGGCCGCGAGTTGAAACCGTTCCATCCCTCTGGGAGTACTTCAGATCGAGGATTGAGAGGCTGATACCCTCCTACGCCGGGTTCGGGCTCTTTAATCGGCACCACGGGGCCTTTGGGAATGTGGCTCGCCATGTCTGCTGGATGGTAGGATCACGGGAGACGCCTGGAAGTGAAAACTATCCTCCATGGGAATGATCAACAGACAGCTACCTGATTCTAAGATATATGGCACGGCCTCCGGGTGGATATGTCCCGGTGTCCCATATCCCGACGTGTAATCTGCCCATTCTCTGCCTCGTCCTCGGTTGAGTTAACGCACTCCGGCAACAAGGTTCCCCGCGTGGAGCAGATCGAAACAGTTTTTCTCCAACTTAAAAGTGTGCAACTTGCGAGTGCTCCTCTCGTTCGTGCCGGGGTTAGTCCGCCTGCCCAGGTGCACACATGGATGTCGTTCCCTGTTCCCCCACACGTCCCGATCCAGGGACTTACACCTCCCGTTTTCAGCTCCCGATTGGTGAAGCGTCCGGTGCGACCAACGGCTTGGAGCCCGGTTCGGTCGGTTAGCACACTCCGATTGGTCGAGATGCCGAAGAGATCCGGACAGCTTCTCTCTGTGAGCTCCTATTGGCAGTTGGACCGAAGGGTACCGAGCCCACCTCGGCACCTACAACTCGGCAATGCGTAGAACGGCAGGCATGTGGCGATGAAACATTTCTGGAGTGTCAGATGCTTTAGTGACAGCGTATAGGGAGATAAATTACAGCTTCAGCTTCGCTGCATTGTCGTATCTTCTCAGCCAGCCCAAGCCTCGTATCAAGAGTAGGACATAGAGCGGACACTTAACGCGCCTCCTGACATCTTTTCTCAACGACGAACAGGCCCCCCACCATGGCGACGACGACTATCTCTGAGGCTCCCGCCGAGCTGAAGCTAAGCATCACTCCTTCCGGTCTCACCCCAAGGCCTGCGGGCCCCAACAAGCTCTTCTCCCAACCAGATGCCAAGCACGGCGACTTCCGCGACGATCTGCTGAGGGATGGCTTCTGCGTTGTCAAGGGCGCCATTCCTCGTGAGCGGGCAGATGAAATTGCCGAGGAGATGTTCAAGTATGTCGAGACCTTTAAAGGTGGTCTCGGCTTCAAGCGCGACGACCCCTCGACCTTCGTGGAGGAGAAGATGCCCGTCATCAACGAGAAGGGCATGTGTCTAGGGTGAGTACAATTGACTATCCGTTTGTCTGCACGGAGTCTAATCATTTGTGTTTCTTTGTTGCACAGATATGGCGTCGCGCACGAGTCCTTCGCTTGGGCTGTCCGCCAGGAACCGGGCGTGATTGACGCGTTTGCCAAGGTGTACGACACGGAAGACTTGATCGTCTCGTTTGACGGTGTCAATCTGGCGTTTCCCCGAACAGATCTCAAGCCCAACACTCCGTGGCCCCATCAAGACCAAGACCCCGAGAAGCCCGGCTTCCGCTGCCTGCAGGGCCTCGTCAACCTCCTCCCGAATGGGGACAACGACGGCGGACTGATCGTCTGCAAGGTGAGCAACCGTCAACCTTCTCACTTACACGTTTAACCGCCCCTTTGAATCACCATTTACTGAGCGGCAATGTGACAGGGCGCCCACCTCCTCTCAGAAGAGTTCCACGCCGCCTTCAAGGACGAGCCAGACAAGGTCTGGGCCTGGACCAACGAGTGGTACGGCTTCACGGACGCGGGCATGCAGTGGCTCGCAGACAAAGGATGCGAGTGGGTCAAGGTCAACGCGCAGCCGGGCGACCTGCTGCTGTGGGACTCGCGCACGCCGCACTACAACCTGTCGCCGGCGGCGGACGCGGCGCCACGCTTCTGCGTCTACACGTGCTACATGCCGGCGGCCGACGCGACGCAGGAGCAGCTGGCGCGCAAGAAGTACGCGCTCGAGACCACGCAGAGCACCACGCACTGGCCGAACGCCATGCACATTGGTGGGGTGCCCATCCGGCGCAAGGATGGCAAGGACTGTCCGTACAATGACTGGACGCCGAGGCACAAGGTGCAGCTGACGGAGCGCGGGTGGAGGTTGACGGGGGTGCCGTATATCAAGGCGGAGTCGGCATGAAGGAGGGAGACCCAGTGCGCTACGTAGAAACGAAACCGGCCGGAAGTGTAGCTAGCACGTACGCAAAAGATTCTAGATTCTGAAAGAACAAGAACTTCATGACACGACTGTCGTATCGTCATCACGTCGTTTGCCTCTCAAAGTCGAACCGAGAGAGGACAAGCATGCCGACTAGGTTACACAGTCAGATCCAGAGCTCAGAGAACCTAAGCTGCGGTTGTCCTCTCGGCGTCGTAACAGGAACAGGCAATCAACACCAGAGGGAGAAAAGAAGACAAGTGACGAGGAAGAGAATGAAACATATGATCGGAAGTTTCACCAGAACATACAGCTGAAAGACCGGAATGGGTAAGAAAAAGAAAACAATAAAAAAAGACAAGATAGAATATCGGGCGAACGAAACGTAAGACATCACGATGAAGAGGAAGAGTAGGATTAGAAAAGAAGAAAGGAGTTGGAAGAAGAACAAGAAGCAAATGGATGATAAAGAGTAGTAGAAGAAGGAAATATAAGGGGCGGGGAAGGTTAGAACCCGGAGAGAAAAAAGGACTATGAAGAAGAAGAAAACGAAAAGCGATGACCTGAACAAGCATTCGTCAAAGGGGTATGTCGGAGGCCTGCCCCGTCTGCGCCCCGAGTGCGGTAGTTGTCGGCAGCCCACACAACGCCCCCATCTCCAGTCGCGTAGTACCGCCGAGCATACGTCTCATGCCAAGTCCAGGCAGGCGGATCGACAGCGTAGGCGTCAGCGCCAGCAATGTCGGCGCCGGTGCCGGTGCCGGTGTCTGCAAATGGCGGAGGCCGAGATTTTGCAGCCTGCGAAGCCCTCTTCCTGCTCTCCTCCAACAGCGCGTCCAGGGCTGCCAGTATCTCGTCCAACCGCTTGTCCTTGCCCCAGTCGATGATGTTGCGGACGTATTTTCGGAACTGGATGTAATGATGCGGCTCCTGAAGCAGGAAATTCTTCACGTTCGCGGTGTAGTACGCAAGCTCGTCATGCTTCGACGAGATGTAGAGCCGGGCCGAGTAGTTGTTCATAGCGATGCTGAAGGCGGCACCGTCGACCGAGCTGATCTCGGGGCTCTTGCACTGCGCGAGCCGGCGGTTGAGGCGTTCAGCAAGATTGACGCAGGAGGCAGACCCACCGAGGCATTGGTTGGTGGCCACCCACAAGCTCCCAGCTCCGGAAGGGCCGTCGCCTTTCAATTCGACGGCGAAGAATGGATAGACCAGATTGTGGCTGTTGGCGTACATCTCTGTCCCCATGATGACGAGCTGGGTCTGCTGCTGAGGAAAGCCAGTATCGCCGTCGTATCCGTAGAGCATGTCAGGCACCGGATTGCTGACCTTGAATTGGGAGTTCGTGTTGGGGATGGCGTCCCTGGCCATGGGCTGCCTGTCGCTGCGGCGCAGAACGTCCTGCTGATGACACTTCAAGAAGATCTCATTCCTGAAGTATTCTTCCACATCGGACTCTCGGGCACCCACACCGAGCGCCCTGAGCTCGGGGATTTTGCGCCACTTCGGCAACCGATGGGCCGGTGGAGTCCCAGGCTCTACCGACGTGGTCAACAAGCTGGGCGATTTTGTCCGGCAGCTGCGCTTCCGGCGGGCGCAAGTAAATGTGGTTCGCCGCCAGGTTCACTCGGCGGTACGCTGGAGTCTCCACCGGACTCTTCGCAGCAGACGAGCGGTATGAGGGCTCTGGGGAAGCGGGCGCCGTCGTCTGCAGAGATGCCGGGTATCGACGCGACCCCATAGACGTGGACGGGGACGTGGACATCGGGGTGGGCGGGACCACGAACCCTTGGGCCTCGCGCAGGGTAACCATCTCCGGGGCGGATCGGGTGAGCTGCCTTGGAATGGGGTCGACCAAGCGGTGAAGGATGGCTGTCCGACCGACGGTGTCTCTTCCGGTCCGACCCAACGGATTCGAGCCACTCGGAGAGACGAGAAGAAACAGACTCGGGTGACCCCTCTAGAAAGGCCAGAGCGCCGCGGTCGACGCGGGCAGCGGCGGCGTCGACGAATGCTTGCAGGTACGAGGCAGCTAACAGCCTGGAATGCGATCTCGGCTTTGGCTGCAGCAATGTCGGCGTGGCAGTGGCAGCTTGATGGGCAGCCTCCAGCAACGCCTGCTGAAGGGCTGGGCCGTGGTTCGGGTCGAGTGCGGCGCAGAGACGCCTTGGAGATTCTGCCCTCCATCGCAGTAACCATCTTGACGGGGAGAGGAACGGATATTTGGGCAAACTCTCTAGTCTTGGTTGGACGCCGTGACCATGCAGTCGGCCGTGTCGAACCTGACGAGGCTGGGACTTCAATTGTCGCGGGACGGACGACAGCCTCGTCGGTCTGCACGGCAATGGCAATGGCAACGGCCCAAGCCCCCGGCGCCCAATGCAACCCGTCGTGGAATGGTGCGCGAAATGACCCAGGTAAACCTGATTTTCAAGTACTGCAATGGGTGGGTTAGATGTAGGAGAAGTGGTGAATCTTGCGGCAAAATGAGCGGAAACGGGGCGGGATGCGGTTTGCCATATGCAGGGAGTGAATGATATGTAAATATACATGTCCAGGTTTTGACCAGTCAGTTGTTCTCCCTGTCTCTACCGAGTGTGCTGGCATGCAGGTGCCTCAAGGCTGTTCCCCGAGATGCCGAATTCACATACCTGCACAGTACAAGTGCAAGACGCGATGAAGGCTTTCATTCATTTGCCTAGGTAGGTAGGCACTTCTCAATTCACAGCTTTCAATTTACAGCTTTCAATTTACAGCGGCTGGCACAGGCCCAAAGAAAGGCTCAAAAAGTAGGTAGCGCACTCGCAACAGGCGTCGCGGAGGAGCTAATGCTAAACCCGCTGTGGTCTTCTCCTTCAGTTCTCCCTGATTGCGCACCCGGCCGTGAGGCTACTGTAGATACGTCAACTGAGCATGAAGATAGTCCAGGATGACTTGGATTTACCCTCCCCCCTCCCTTTTTCTTAGGTTGCACCCCCTCATACACTTGCATATTGGAGAAACACCCAGCCCCAGGTTGTTCTTACGGTATGACAGGACAAAAGCAGGTGATTTCGCAACCCAACCGAGCCTGATCTACTTCTTGCCTGTTATTCCAAATTTCTCACTAGTGCCCGCCAGCTCAACCCGTAGCGTCTGTCAAGCTGACTGCCCTGCGTAAAGCCGCCGGTGCGACCACACCCGAATCCTCCGCCCAAACCAGTAGCACGGCACACCGACCAGAGCAAACACGCCACACACAATAGCCAGCTCGCGCATGGAGCCGTCGTAGCCGTTCTGCTGCACCCACGGAACCAGCGCGTAGCTCAGACCGAAGCTGATGAAGCCGCGGCCGGCGGCCACGACGAGCAGCAGCGGGCCGGACTCGGCCGGCCAGCTGTCCACCACGTACGTGATGCCGACGGTGTTGACCCCCAGGAAGGCGAAGAAGCCCGCTGCGTAGGGCACCACGATGCCGGCCCATGACCAGCTGTCTGGGTGTTGCGCTGTTTGGCCGTAGATGACGCAGGCAATGACGGCTGTGATGGAGGGGAGGATCATGGAGAAAAGACGGTACTCAGGCTATTTGTTACGTTGTTTTAGTGAACGGTTCGCAACACAGATTGCCTCGCAATAGGGTGACTCATACCTGATACACGCCCTTGTGCATCCTGCTGAGCAGCTTGATGATGGCGTCCGACCCATAGCCGATAATAGGTAGGGCGATGAGGTTGGCGACGACAATGGCCAGCTGCACGTAACCCAGAACCTCGAACTGGAAGAGATACGGCGGACCGAGCAGCACGGGCGCAAAGGTCGACGAGTGGAAGACGTAGACGCCCAGGAAGGCGCCGTTCAGCAGCAACAGCCACACGATGGAGGGGATGCAGAAGGCTTTGGCGGCGACCTTGTAGAACGTCCACGTCTCGCTCCATCGGGGCTTGTAATGGAATATCCTAAGGTCGTCTGCCCATGTCCGGGCACCGTACCGGTCAACGTCCAGCGTGTGGTTCGTCGTGGTTGTCACGCGGGTGACCTTGGCGCCGTCGAGCGGGCTCTCTGTGTATAGTGGACGTCAGCAAAACCTCGTGGTTTTCTTCTTTCTCTCCACATAGGTCAAGGTGAGACTAACCCTCGCCCTCCAACACCCTGTCGTACATGGTCTCCGGTATGAGGAAAAAGGCGGCAATGAGCAGTACACCATTGATGATGGTAATAACCCCATACCACCACCGCACCCCCCAAGCCGGAACAAGGTACGTAGTAGCAACAAACATAGCGCCCGTGCCAGAGCCCTGGATGACAGCATTCCAAGTAGCCGCCCGCCCGCGCTGATGCAGAAAGTGAATCTCCTGCACCATAAACGCCACCAGCGCCTCGCTCTGGCCAGCCGCCACGGAGAGGATATCGCGCGCCGCAATGTGGGAGCTCAGCGTCGTGGAGCAGGCACACCATATCCCCGAGGCGACCAGCACGACGAGCGACATGAGGAAGACGGGGCGGCGGCCGATGGCGACGCACAGCGGCATGGCGAGCAGGTTGCCGACGCCCATGAACAGGGTCGGGTAGGTGAGCAAGTCCGGGACGCGCGCCTGGTCCTCGGGCGGGTACATGTCCCTGACCTGCGTGACGATGGCGCCCATGCCGCCGGTGGCGAGCACCGCGATGGCCGAGTACAGCCCGACGATCAGGACGGTGGCGTTCTTGCGCCATAGCGGCAGATTCAGGGGATCTAGCACGGAGAATACAGTGGTGAGCCAAAGGGTGCTGTAGTATGTGTCTGGCATTGAACGCTCACTCACCCTTCGGGTCTCGACTGGGAGTGGGGACGAGGACGATGTGTTGGGCGTCCAGCAGCTGCAGTGAGCCGGCCTCGTGGCGGGCCATATCAACCTCGAGAGATGAAGCGCCCCCATTCTCGAGTGCCTCGACCTGCGCGCCGTCGTCGAACTTCTCATCCGCCATTTTCTGCATGCGAACTTGTCAAACCCTCGAGTGTTGGTCGAGAGATTGATGGCCCAACAGCAGAAGGCCCATGACGACGTCCCCTTCAGCGCACCCATGTGCATTTGTTCTATATCCAGATTCAACCTCTGGTAGCCCAGACGAGTGGTGCACGCCCACCAGCGGTTCTAGACCGGGGCCACACTTCGGCACGGCTCGGGATGTTTACCCCAGACTTACACCCCACATCCCGAGTCCACAACCTGGTCCTTGGGAGCCGAAACCAGGAAAGCCTCCATCTTCCCCAGACTCACAACGCAAGCATACCCCACACACCGGCAACTGCATGCGGGGTAAGGTAAGCGAGCGAGGTGCAGCAGTCGTGGCCCGGCCGAAAGCCCTATTAACTATGTTCTTCCCCGGGATCCTAAGCGAGCCGAGCCGGGAACTGCAGGAGACAGTAATCATATACACACCCGCTCCTCATGGAAGACACAACAAACGACTCCGACAGGCCCACGAAGCGGAAGCGGCTCAACTACGCCTGCAACCACTGTAAGTTGCCCCCACCCCTGCCGGTACACGCTACAACCCCCTTTATCACACGGGGACAAGCAGTCATGGACATGACGCATGCAAATAAGGGGTATCCTCGGTAACTCACCCTTCGTACAGGTAGGGCCAAAAAGGTCCGATGCGACCAACAAGAGCCGTCATGCCGGGGCTGCCTAGCCGCGAGCGTTCCGTGCGTCACGACAGACAAGCGCCGGCCGGGTTTCGAGGTGCGTCGGCGGCCCGCCGGCGAGCCTGGTCCCAGCCCCCGGCTCGGCAGCAGCAGCAGCAGCGGCGGCGGCGCGCGCCGCCCAGTCGAGATACTGCCAGCCGGTTCTCCTCTGGTAATGGCGAGTTCCGGCCCGGCAGCTGTTGCCGGGTTCCCCACTCCCCGTGGGAGGAAAGATAGCAGTGGTGGCATGGTGCCCTTGACGCCGGCGTCGGGATCGTCCGCGAATCGGAGGCTCTCTATGGCTACAGCTACGGCTGAGCAGCCAGACGCCACCGCAGCGAGAACAACAACAACCACCCCTGACCCGCTGCCAAACCGGTTCGCAGGGCGGCTGCCCATGTTAGCGGCCGGGCGGCGGGGCAACAATGGCGGGCGTGATGCAGTGGAGATCACGACGGGCTGGTTGGAGCTGGCCTTCCACCGGCTGGGCCTGCCGTCGTCGCACTTTGACGAGTGTCTGCGGCGTAATGCGGCGGAGCACAAGTTCTCATCACCGCCCGTCCCGCCAGCCCTGCCGCGCATCCCGCCTGCGGCGCGGTGCCGGGCGTTGCTGGCGCGCTACTACGCCACGGCGCATGTTTTGTTCCCTATCGTCGAACGGGAAGTGCTAGACGGGATATGCGAAGAGGTCGTGAGTTCCTGCGCGGCCGGCATGGTGCATGCGGGGAGGCTGCCGGAGCTGCTGCTGTTTTGCCTGGCCGCGGTATTAGGTTGTGCTGCTGCCGGGGAAAACGAGACCGACAATGAGTTGATTGACAGCTACGTCGGGTTTTGTGAGGCCATGCTCGGCACCGTGCTAGGCTGGGGCACCGTCGACGCCGTGCGCGTCGTCTGTCTGCTTGCGCTTGCGCTGCGCTGGCGCGAGAAGATTACGTCGGCGTGGCCGCTGGCGGGCGTTTGCGTCACTATGGCCCAGGTGCTGGGGCTGAACCGGCGAAGGAGGCAGCATGGCCGGCGGAGCGGCTCCGAGGTTGTAGTTGGAAGCGGGGAGGAGGAAGAGCAGGTGGAGGATCCGGCGGAGCAGGACCGGCGGTGCGTGTGGTGGTGCGTCTACAGCTTTGAGAAGCTGTTCGCCTTCGAGCTGGGCCGGCCATCCGCGATCGTCGACGCCGACCATGATCAGCTGGAGCCAGCCCGCCGGGGTGTGCGTCGCGGCGAGGACGACGTTGACGCCGACTTCTTCCACATTGCCATTGGTCTTGCTCGCACACTGTCCGAAGTCAGCCAGCGGAGCATCGCGGCGCGCACAAAAGAGGAGCTCGCCGGCCGCGAGGGGCTGGAGAACGCGATCCGCTTCAAGGTAGCCACCACGGGCAAGCTCGTCCTGTTGCTGATGCAGTGGGCCGACAGCCTGCCTAAGCACCTACGCCCGACGTCGGATCTGATTTGCGAGCCGGGCCAGTTCCCACTCGCCTCGTTTATCTCGGCGCAATATCACAGCGCGTAGGGCTTTTCAGATCGTCCAAACCCGAAGTGGACTATCCGACCCATGCTGACGTTGCTGTCATTAGGATGATCATGCTGCTGCGGAACACCCTCCTGGTCAGCGACGAGGCAATGCGCAGGGCTTTCGAGGAGCACGCGGCGGGCACACCATGGGACCTCGTCACCCGAAACGGGCAGGCCATCGCGGCCAATTCGGCGCGCAGCATCGTCAGGATGCTGATGGAAGGCCACGACCTGGAGGCCCGGCCCGTGATGCACACCGTTACGGCGCCGCTGCATGCGCTCTCCGTGCTGTCGGTGCATCTGATCCGGCACCCGACGTCGAGGATTGCCGGCTCGGACATCAGCGTAAGTGACCCCGAGTCCGGCCCACGGTGCCGCTTACTGAAATTCGTTCCGATGCTTTTATTCTAGTTGACGCGCGACGCGGGAGAGTTCGCCATCGAAAAGTACGAGAGAATCGCCAAGGACAGGAGGCTCCACGGAATTGTGCAGCTGCTTGACAACGAGATGCTTCGGATCGTCGGCGCTGCCCAACCCAGGATCATCATGGCACAACCTCCCTCCGCTCCCGGTATCACGCCGTGCTCATATGCCACTGACACCTCCCCTGAAGGTCGATCAGCGTCTGCGGTCGATATCCATCCGCCGCCGCCAGCAGTGAGCCAGGGCTACGGCGGTGGCGTGTCAGGCGCCATGCTGGGCTTGTCGGCGGCGGATCCAGTGCCGACGCAGATGCAAATGCCGGACGTCGCTTGGTCGCCCGCACTGGCGGACGAAATCGGATGGGATTGGGGAGACTTCGGCCAACTGTTTGTCGAGCCATGATGGGCCATTCTCTGGCGTGTTGGTTGGGCCGCATTGTCGCTGTCGCGTCAGGCGCGATCTTCATCACGGCCAGAATACGCACCCAGATCAATCTAGATGAGATACTGGCTGCGTCAGGTACTGTGGACTCAATACAGTTCCCCACGATCAGATGGCTTGCGGTGTGTCTTCTGCCGCTGTTGTGCCGCTGATGTAACGTGTGACGAGGTGCAAACGGAGTCTTCATTTGGCGACTGCCTGGAGCGGGACGAGAAGGAAGGGGGATGATGTCGCCTTGAACGCAACTTCCGCCTCAGAGCGTCGCTTCATCTCGGAAGGTGCTGTGTCTCAAGCTACGGGTTAGGGTATAAACACAGCTAGAGAGTGAAAGTGGATGCGATCCCACCTCGGCCCACCCATGCCGCAGGCTGGGCGCCCCGCGGTGAACAACCAAGACAGTGCAGCCCAGCTCAACCCACCACATCATCGGCCCTTCCCTTCTCGACCACACTACACCGATTTGCAAACGTCACGTCATACCAGCCGCTTTGCGCGCATCAGGCTGGGCCTTCCTTCTACTTTGCATCCTGCCACCCGTTTCTTGGTCTCTCCACAACCACCCCGTCACCCGACAGAAAATGGCGTCGGACGAAATGGAAGTCGACGAGGCCGTCTCGTCGCAGGCCCCTGACAGCAGCAACCACAACGACAACAGCTCGGTCAAGCTCGCTGCCATGCAGACGCAGACCAAGGCGACCGCCGTGCGCTCCATTGAGGGCTGGATCGTCATGGCGTCCAACGTGCACGAGGAGGCCGACGAGGAGGCCATCCACGATAAATTCGGCGAGTTTGGCGAGATCCGCAACGTGCACCTCAACCTGGACCGGCGGACGGGCTATGTCAAGGTAAGGCGGCACTTATTTTTCCCTCTCACCCCCTCTGTGATTGTGCTGTTCTCAAGGCTTACTCGTTGGTGCTCTTGCTAGGGTTACGCACTGATCGAGTACACGACGCTGGAGGAGGCGCGCGCGGCCATCGACGGTGCCAACGGCACCCAGCTGCTAGACCAGACCGTGCACGTCGACTTCGCTTTTGTGCGCCCGCCGCCGAGCAAGGCGAACGCGCGGCAGGGTGGCGGAGGCGGCGGCGCGGGCGCGGGCGCGGGCGGGCCAGCAAGAGGATCGAATCGCGGGGCGCGCAGCGGCAGGAGTCGGAGCAGGAGTCCCGGCGCGCCGAAGGAGGACGATTTGTGAGGCTGGTGCTTGGGACTGCTACCATGAGGAAATTGCGGAACTGGTGTGCCGTGGCTGAGGCTGAATATGCTCTGGAAACGGCCCGAACTGGGCTCGTGGATAGACGACATCAACAAGGGTTTTGATGCGCAGGAGACATGCCGATGTGTCTGCGTGGATGCTAAGACACGTCGGCGTTTCATCGTGAGAGATTGATGGTGAGTCACTCTTCGTTGCTGTCGAACAGCACCACTCAGCTAACCGTTCACTCGAAGCGACCCAACGATGCAACTTGCGGCCTGTTCTGGATGGGAAGCAAATAGCTGGTATGGAGAAAATCTAGGGCTTACTTCTGGCTTCAGATGGTGAGCACCAGACATAAGATCAATCACATGAATTGCCACATGGCCATCTCAGCTAGCAGATTGTCCCGGCTGGCATGATTTAGTTGCTGCCTCATATGCCGCTGTCAGACGTACCTCCTACCGCGAACAAGATGAAATCCACAAACCGACCCTGAACGTTTCACTGATGCTGTGGGATATGCACAAGCTTGCAACCTGTATTCCAGTATCAACCCGTCGACCAAGGACTTTGTCACCCCGGGGTTCAATAGATCACACATCAACAATATGTACAATTGATACACACCTAACGCCTCGCGGACATCAAGGCAGAATAGGAGTACACGACTAAGATTGCCTTCCAATGCAGTGCCCAAAAGGCAGGCAGACAGCCAATCCCGCAACCCCTCCCGCGTCTCCTTTCCCCCTCCCTCCTCCCAAAGCGCAACATGCACAAGCACCCGGCGTGCCGCCAAGTGCCAGGGGGCGAAAGGTAATGGGGTAACGAGCAGCCTCACCACGAGTTGGTAAACCCTCGTGAAGAAAACGCAACAGCGACGACTCGGTTGGGTATTACAAGAGCATATATTCCGTTATAACAATTGACCTTCGGCTGGTGGGTGGGTGGAGAGGTGCCATGTTGCCCATGGCGAGACGCAAGACGGAAAAAAAAAAAAATTAATCAAACAAGGGAACAGAAACAAACAACCAGAAAAACAAAAACAGGAGGTATCTTTGAGTTGTGACGCTCCGTCCGTCTCCATAAACCCCGCCTCCAATCTGGGCTTTTTCTTCATCAGAGCACCCCAGATTGCTTCCCACCGGCTAAAGAAACCCCTCTTCCAAACAACCCGCCGGAGGATCACACGGGACAGAGAGGTGTTCTGTTGTTAGGCAGCGCGGTGTAGACTCCTTCCCCGGGTTCTGGTGATCCAACTCCCACCCACTGCCTTGGGAACAGCCCGAGCCGGCGTTTGTTCTGTCATCACGAAAGGAATCTGCCCGTTCGCAGCGTCCCCTGAAAAAACAGCCCTCCCTCCACTCGCGCCGTGAACTCCGAAGCCCAACATCGCCCATCCACGGTATCGTTCGCCTGGCGCTCAAAAAGTGAACAGGATAACCGCGCCAGTTCGCACGCAGGAATGGAAGTCGGGTGTATGTACGCAGCGGTTATGCTGCTCACTCAATATGCCAGACGTTCGAGAGAGTCCTATGGTCCTGGTGCCCCTGACACTGACATGAAGACAGGGAAAGCAGACAACGGCTCAGCCGACCTCGCCAACCCGCGCCTTGCCGCGCCGCCGGAAGAAATCCATGACCTTGCGCGCCGGCCCGCTGCTGCCCGAGTGGTCGTGGCCGCGCGAGTACGAGTCCGTGTCCCACGCGTCGACGAACCGCTTGTTCTTCTGCAGGACGCCGCGCCCGCCGCCGGGCTTGTTGTTGTTGTTGTTGTTGTTGTTTGTGGAGGGAGCAGTGGCGGCGAGTGTGTTGCCGCTGGCAACCCTGCGGCCGTCATACGCTCCGCCGCTACCGTCCTGCTGCTGTTGTTGCGAGAACTGGTCTAGGTGCGGCGCGGAGCCTGGCGGGTGGCGCACGTGGTCGACCGAGGCGTCGGAACCGCCGTGGCTGCCGCCGCCGCCGCTTAGTAGCGCCGGCGGCATGTAGCCCTGGCTGGACGACGGGTGGCCGTACCCGTTGGATGGGTACGGCTGTTGTTGCTGTTGCTGGTGCCCGTAGGGGCCCGGCGACGCGCGCGAGGGATCGTGGAGCTGGGCGTACATGCCGTCCAGCGTGGAAGCGTCGACGTGCTGTTCGCGCCCGACGTCTTGGTCCCCGTAGTGGCCATACTGGTCGAGCGCCGCGGGAGGGTCTTGGATTGGCAGGTCTTGCTGCGAGTCGAGCTGTGGCGGGTGGTCGTCCTTGCCGATGCCGATAGACTTGAGTGAGAATGAGGCAGGAATAAAGGAGAAGCGCCGCGCGTGCTTCTCCTGGGACTTCTGCGACCCGGAGATGCTACCGGACGTCTTCTTGCCCAGGCCGAGGGAGAACGACTTCCGCGAGCGCTTCGAGTCCATCGACTGGCGGCCTTCGTCGGCGCCGGAGAGGGAGTTGTTCATGCTGACGGGAGGGTACCTCCTGCCTTTCTCCCCGGCTGGTGGCTGCTGCTCGGCGCGTTTGCGATTCTTACCGCCAAACAGCGACCCACTACGGCCGAAGAGTTTGCCGCTGATCTCGCCCATTGTGCTCGACCGTTTGTGGCCCTTGACTTCCCCGCCGTGCCCGCTGCTGCTGCCGGCAGCGCCCGTCTCGTGGGCAAAACCTGAGAGCCTGGCGAACTTGGGAGGCACGCTCATACTGGGCCGACCGTACTCGTTCTGGCCTTGCGAGGCCGAGGCGGGAATTCCGTAGCTGCTGCCTCCCCTGGGCGGCTGTTGTATCCTCCCGTGAGCATTCGTATCGGCGACCTCGGGAGGCACCGGTTGGCTGTACGACGACCTCTTGCCCGCTCCCGTTGCCGGACCCCTGGAAGCCGTCGATTGCATGGAGCCACCCGTCGCGGGTCTCGCGGCAGAGGTCGACGCGGTCGTGTCCCGACCGGCACGCACGGCGGCAGCTGACGAGCTGGGGTTGCGATGAGAGCTTGGCGGTCGTCTCGACCCAACCGGCGCCTTGCCGTACGCATCCGCAGTCGCAGTGGGCTCTCTCGGCAGTGGTTTCTCGTTCGATGCAGAAAGCGCAGCGGTCTCGGGGACCTCGACAGCTCCCTGACTGCCGGAGCGCGTTCGCGTCCGGCTGCTGGACGCCTGCGCCGCCGAGGTCTCGCCACGCTGAGTAGTCGTATTCGGCGCAACGTATTCCACCTGCACAGTCCGTCTCTTGTTGTCCCTCTGCTGCTTGGCGTATGCAGCATCTGCGTCGGTATCGATAGTGCCCTGCTTGCTGACCAAGCCGCCAATGGCGGGAGTAACGGCCGTCTTCTTTGTTCCCTCGCGCACCGACGCGCTCCGAGCAAGGGCCGGGTTGTCTTCGTCTTCGGCGGGCACCGTGGTGTTTTGGATGTCCTTGGGACTCGTGGTGCTAGACGTGATGAACTCCACCACATGCGCATACTCGCTGAGCCAACTGTGGCGGGCAACTTCGAACAGGTCGGCTCTCTTGCGCGGATTCGGAACGAGTATCCTCCGCAACAAATCACGCGCATGAGGGGTGACGTATTCCGGGAAGGTGAGAGGGGTGTTGACGATGTACTTGTACAAAAGGTTGATGTTGTCTCCCTCGGGGTTAGCCGGGTCGTCGTCAAAGGGGAGATATCCAGCCAGCATGGCATACTGTAAGAACGAAGCGGTTAGCACCTCCGCAAGTCCGCGAAGATTGGACGCACGTACTAGGATAACACCGCAACTCCAGACATCCACCTTCCGTCCGGTGTACAGCGAGTCACTAACTACGAGCTCCGGTGCCGCGTAGCACGGGCTGCCGCAGCTGGTCTGCATGAGATCGCCCTTCCGAGAGCCGTTGGGCTTAACCTTGTCCAGCCCCATGCGCTTCACAAATTCGCGGTCGGTGAGGTTCAGCTCCTCGTCTTCGCTCAGCTCCTCGGCGGGGTCGAACGTGTTGGCGAAGCCGAAATCTGTGATGATGATATTGCGATTGCGGTCGAGCAAGAGGTTCTCCAACTTCAGATCGCGGTGGACAATGCCCTTCTTGTGCAGGTAGCCGACGCCGGAGACCAGCTGGGCGAACAACCGTCTGGCAGCGTTGTCCTTTAGGTACCGGTGGTTGAGGATGTAGTCGAACAGTTCGCCTCCGGAGGCATACTCGAGCACGATGCCGTAGTGTCTCTCGGACTCTTCCATCTTGTGCAGCCTGACGATGTTGGGGTGGGTTAATTGCTTGAGGATGGCTACCTCACGCATAATCTTGGCCATGCGCGACGGATTGCCGCCCAGCTGGTCTTTCTTGATCAGTTTGATGGCGACCTGTCAAGGGTAACTTGGTTAGTGGTGGCTGCTCGCGTGCAACGGCACGGACACTTAGCCTACCTGTACGCCCCCTTCTTGTTTCCAGCCGAGCTTGACTTTCCCGAATTCGCCCTCGCCAATGGTGTTGCCCAGTATGTACTCGCCGAACTTGGTCTGCTTTTCTCGTCTCGAGTGGTCGTGCCGGCTTCTCCCGCCGCGCCGAGTCTCCTCTGCGGATTCAGACATAGCTACCACGGGGGGCGGCGCGGCATTGTCGTCTGAAAAGTCGGCAGCATGATGTGGTTGAGCCAGGGCGAGGCGCTCCTTTTCCCGCTCAATGTCCACCTCGGGCTGAGACACCAGCATGCTGTTGAGGATTTCGCTCGCCTCCCTCGATGGCCCGTTAGGCGAACTGGAGTTGGGGGGCGGTGACCGAACCGACGCGGTTGTTGTTGATAATGGGATGCTACGGCCATCACGGACGCCGTTCGATCCATGTTGGTCTTGGGGTTGTGGGTTCGCTCGTCGGCTGCGCTCGCTCTGCTCGGCCGGGTCTATCCTGCCGTTCACATCGCGACTTGAGTCGGCGTGGGTCCGGCGTGGCGAGTCGGCGGCCCGCTCGGTGGGCTGCGCGCGTCGGGAACTCGACGTCCGCGGCGGGACGGCGGCAGGCATGTTTCGCCTGCGATCCCCATTGGCGCTGTACGGGCTGGGCGAATCTGCAGGGGAGGCCACCGCAACGGGCACTGGGGAGGCAATGGCGGCGCGGGAGCTCATTGGAGAGTTGGGGTCGGTGTGCGTGGCGTTGCTGGCGCTTGATCTGCGCGAGGGACGTCGAGAGGATGATGTCGGCGATGCTCCCGAGGAGTGCTGGCTCGCGTGATAGCCGGGACCGTCCCGTGTCGGAGATGGATGGGTCGGCAGGTATTGGCGATTGAGATGCGACGCTGTGGCTAGGGGCGGCGTGTGCCGGGCTGGAACCGAGGTTGGCTGGTGAAGAGGGACCGCCTGGAGAGCACTGGACATTCTCTGACTGCGCAGGCGCGCAGAGGAGCGGGTAGACGAGCGAAGGAGCGGAGCAACGCAGCGCTGGAAGGGCGTGAATTGAGATTGTGGTTGTGATGGGTTGCGAGATCCACGAAGTCGCCGTCAATCTGCCAGTGGGCTGAGTGAGCAAGGGCGGACCAAACAAAAAAAGGGACCCAGGCCCAAAGTTGCGGTCCCCTGTAGGCGCAAGGACAAGGGAGAAAGCAATCGGGCTGGACAGTCGAATTGTCAATGGGATTGAAATATTGACACTTGCGCGTTGCAATCGGTATTGGGGGACTCTGGAGGCTCGCGCAGGCTGATTGACCGCTTCGTCGTCGGGCGTCAATTCGCGGGACTCGGCTGGCTGCGATGCGGTGACGTGCGGCGGCGCGACGAGCGAGTTTAATGTTACCGCAGCAGGCCTGGGTTCGCGGGAGGGGACCTTGTTTACTTGAGCCGCAGCCGCAGGAACAATGCGCCCTAAAACAACAGCCCAGCCAGGCGGGCGGATGCACGGCACCTGCAGGGAAAAGGGACGACGCGGAATTTCGTGGAGGAGGCTGCCCTGGCGCGCCGTGCGGATCTCGACCTCCCGTCGCGCGACGGTGGAGAGAGGGGGAGGACTCGGGAGGGCGGTGAGAAGGGAGAGAGGCTGGGCTGGGTTTGAAAGACGAGAAAAGAGAGCCAATGGGTTTCGGCTCTGTTGTCGATGGCCAGGGCCGTGGGACCGACGGGAGTGGATGGGCGGGCAACAACAGGCCTGGCTCGACTGGCCCTGCTGGCAAGCCTGGGACCTCGTTCCCCAGAACCCACCTTCCCCCACTGTCCCTCCGTCCACCACTGGGCACTTGAACAGTGGGAATTGGTTGTCGGCCCCCCAGTCCGCTGTCGCAGACTGAGCAACGCAAATTGCAGGTACAATCTGCTGTCACCCAACCCCGCCGGTCTGACACGTACCAGTGACACCCATTGATTCCAGCAGCATCAACAAGTACGGCTCATACGGATACTAGGAGTTCAAGCTGATGCCTCCTGCAATGCAACATACCTGACCTCGTTAAGCCAGCCAAGCACGACGCGCATTGTTACCTTTTATTGGAGGGAACTCGAAGGCTCAACAACTTCCATCCTCGTCAAGAGACAGACACCTTCGGTCAGCCTCCAGCTCGCCCACCTCATCGCATGATTCTTTGGCAGTCATAGCAGGGTTTTAACGGAGCGAGGCTTCGTTTCTGAGCCACCCAGGGTCGTCGGAAATACGGATACCATTCCCTTATACCAGACGGATGCCGTCCCGTCTTCACCCTCGATGAAGACAGGACGTGCTACATCGTCTAACGAGGAAAAGCAACCTGAAGTCGACACTGTTAAGGACCCAGTTACTGTGTAGGTATACACAGTAGCCGATTCAACACCTCGAGATTCAACACGGCCGTCTCCTCCACCGACATGGACGCGCACCTGTCGTCCGATGTTTCGAGGCTCCCATTGATCTGAAGCCGGCTGCATGGCCGTTTGTGCAGATCACGGTCGTAGCGCCAAACCTGCTGGCCAGCGAGCACCGAGTGTCTTGACCCCAAACAGCTAGCGGCCCCCGTACCTGGCGCCAAGCATTGGCGAGAAGCAAGGGACCAGGGGTCTCCGTTTGCAATGCGGCAAGCCGTTGCCTGCAAAAGGCCCCTCTGGGATGGACACATGGAGGTGTGAGCCGATGGGATGCGAATGCATATCAGAACCGTTTCTCAAAATCGAGCTGAACGTCCGTACCAACGTCATCGGCTTGGAACTCCCACTCCAGCCAGCTTCGCCCGTATCCACAGTCTTCGCATGAAACAATTCGAATGACAAGGTTGTACGAACGCTGAACCCGCCAGCCCGCCCAGCCAGCTGACGGGAGGCTCCCTGCCCATTAATATACACGGCCGGCGTCACCGAGAGAGGGCATTGATGTCGGAGATGAGGCGCACATCGCTCGCAGGGATCAGCCCGCTTCCCACGGTACGCAATGCTTCGTGGACGGCGTCCCCGTTTCCGCGCGACGCGTTTCTCGAAACGAGGAAATCGAAGCAAAAAGGAAACGGCAACCGGGGAAACAAGGCCAGGGCGAAACATGGAATCCAAAACAGGACAACCCCATCGCATCATTCGGGAGTTGCGGCTGATCTGGAGGTGGGGACCTTGCCTGAACGAGCCAAGGAAATTCCAGAAGCGTGCACACGCGCTGCGCTGCCACGGTGTCATGCTTTTGGCGCCCGCGGCCTGGGCAGTTCAGGATCCAGAACCCAAGAACAGGGCTGACTGAATCGGCCGAAGCGTCCACTCACATCCATTCGCCCTTGCAGGTTGCAGCAGCCGAGATGAGGGAGAAAAGGGCAGGCATCACAGATCTCGGAGTGGCCCAATATCTCACATGCATCTGCCCGTCATAACCGTCCCAGCATCTACCCGTCTGGCTGCTTTTGGCCCCATTTCCATCTCAACAACAGAAAATTGTTAACATAACTCCGTTTAGGGGTGTGTGTGGCGTGATGTGTATCTGTCGTTCATATCAAGTACTAGTAGCAGTAGTATCATTTGTGTCCGCCAAGCCATCACGATCCTCCCTTCGACACAAGAGAAAGCGGCGTCCCCTTGACTCGTGTGCAACCGTTCGAGAACATCTGTAGACCAAATTGACAGGAGAGCGCTGAACACAGCTCACGAAAAAGAAGAATGGAATGGAAAAACAAAAAGAAATGAAAACGATGCATCACAAGCACAGCAGTCAGTCCCTGGCTACCCCAGAACAGCGTGTCTCACCCAAGCTGCAGGCGCGGAAGCCTACATGATCTAGCGACGTCCAAGCAAGGGAGAGAGCGGCGGCCCAAGAGCGACTTGTCACACAACATTATCACATCTTAAACTCTTTCTTTGTTGCCCTACCCCTTTTCCCAGACATTTCACTCCCTGTACATGCAAGCTTCACAATTACACGTCACAGCTTGATCGTGACATCGTACCCATCCAACCCGACCGCCACGGCAGTCACCAGCGCCATATACCCTGCCAAAATCCCCATCGTGGCCACCGCGCCGGCATCCAGCGTGCGCACGGTCAAGTTGACCAGGCCCGTCAGAAGGTTGGCCAGCAAGAACACGGCCAGACCGTTGCGGTTGTAGGCGCGCAGCACCCGGCTCGTCGCGCCGGCGTGCATCTCGCGCTCGGCCGTGGCGTCGGACGCCCTGTAGAAAACCGGGAAGAAGGCGGCGTCGGCCAGGCAAAAGGCCAGCACCAGCGCGCTGTTGGACGCCGCCACCCACAGCATGTAGGGCAGATTGGCCAGCCGTCGCGACACGGTCAGCGCCGCGCCGTAGGCGTACGACGTGCAGAGCAGGTAGAGCGATGTCCAGGCCAGCGCCCGGACTGCCAAGGATACGAGAAGGGGTGTGATGTTGCTGCTGCCGCGCTTGGTGGTGGTGGTGGTGGTGGTGAGGCTCCGCGGCAGGACGACCATGCCCATGTCCTGCCCCGCGAGAAAGATGGCCAGGTAGCCCAAGAAGCTGAAGATGCCCTCTCGGTTCATCGACAGCAGGTCTGTTCGGGGTCCCGCCAGGATGTACGCCTTGAGGCCCGTGCTTTCCAGGACGACCTGGTACAGGACGGCGAGGAGCAGCGCGAGGCCGGCGTACGAGGGCACGAGTTTGAGCGCCGACTGGAACAGCGCCACGAAGGGCGGCAAAAACCCCAGCGTGAAGAAAAAGTTCCAGTGCACGCCGTACTCGCTCACGTGCTCGGCGTAGTCCAGCCCCTTGACGCTGAGCAGGCGCGCGAAGCCCAGCGCGAGCAGCGGCAGCGAGTGGCGCAGGGAGCGCGCCAGTCGGGTCGCGAGCGGCGTGCCGGCTCGGCCGCCCTCGGCGCGCTCCGCCAGCACGGGCCGCGACGCGACAATGCCGGCTGAGAAGACGAACGACCCGACGCCCATGTCCATCAACGACGTGCCCCACGTCTCCACCTTGGCGAAGCGCCGCGGGAACAGGCGGAAGTCGACAGCGAGGATGCAGATGCAGGTGACCACCAGCATGTTGCCGCGGTAGTTGGTCAGGAAGGGTTTTGTGGACAGGGAGCCGGGCGGCCCCGGCGGTGTCTTGGATTGCGCGGCATTGGGCGGCAGTTGGGGCTTCTTCCTGCGGGCCGAGGAGAGGGCCGGGGGCACCGCGTAGACAGCGGCGGCGGCGGCCAGGAGGAGGATGTTGAGCAGGAGCGGCGCGCTCGAGTAGAGGGTGACGGAGAGCAGGAGGGCGCCAACGTTGAGGAGGAAGTCGACGACAAAGGCCAGCGAGGTGTATGGCTTGAAGAACGACTGGCGGGCCTGGAGGACGGACCAGAGGAGGGTGACAACCTGCGGATTGGGCGGCGGATCAGCGATATGGGCGACGATAGACAACTTCTTTGTGGCCGCTCCGTCTGACAGCTCATACCGGTGCCACGGCGCAGACCTGAGCAACCTCTGCGACAGACCCGCCGGAGAGGTTTGAGACAAAGTCCTCCTTTAGCTGCTTGTAGCTCTGCGTGGTCTGCGCCATCGTCGCCGCCGTGGTGGTGCTCGTGCCTATGTCGGCCATTGCGGGCAGGCAGGCAGGCAGGCAGGCAGGCAGACGCGAGAAAACGCGGGGAAACAGGGTCAAGGAAAGACGCGGGTATCCGACGTCAAGAAAGCATCTCCTGAGATTTGTCCTTTGGCAGGCTGCAGTATTTCAACTGAAAAGTGACTTGGCGATGCCAGGTTGCGGCTTCCCGAACGAAACCGTGGGACCGTCAAGGTGCCACACGCTCCATCTGCCCGCATCCAGCCAATGGCGGGCTGCCAAAGCTCCCACTCTCCAGGCTGCCAAGCCCAGAACGAGAGTTTCTGTGCAGCGCCAACATACTGACTTTTCGGTTCTGCAGTTCTGGTTTGAACAACCATCTCCAAATATACTCAGCTGCAATTTGCGGTGAGTAGCACAACAACAACCCTTCAACCCAAATTTTGACCTCGGTTCATCAGACACGAGGGGACTGCTGGCGGCCATGCTGTCCGTGGCGTGCTTGCTTCTCTCTTTGTGCCCAAACCGGGCTGTGCCGGCGCCCTGCACGGCTTTGGCAGGTGCTAGCCATGCGTTGGAACGCGTATAGTCCCTGGGGCACTGTCATCTCTGCAGCTTGTTCTTTGTTCGCCGCGCAGGACGCCTGAGTCGCCCGCCGAGCTTTGTCTCGCATCGCTGCGTCTGGCTGACTCACGTCTGCTGCTTGCTTCGGGGGGGGGGGAAGGAACATTCTTCCAGCCCGTGAAGAAAGAGGAAAGTACAAAAGCAGCTCGGCCACGCTGTCTGCACCGCCCCCGTCATCGCCAGCATGTCCTCCGTTCACCAGTCCCAGAGCTGGAACCGTTGTTCACGACGCAACCCAACCCGCCTGCAAAATAGTGTCGAATAAGGTGCTGGATAGACAAGCTCTCCACTCAAGAAAGGTTACTGGACCTGAACCAACATTCAGTTGTCGCTACGCCAACCAGGCAGGATGGAGACGCAGACTCGGCCGCGACCCGAGCTGCGCCCGGTCTGGACCGGCCGCGAGCAGCATCCCAGCTACCCTCGGTCCTCTCCGCTCTCAGCAGCCAGCCCGCTCTACTCGGCTTCGTTGAACCTGCCCAGTCCCATGTACCCGGCCTCGCCCAGCTACGACCCAGCCATGAGGGCGCATGAGCGGGCTCTGGTCGACCGGCTTGACCGACTCGACCAGCGCGGGAGGCGCGAATCGTTGCAGTCGCCCACGACCGCCTGCTCACTATCGCCCATCTCGGAACAGGCACTGAGCGCCCGGCGTCCGTCCATCGCGAGCTTGCCTTATCCCCGCGCGCCCGGCTCATCCCCTCGCTCGCCCGGCCTCGCGCATTACCCGAGGAGGCAGACTCTCGTGGCAGAGGCGAGGTCGATTCTCCTGTCAGGGATTCCAGATGGGCTGCCGCGCATTCCGACGGACACTACCGGAGCCGCCTCAGATCGTCGCCAGTCTCTACCTGCGTCGTTCGATAGCCAGCGGCGGCGAAGCCAGCAGGTGTTGCAGGAGCTTCAAAACTGGGGCCATGTCTTCTTCTGCAACGCCGACGAGCGCGTGGTCGACTGCTTCGTGGCTGCCGTCGCTTTACGGAGACCCAGCGACACCTCGTCGGCAGACGGAACAGCCCCAACCAGGGAGGAGCCGGCCAGCGATAGGAGGAGGGACCGGATCACCATCCGTGCACGCGTGAGGCCGTGCGCCCTGGGCAAGCCCTCCTTCCGGCTCGAGCGCACCTTCGACATGGATGAGCTCAGAGCCACCATCCCGGACCCGATGCCCGTCGCATCGGAGCACGAAGACCGGCGGACCTCGGCTGAGGCCCCAAGCCGTAGCCCACGTCGGGACACGCGACGGCGTTCCTCGACGGCAGCTGGCAACGCTGAACCCGGCCTGTTGGTTCACGTTGGCTCGCCCGTGCGTAAACTGAATACAATACCGATCCGTAAGTATTGCCCCTCTGCCCAGATCGTCCCCGCCCGGAGCCTAACCGAACCCCTTGCAGACTTGCCATACGCGCGGGCGTTTTTCCCCGTCCTGGCCGCATTCATCTACTCGGGCCATGTCGGGAAACGCGACATCATTGATCTGCCGCTGCCCTACCCACAAGCCTGGTTCCAGACGGTGGCGTATGTTTACACTGGCCAGGGCGAGCTCACGGAAGCCGTGAAGGAGAACATTTTGTATTTGGGAGGGAAGGTCTGAGCTCGGAGCGGGTGTGGAGAGCACACCGCATTCTTCTTCTCTTCTGCCGTCATCGCGCACCTGACCTGGGGTGTGGCATCTCTGCTTTGACGGCTCTAATCGGCCCCTCCTGTACAATGTATGAGGGTCTTGTTCTTTTGGACTTTGGCAGCCTTCTTTGATGACAAAAGTATTTTCCAGTGAGCCCGTGTTAGCCTCCTCTCGTTTTCGTAACTTCGTACTGACCGGCTTCTTTGCTCCGTGACTGATGCCTACGCGGCAAGGCCTGCGCAACCGTCCATTCACTGCAATCCGCTGCAAGACCAGGAGCAGTTGTCCTTGAAAGTGCCCGGAAAGAACCAGCTCAGGGTTCTAGTGTCTCAAAGGCATGTTGTGCCCCCATTTCGCCCCTCCGTTGAGCTCCAGCGGCACCAAATCGCTGGGCTGGACCTTCTCGTCATCCCATCTCAGTTTGTTAGCGGGCCCACGATGCAGCGGCCTGCAACTGCTAGCAAGCGTTAGCCTGAGTCAATGCCCCGTCCGACGAGTCCAGATCCAAATCCAACATCCGGATTTGCAATTCGCATCCCAGCGAGGTCCTCGCCTTCAGATGCGGGGCTATGCCTCCGATGACCATCGTGTATATCATCGCCCACGCGAGCGATGAGCCTTCCGTGGACATCCGCGGCTCCTCGCAGATGGCCGCCATGGAACATCGACCATGCTGAGATTGTCCGTTGAGCCGCCCCCGCCACGATCGAAACATATCTGGCATCAGCAGACGATACACCTAGCCCTTGGAGCTGACAATGAGTGCCCCAAACCCCCGCCGGCCCGTGCTCGCCAGCTCCCTGTCGGCCCCGAACATCTTCTGTCGGCCGATGCAGCCCGGCCCCGCGCCGGTGGTGTACATCAACGGCTGGCACGGCATTGGAAAGGCCACCGTGGCCGAGTGCCTGACGCTGCTGCTCGGCAAGGACAAGTCGCTGTTCATCGACGTCCGCGGCGTCGGACGGGACGACCCGAGCAGCAGTTGCCTCGGCGACGCCACCGGCCGCATCCCTCAACAAAGCAGACACCGGCCCCGTCTCGACCACCACCCGCTCCTCACCCCTGAACACCCACGCTACTTTACCTTCGACCTGGATTACGGCCCGGACCTCGCCAACCCCCCATCGCCCGGCTTTCCGCCCGCCTCCCGCTCCGCCTCCATCGCCTCTGCCTCCACGGTTATTTCCTCGTCCACAACGATCTCCTGTTCCTCCGCCGAGACCTCAACCTCGGCCTCAACAGCCATCACCACCCTATTCTCACCCACCACCGTCACCCTCCACCCCGATCCAGACGACTTCCTTTCCCCCATCCAAAAACAACCACCACCACCCCCATCGCCACCCATACACCCACACCAACAACACCCCCCTCCTCCACCATCACAGTCACAATCACAGTCACAATCACAACACCACCACCACCACCACCACCACCACCCTCACCCGCACCCTCCCCTCCCACAAACAAGAACAACAACAACAACAACAACAACAACAACAACAACAGACCCCCCCATTCCCTGCAGCGCACAAAACCTCGCCAACCTGCTCACACACCCGCACAACCGCACGCGCGTCGCCGTGCTCGCCGCGTGCGCGCCCGATACCGCGGCGGGGCGCGCCACGCTGCGCACCTTTGAGACGGCTGCCTCGCGCGCGGGCAGACTGTTTGTCCCCGTCGCGCTGGTGTGTGCGCCGGGGGAGCATGCGAGGCGGGTGATTGCTTGCTTGCCGAGAGGGGAGGGTGGTGCTAGTGGCAAGGTAGGGGTGGGGATGGGGATGGGGATGGGGATAGGGGCGGCCGTGAGGATGGGGGAGCTGCGGTTGAGGGAGAGGGGGTGGAGTGAGAGTTTTGTTCTGGGGGGTGGGAGGGGTGGGAGGCGGAATGCTGCTGCTGATGGTGCTGCTGGCGGTGGTGCTGGAGGGGAGACAGTAAGAACAGAAGAGGAGGTGTGCGGTGTGCGGGAAAGGGGGCGGTTCTTGAGCGTGCCGGGGATGGAGACGGGCGCGGTGATGGGGGTCGGGATGGGGGTTGGGTGGGCAGCGGGCCAGGGCCTCGCGATGCCGATGAAGCCCGCGCTGACAGTCGATATCACCAGCGTGTTGGCGTTTGAGGCGGCCTTGCAGATCGTCGAGTTCGTCAGGGGATTGGAGGCGGCGCGGGATGCGGAGCTGTGCGGTCCCGATGGGAGCGCCTCCAGCACGCCGGGAGTCGCTCTTGAGAGCGAGAAGCAGTGGGCAGCGTAGGGATTGAGCTATGAGATGGGCGTTGCCCTATCTTATACCTGGTTTGGCCCCTCGCTTTCCGGGCCCCTTCGCACCGAGATGGCTCAGAGCAGGCACGGCGCGTGCGACGCGGCAGGAGGCCATAGCCTTTTGCCTTCTTTGCCGAGGTCAAGGGAACGACGCGGCAGCTCCTGGCGAGCCCTATTGGTTTCCCCTCACCGGCCGAGGAAGCGAGACCAACCAGCCCTCGAGCGAGCCACACCGGTCAGAAAGCCACGCCCGTCCCGAGGATCACAGGACTAGACGAGGCAAGGGGCCCAGGCCGTTCACCGTGCCGGACGCCCTGGAAGGGCATCCGTACGGTGTGGTGTGCTTGACTGCCCTTGTCGGCCCTGCCTGAGTTATCACCAGGATCGATGCATGAGAGGGACGGGCCGTGGCCCATGGATGGCCAGGTTCTAGGGCAAGAACACAGTACTTGAACACAGTACTCGATCACGGAAGAAGCACGGGGTGAGCGGTGGCTAACGAAGTGCGCTCTGTCCGCGGCACCGGCCCGTCAAGCAGACGCTCGGTTTCTCGGTATAGGGCCGGGCATGGATGCCACTGCGCCGTTCCTTTGCGATTCACTCCTGACTCTGTTCGGCCCGGAAGATGACCCGGGGCGGCCGGATCGAAAGACCGCACACCATGAGATCCATCGCTCAGCACCCGTCCCCAGCGCTCTGATCTTCAAATCTAGCGTTTCTGCGTCATGAGGCATGCAAAATTGCTATAACAGCTGCAGGTGCTTCTCAATAGTTGGAGATTTTGCAGCACGTGGAGTGGGGAGTGTGGCCGGCTGAGCTTGAAGCAGGACTCCAATGCGTTGCGATGGAGTGCCGTATTTGGACGCTGAGTTCCAAGCACAGCGCTCGTTGCTGTGTACCATGTGCTATCACAACCTGATTTGAAGGGTATCTGGACAAACTGGGAGGCAGTCCGGACCAGGTGGTGTCGTTCCATGCCCAATTTCATTCGGCGTAGAGAACAAACATTCGAGCAGCACATTTACATGCGCTTTTATGATGCATCATGGCTGCTGAACTTAATGGATTTTTGGAGCAAAATGGTACGCCCAACTGGTTTGCCATTGTATCTCCAAACCTCAAAATGTAACACCCACCGCTTCTAGACATCCGCGGCCCTTATTGTTGACTCCTGCCTCACTCGCCATCCGCTGCAACTGTTCCTGCTCATCAGACGCGCCAGCCTAATCACCTTCTACTTGTGAAGGTCAAACTGACCTTGCAAGATACCGATTCTCGCTGGCCATCAGGGTACGTGTACGGATTACACTGTAGTACTGGGCAGAGTATGTGCAGGGATAGTTCATCTCGGCGCCCCTCTGATCGCCGACACGGGCCGAAGCCATTGACCCCATACGGCTCCACATTCAACCAGAACCGATCTCGCGATGGCGCCAGATATTGCCCGGTTCTGGTCCCACAGCAATCTTCTTGGTGCACGTTGGCTACGGTACCACCGAGTTGACTCCAACTTTGCTATGTGCACACCAAGTCTGCTTGGATCCAAGGAGTACTAGTATACCGGTACTCATACGCTCACACCGAGGCGCTTATTTCCTACCATGTACGGACATCGTGGTGGGTGTAGACTGCCATCGTGACTCGTATTAACCGGATCGTTAAATCAAGGACATTGTGCACGCTGCTGCTTGATTCCTCGGCAAGATAACGACGTGGTACTGCCATGAAACACTGCTGCCCGCATGCTGTCTCATTCCTCGGAGAAGCAGAGACACAGTTACTGTAACACAGAGCTTCCAGAAGTTCCATCACCCGCCTCGCAGCCACGTATGCGTCTGCTTCTCTCATCCAGGTATTTGCGTCTTGTACAGAAAGATCTCGCTCCCTGTTGCAAGCAACAGCTGCAAGGACACGGTTCCAGTCGCACAACCAACAAACCACAGCGGTTCAATCACACCCACCCGAGAGGGACACGCCTCTTGTGCTCAGCCAACCACTTGGCCCTGTCGACGTGGAGTAGGCCTCCGCTAACGCAAGATCCTATCCACCCCGCGCACGCTGAGATAGCGCGCGCTAGCTAACTACACTTTACACTAGGTCAAAGTCCCACTGATTCGCGATCTTCAGGGATCGGTGGTCCAGATTCGCTGGCCGCCGTGGATGGCGTGCATCGCGTCTCCTGCACAAACCGGACCAGAGACTGCAAGTGAGTGGAAACGGCACGAAAAAGAGCAGGAAACGACACCCTGGAAAGACGACAGACAAATGCTTCACAGCCCTCCATTGAACATACCTCGTCTGCTTGTGTATCCCCTGCCAGTCCGGCACGGCTAAAAAGTTAGGTAATTCATCCGTGTCCTTGCCGATGCACGTACTGTAGCTACTCCCTTCCCTTCCCTACCTACTGTTCCAGAGCAAGAGCAAGCGCAGATCTGCGATCCCGTTGCCGACCGTTGCAGTTCGCCGGGGATGCTTTGCTTTTTCCCCAGCAACAAGCCCTGACGGGCGTTTCCGGAGCGGGAACGGGTACGGGGGTTGGGCGGGGAGCCGGGGACGAAGGAAACCCGGGCCTGGCCCCCGCCGGCACCGAAAAACACAATGGGTGTGCATGTGCATGTTCGGCTCGGATGTGACAGCTCAGAATCGCTGACACAAGGTAGTGTACTATGTAAAGTCTGCAATACACTTTACACTACATTCGCAGGACATGCATGGTATCACCACAAATCCAGACCTTGGCAGCGACATGGAGACGACAAGAGAATAAATCACGAGCCTTGAACAGATATGGTGGAATTCATCTCACCGAATCCGGTTTCGAGGTTCTGGAACTCACTCACGATTTGTCTCTGTCATCAACTCAGCTGAATCTGGGCTGAAGACATAATGAGTAGTGCATGCATTCCGCTGCGTATCGGATGCTTGACCTGCAAAGGACACGGCCTGGATGTCAGTGACATTGTGTACAAGCAATCAGCGCCCCTCGCTCCATGTAACCAGTCAGCGTACGACTTCGCCGATCAGGAACTTCTAGAAGCAGCTTCCATCAGCACATGGCCCATGGCAAATTCCGGAGGCTGATCCCATCCCGCCATGGTGCGCTGTCGCCGCCTCAGCTGCTATCGCCCCTTCCCTCGTGGATACCATGTGTCTAAAGGTACCTCATGCCAAGGTAAAGCCACTGCACGCCTCCAAGTTCCCTGCTACACTCACGAGAGGCAAGAGTTGAGGTAACCGGCAGTTCACAGCTGAGCCAACAGACTTGTCAACCCTCAGAGACAGCTCCAAAAGAAAAGAAAGAAAAGGACAATGCAAAGGTAAAAAAAAAAAAAAAGAAAGACTGAGCAAGTGACGCAATACCCGCAGCCACCACCACCACCACCGCATTCGGTTTCCCGTGCATGTCCCCCTCCTCCTCCAGTCCTGTACCAAGTATTCGCAACGCCCCCCGTTTCGGCCTCCGTGCCGTGCGCCCTGCGCCGGGTCCGGCACGGCTGGGAAGCACACAAGCGGAGCCTCGCGTCGCATTGCGGGCAGGCAAAGTCTCGTCCTGGACCCAAAATGAGTGCCGGCCTGCAGACCACTGCAGAGAACCCGGAGGGAGGTCCTCTCCCTCTGACTCGTCCCTTCAAGGTTTCTGCTCGATCGATTCTGCATGACGCAACTGCAGACACAGATATTTTTTTTTCTCTCTTTCCCTGCCGTGTTCTGTCTTCGCTCCAGTACCTTAGGTTGCATGTCCCCGCTCGCCCGCTGTGCCGTCCCCCATTCGACTCTGTGTCATGAAAACCCTTCGCCCATTTTGCGCGGCCTATATGACACAGTACTGGTACCAACCCTTCTTGCAGCCGACGGCGTCTGGGCCCCCGCCCACTGGGCGGCGGCGTGAGCGTGCATTCGCTTGCAGCGACAGGTAGTACCAAGACGGGAAGCCCTGCGTCGAAGGACTCCCCTCTTTTTCTCCAAACTTGCCTGCGGAGGTTGGGGAGGGGGATGTGCATGCGGCAACTCTTCAGGCGAGAATCGCCTAGGGCCCTGCGGCTGCGGCATCCGATGAGGTGGCAGCACTTGCCGGAGTTAATATACAACAGTAACCTCGACATGGTATGAGCTGCAGCCTGTGGGACTGCTAAGCGACGCAGTTGGCAGTTCCTTCGATCCCAACACAACAACGCCCAGCGCCCCGCGCTCGAATGGACCAGGTAAGCCTCCTCAAAAGGCAAAGAGGGAGATACTCACCTACTCCTGTTATTTGGATGTTCTGGCCGTTCGATCATGGAATGTGGGCTCGATATGGGGCTTGGCTCGGCCGCTCACGCCACCAAAGTCCAATTACTTTGTACTTCACTCTTCACCCCTGTCACACACCCCCCTCCTTTTCACCTCTGCAGATCCTCTACTCTCCAATCGTTGACATCTCGACTAAGGACAAGTCGTGAATGGCCGGGCAAGTAATAAGCTGACCGTGAGCATCTGCGCGTAACCAGATCGATGACATACTTGTAGTGTACTTCCAAGTCCGGTCTGGACCCCTCCACCTTGCTCTCAAACTTGACTTGCCCGGATCTCGGGCCCCGCTTTTGTGTCAAACCAGCAACGTACATATTGGTGTAATCTGACAGAAAGTAAGTACTGTGGCACGTACCCAGGCATGTCAAGAGTCTCTCTTAGTCTTTCTCTGCATAAAACGCCCACCGCAAATGCACAGTCAACTCATTCCTCCTGAGCCCCGGAAGATGAATGACACTCAGATAGCCTCATCCTCGAAGCTAAGCCGTCCCCACTCTCCCACTTTCATCCGCCTACTCCACAGGCAGCGGGCCCAGCAGACGCAGGTCCGAGAGAAAGCGGCTAAGCGCCGCGCCCTTGGAGGGAGGGGTAAGCGGCAGGCTGTGGGGTAGGTAGGTAGGGGGAGGGGGGGGCGTGGGAGATCTCGCTGTGGACACCACCCTCCGAGACCCTCCAAGAGCGAACGGACAGGGCAGCCTGATTCGAGGAAAGTTGGAGCATGGTGGTGATGCCAGGGACAGGAAGGGCTGGTTTCAAGCGGCTCAGAAACCTGCATCGTCATGTTGCTGCTGGATTCACACACACCCCCTTCCCTTCCCCAAACGGCCATCTGTAAATATCCACTCTCTCCACCACATCGAGTTGCTAGCGGCCTCTAGGTCGATGCAGATTGACGATTTGGGCTGATGTGGTGTCTGCCTTTGCGTGCCAACTATCTGCGGACGATTGGATGGGACGCTTTCTCGTGTTGGGATGGGATGTGGCTGGACAAATCGAGGGTCCGACGATGGCAGCAGCAGCGAGCGAGGTGTGTGGTTGCAACCGAGGTCGCGTGCCGGCATGCTGGGCTTGTCCAAGAAGGGGGGTTCGATGATTGATGAGCACGCGAGAAACACCGAGGCTGTCAGGTTCCACGGCTGCGTTCTAACTCCAGCGTTGGGAGCCCATGACGACGTGAGACATGCCGTCGCCGACATTAGCCGAAGATTAGGATTCGCATTGACTCCGCAGGAGTGTTGTGATCCGACTGTCGGTTGATTCGGACAGTTCGAACTCGCAGCGTCGTTTTTGGCCTTCAATGAGCTCTTTACTGAGCGTTAGGACAAAGCTTGATCTGCGACCCCACCCTTGCCTTGCAACACCAACTTTAAGAGCAGTGGGAGAGCTGTCGTCATGTCTGTGAGTACTCTGGTAGATCGTCCTTTGCATGTCACATGCAAGGTAGCAACCGCTTGGCGTCATTCGACCGACCTCTGCATGGATGACTGTACAAGCAAAAGTCGGGATATGAAGAGCAATACCGCATGAGGCGCCCCGTTTGGAAAGCAGCGCCTAACGTGTTGAGGATCGCAAGGTGTGCTGCTAGTCAAGGCCGTCACATCTCGCCTGATGGCTTTGTACAAGTCACGGACTGTACCATGTCTTTGATACCGAACATATTCGTGAGGCTCGACGTTGAGACAGTGGCGAACCATAGCGTCTGTCCCGGTGACTTCAGAGGGATGACTTCTGATAACCAGTATTCCACCCTGGACCGTCTTCATGTGGTTGTCCACTGAAAGCCCCCAACCATCTGGTTCAACTGGAGAAGGCTTGTGATGAGGATTCCTTACGTCAAGCCAAATCAACATGAGTGCGTGTAGAGCGCCTGCCCAGGAAGCTGAGAATAGATTGTCCTTCGGCCTGTGACTCCTCCGCGAGGAAGAGCAGAGGTAAAACGTGGGGGGACTCGGAGCGTATCCTTCAGCAAGGGGTACCTACGATGAAGAGGGACGTATGCATGTACCGAGTCCCTCCTCTTCTCAAGTCCCGAGGAGGCTCTTGTGAAATGGTTTGCTGATTACCAACTAGTTACATAATGTTCGTGGTCAAGCTGAGTCTCGAACACGGCCGTATATGACCGTAAGAGAGCCTCGCCGTCAAGCTGAGGGGTGTCCTGGCCAAAAGCAAGGACCATGTCGTGTCACCTGGTCCCCACGGTCCCAGCTAAGCCGCAAGAGCATCACCCTGCACGAGGCGGCTTCCAGGAGCCAGGGCAAAACGCACGATGGCGTGCATGGCCTAGGTGCCTGTATTGTCCTACCAGACGGCGGCGGGCAGGGGTCCGAGGGGGTATTCTGCTGGGAGGAGCAGCCCGATTGGGATATCTGCCTGCTCCTGATTGGTTGGTCTCCGCTTCCACCCTGTCCACTCATGTGAGGCCTTGACGTTCAGTGTTCTGAGGGCTGCACGCAAACAAGGCCCCAATGCTTGCTGACTTGGCATGTGGATGAAAGCATTCTCCGTCCGTCTAGTCTACATCTAGCGGGACGCCAATTCTAATGCTGCCATGTTTTCCGGCCTGCCCACACCTGGGTCTCGGGTCCAGTTGCTGGGGTGTTATTTCCGATCTCAAAGCCGCCGATCCACGACCCCTCTGTGCCCCTCCTTGGCCCGCTCCTGTTGGTGACAGCTGCTCTGGGGCATGCTGAGCAACCATCGCGTGCCCAAGCTCATCCATTCAGAACAACCGAAGACTGTCCGTGGTTGTGCTGCACCGCTGCCCGCCCTGATTGCTCGCGCCTTTGTGGCTTGCCAATAACATTAAGATTGGACAACCAACCCCTCGCAACACGGCGAGTGGGTGGTTGATGAACCCAGAAACCAGAACCCATGTTGAACTTTTGTTTGCCCCGGGCCAAGGCCCCCACCACATCGCACCGTGTTCTTTTTGTCCGCCCCTGAAAATGAACTCTTGCCTCCAAGATCCGCCATTCCAGTCGAGTGCTGTTGTACCTCGACATCCATGTGTGACCCTGCTGCCAATGCAGGCCGTTAAAATAAAGGAATCCATGGCATCCAGCCGTAAAGTCATAAAGTCGATTTGCTGTTCGGTCAAGCGTCCGTGTTGTACCCGCTGTCGGTTTCGGGTATTGGATGTTTGATGGCCACCGGATAAATGACACCGGCCGCACCGGTGCAGTTTGAAAACCTGTGCTTCTCAACCAACGAGGACATGACCACGCGACGGGCCTGTGAGGGCCGAGAATAGCCATTCGGCTTGGGCAGACCCGGGCCGGAGGGCGTCGCCATGCTCTGGCTGCACGTAGGCTTCTCCTGCAGGCGGAAGGTGTTGTGTTCGTCGCCATCCTCGCGGCTTCCCCATGATGTCTGCTCTTGCTGTCAGAATTCTGCGCTCAACATGTCGGTCCGTACGGGCTGCAGGGTTTTTGAAAAGGGGGACACGCGTCATTTACCTCTTTGAGAGTGAAGAGCGCATAGAGCTTGATCAGACCATGGAAGTAGCCGAACAAGATGGACACCGGCAGGAACATGATGTCACTCGGATTCCTGCGGAATAGACCAACCAGTTTCACTACTTTGGTAAAGCCAAACATGAACGCGATCTCTGCCCCGAGCAGGATACACCGATTCCTGGGCTCCCAGTTCTCCGTACCCCACCAGCACGAGAAGAGTACGAGCGGGTCGAACAAGAAGGCCAGGGACGTAAAGGTAGCAATGTGTAACGCGTAAGTGCACCACGGCTGCTGACTGGAGAGTGATTGGTCGGTTAGCGAATCTTGAGTAAGAGGAGGGGTTTTGCCCGGGGGGGAGGAAGGGAAGTAAGTGCTGACGTACGTCCAAACGTGCCTCTCGCGAACCATGCTCGTCCAGTTACTCCTCCAGTTGCTCCTTGCCCAGCGCGAGCACTGGTATAGAAACTTGGTGCTGTTCTCCAGCGTCGTTTCGACTTCGCACTCGCGCTCGTACTGTATCCAGGTCTTCCACTGGTGAGCAACCAGCCACCGCGTCACAAAGTTGTCGTCGTCGGCGTTGAGGATATACCTTCCCCATTTCTCGTTCTTGAAGTTGCCCAAGAAACTGTAGCTCTTCAGGATCTCGGTCCGGTAGGCGCCTGTACGCCCGGACATGCAGGATGTACCGCCGTCGATATTGTGCGTCGCCGAAATCTCGAAGTTCCGCCGCTCGATGTACGCGGCCCCGAGCCAGTTGAAGACACGAGTCGTGACATCACCGTCGACAACACGCTTCACCCGCTGGCACGTCCCGACCCCACCCATCCTATCATCCTCGAACGGCGCAAGCAACCAGGGCATCAGGGTGGACGGCCACTCCACGTCGTCATCAGCCATCACCGTAATAGCCGTTTTAACGTGGTCGTCCTCAAGAGCTTTGCAGACTTGCAGGCGTTTGTTTGCCTTGTCCACGTGCAACACGTCGATGTCGATTAGAGACGTAGAGTCCGGCATTTGCAGCGTCGAAGCTACGCGACTCAGTGCTTCGTGCTTGTTCCACGTAGTCACGAGAATCAGCTTGGCGGGCTTGCAGGCCAGGATGCTCTCGAGGGACGGCCGCAGTTCTTCTGGGCGATTGTGAATGGTGGGGATGACCACGGTGACATCTTCGGACGTATATTTCGGCTTTTCCCAGTTTGGGACTTTGGACTTGTAAAGCCAGTGGCTGCCGCAATGGACCAGAAGCCGCAGATACCGGTGAAGCCTAAAGGGTAAACTCTGGTTAGGACACGAAGAAGTTGCAAGAGTGTGACAAAACCAAGCAATACGCGAACGTTAAAAGCCGGCTTGTAATCTCAAGGCAAGTGTACCGTACCAGAGAATCGTGTGAAAGATAGCCCAGAATTTTGTCGACCAGAGAAAATCTAGTCTCGGAGCCACAATATCCATCAATGAAGACATGCTGGGGCAAAGTGAATGCTTTTCTCGCTGATTTTGTGAGTTGCTGGGTATTTTGAACAAGGAAACGAGCCCGGTGGAATGTGCTGTTTTAAATGCCTTCCTCTCTCTCGAAAAGCACGTTTCGTCAGGCCGTGGGCCAAGAATTCGTGGGAGGAGAAGGTGGGTGTGGTTGAGTTCCGCGATCCGAGGTGCCGTTCAAGTCGGCCGTGCCGGGGACAAGCGAGCGTAGTTGGTCTGAGGGCAAACCGAAAAGCGACACGGCCTTGTCATGAGGCTCGAGGTCGACGCGGCTGGTCAAGAGGGCGAGACGGAAGAGGGCGCCTGTTTGGCCGGGAGATGCGGACAGCGGAGCACTCTCGCATCGGGTGCCTTGCCGGGCTCACGGCTCCCACACAGTGAGCTCTCGTTCTTCTGCGAACGTGATTCGGCCGCGCCCGGGCCAAAACCGAGGTCACACGAAACGGCCGGGACAACTATCCTTGCCGACACGACGGATGGAGGCCGGGTATGAAAGATGACGCGTGACGAGAAAGTAGGGGTTAAGGTTACAGATCCATTGCAAAGATCAGCAGGTCCCGTTTCTGATGAACAATGATAATAAGAAACGAGAATAAAAGGAAGAAAGGAGGCGGCGGCGGTCTGGCCGGAGCTCGAGACGCGGGAGGGGGTGCCGAGCTATATAGCCCTAGATAGGTGGACAAGCAGGAGGAGGCTGAAGACGGGCAGAAAAAGTGCCAATGGACAGCAAAAAGTTGTCCCCATGGGGACTGGAAACGATCTAGCTGCCAGTTTGAGCAGCTTGAGGAAGGAGATAATGGTACCTCGAAAGTACAGGACCCCGGTTGCGGGCCGGCAAGCGTCTTGTGCATGTGCTCTGCTCCACCAAGACGCGGTTAAGGGTGCAGCCGTGGCCACCGTACCCCCCCCGGACCGCCGGTGTTGCAGATTGAAGAATGTTGAGCTGGAAAACATGCCTCTTTCTTGCGCGCCTTTCGGTGCAGTGGAAACGCGGGCAGCGAAACAGGAGGGTAGTGTTCTTCCCATGTCGATACATGGGATCCCTGCACACATTCGGTTGGCGAAAAGCTCGAATCGAATCGGTGCAACGGAGGGGTGTGCCTACCAGGCCGTTGGCCGATGCACCCCAAACGCCTTTGGAGGGGGCGTGCCGCTAACTGGACGGGTGTGACCAAGTCGCTCATGTCCCATGTCTCATTCAACGTTAAGCTCCCCAGAATTGACGATTCGTGTAGTGATGTTCTGATTCTCTTTTCCTGTAGAGCGAAGGAAGTGGCGGGTCGTTTTGCGAGGAATCTCCATCACCACCTATTCTTCGAATCTGTTCTTGTCCTGTCATCCTTCTTCAAGGCGTAGACGCTGCAGGCTTCGACCCCCCGGTTGAGGGCTTAAATCGCTGATGGTGCAGACTCCCGTTCTTGATCCACTGCGACAGCCCAAAGAGGAGAGCAGCAGGTACTGTGGAGTTGGTAGCATTTGAACTTCGTCTGCACTAGTGTCCTGTATGGCGCTGTGGTGGCCCACCATCGACTTATCCACCTGAATGCAGCACGGCGAGCTTCATCGGTCCGGCCACGGCTGGCCAGATCGCCGGCGCGGGCTTGCGCGCCTATGTATTTCATCAGCAGGAGCCTTCCCGTGCAAGGGGAGCTGAGGGGCACCTGGCCGGTGCTAAATATGACATCGCATGGCTAGTTAATGGCGAGAGACCTGCGCCCAATGCTGCACAGGAGTTGGGGCTATCGTTTCGCCATCACCAGATAGTCTGCCAAACGACTGGATGAGGCGAATGGCTGCACATGCTCGCTATCTTGTGTGATGGGTGGCAGCGGATTCAGATGAGGCGTGGTTCATTTAGTCAGCTGCTCCCACCAATGTTGACGCGGCGTGCACAACATCAGGAGGGGCTGGCGGCTCGGGGCGGAGATATCTAGTGGAGCCGTTTGTGTCGTGCAGTGTGCCTCGTCGTGCCACCTGGCTGGCGCCTCCTGATGAGTGTTCGTAGCTAGGACTGCTTTATAAGAAGCAGTGACGATTGAGCGACAATGAACGCGAGATGCCTTCTGAGTGATCGAGTCACTACAGCACCGACAGAGATTCGAAAAAGAAGAGTTCTTCGGCTGGGATGGCTCGCGATTGTGATTCTGCTGTTTGCCCTTTTCGGACCCATCCTTCCTCACCAACCCCTGCGTTGAGCGGGGAAGGCGGAGACGAATTGGAGAAAATGGAGCCACTGATGCTCGATCGTCAAGGGCCAACGTCGACAAGGATGGGAGCCCACCCAACGGCGATCTTAGGATCGCAACCCCGCGAACCAAATTCGTTCTTCGTTGAGAGCAGGCATCTGCGCGCGTACGGGTTGTGTGGAGGTTACGGACGGCCACGGGAGCGTGTACTATGTCGCTCTGTCCGTACCGTACTGCGACTTGTATGTGGAGGCGATGATTGAGCCGATTCTGTTGTGCGTGTACCGCATTCCAGAACAGAAACGTCTTCAAATCATTTCGGAGATATACATGACGGATCTGTCTCGCCAAATCAGCAACTCTGGTCGCGACCGGAAAGCTTATCCGCGTACAGATTAGACGATAAGTCTAAACAGACACGTTGGCTGGGTCTCACTCGCCGTGTGCATAGCACAGGAGGTACTTCTGGAAGTACGGATACTCGGGAGCGGAGATGACTGGGCGTGCCCTCCTCGGCGAGCGCCAGGGTCTGATGCACCAAAGGTCTGCGACCCACTCTGTCCCTTTGTAGCCGCAGCGAACGATCAAGGGATCACCGGCGGCAAGGTCGGACGTCGTCTGGAAATCGCCGACCACATCATTGCTACGAAGGACAGGAGCACAGGACAGATGTAGTCCTGCGGTTGCATCTGTCGCGGGGGCGAAACGGTCGACTTCTGCCTGTATGCCATTGTCATATCCTCTCACCCACAATTCTGACGTCCACTGTGCAGCTGCCATGGCAGCACGCCACGGAGCACCCGAGGCACTCGGTATGCTGCAGGTGTTGCCCAGGTACCGCTGATGTACAGGACCCGCGCTGCCAGTCCTGGGCACTGTTCGGCCCGTCGATGAGTGATGACGAGAAGATCCCAAAATCCCCGGGCGGTTGTTCCGCTGGTCGCTGGTCGCACAGCACCGCAGAAAACAGCCAGAGCATCAAGCCGCACCCTTGACCAGTGCATGCGGTGGCAGACCTTCTAGGCCTCGTTGGCCTTGCTGCAATTCACAGTACAGGAAGCATTAGCGAGTGGGCCACCGGCACCCAGCATGCGGCGAGCTCTAGGCCATCGACTCTTGTGAGAGAGCTCCCGGCGAATCCAGAACTCCGGCCGGAAGGGCAGACTTACCGGTATTGGGGCAATATGCTCTCCCAGCCGCCAGCCGCATTGAACCGGCTGGCACGCGGTAAATGAGGCCGGGTGCTGGAACCGAAGTCCCTGAGGCGGGAAGCCTGCCGGGGTTCATCGGAACCAACCACTCTCAATCCACTGTGCCTCTTGTCGGCACGAACACAGTGTCGACTGTCCGTCCTGCCAACCAAGGGCAACGGATACCCCTTCGACACGCCGATCTCAACGCTGAGGTTGCAGTCGACTCCCTCTGAGGAGGCGAGTGCCAAAGGCTCCGCCGCGCATCATGAGATGTTCATTGCTCCTGGCGATAAAGCCCGACGACATCAGTCGAGTGGCAATCCGCCAGCCGTGGATTACAGCTTCGGGAGGGACCGTCTGCCAAGCATTTTTCCGCACAGACACCGTAGCGAGGCGGCTGGCCAGTGGGGGTCGTTTCGAGCCGTGTATACTCCGTACTGTACTGTGTATGTTCCAGAAGAGCATTGGCGAAGCTGCTGGCTGGTCGCATCCACCGATTTTGGTGTTTGGGAGTTGCTGGGAATGGAAGCAGCCCGCAATCGGAAACGGAAACGGCAGGATGTGGCCTGAACCCTGACGTGCCAGCAAAGGGAAAGCACATCCCGGGCCGAGTAACCTCCAAAATCCGCCCCACAGCGTACTTTCGGCAGGCACGCTCCCTTGAGGACCACCAGAGCGCCTTCCGTTGCCGTGCTGAGCCAGGATTCTGAAGGCACAGGAAGAAACTAGTGGTATGGTGTGGTATTTTATAGTAGGATTAGGGTGCAGGATTGAAGTGGGCTTGGCCCGCCCAGAAGCCCCAATAAATACTGGTTCTGACCATGGTGCAACTGCCTTCTAACAATTCTCAAATTGCTGCCTGCGGCATGTCACGGCAAGTTCCCACAGAAAAAAAGAAGGCGCGAGTCGTCTGGCGTTGAGGTGCCTGCTCATCCTCGTCGCTGCGATTTACGGGCACTTGCAGTATAGTACACAGAAGCTTCGACCTCGTGGCCGAATCGGACAGTTCTTGAATATTCGCAGCAGCCTAATCCACCAACTGGTCGACCTTGCCAAGTGACCAGGCCAATACACGTATCTGCTGCGGTCGGTTTGAATCCGCTGCTGGACCCCTCAAAACGGCGTCGCAAAGTCTCGCCGTCTGACGGTTTTATCTTGACGACACGACATCTTCCAGATTGTTCCCCCTGCACGGCACGAAAGAGAAGATCTCGCCCCCATAATCTGTGATACATGCCACTGCGGTCTCGCGGGGGACATTCACCCTGGACTCCTCGCTCTGCATCGCCGCACATCTGCGGCTATCGCCCCATGTCCATTCAAGAAACAACAATGTCGTAGCCAGTGGGGCCGGAGCAAGCGCAAGGCGGCTCGCGCACGGGAAGACATGGCCCGGGGAAGTAGGAAGACTCTTCCGGTCGATGCGAACGATCTGGCTGATGCGCATCGATAGGTTAGGCTACCACGGTACGCTCGCATCGACATGCAACGAAAAGTGGCTTGCTTCTGGATAAAGTCTCACGCGGGAGCGACGTCGACCCCAGCGTGAATAAAAAAAAAGGACCCGGCTGTCCTGGACAGGGAGTTGGGTTGGAACCACGGCCGGTGAGCAAGGGCCCGGAAATTTTTCTTCAAGCGCGCCCGCCCATGACGCCGTTCTCCTGCATATCCCGCGGGCCAGTTCGCAATACTGTTACCACATCTTGCCCTGTCTCGCATCAGTGATGCAAGCGCACAGGGCTTCGGACGCCGCACCCTACCAGCCAACGCACGGCAGAGCCATGGAACCTGGCAGAGCAACGCCCACAACCGTAGGAAAATTTCCGACTCTTTGTCCGCAAAAGCCGGCTTCAAGCATAGAAGCAATGCGCGGGAATGGTCGACGCGACCCTGGCCGGCCGCGACTGGCGGTCAAGCCCTTCGGTGAGCTCCCCAGCGAGTTCACCGAACTCATGAGACACGGAAGCGAGCAGGCCTCAGAGGTACTGTCGAGCAAAGATAACCGCCTACGGGTTTCCCCCTCGGAAGGCACGCCCCGGGGTTGGCTCCAGACAGATACGGCATGCGCCAATGCGTTGGCTCGTTGACGTGCCTGCCCGCATCTGCGTGCTCCAGGGCAAACCTCTGAGAGCATTGTGCTGGCCGAGGCGCTGCGGCCCGCTGTCTTCTTTTGGTCTGGTGACAGTTGGAGATGATACATTGGAGCCAAAGAAGAATTGCCTTGCGGGAAAGGCGGGCTGCAGATGTCCTGTCACTCGTTGCGTAGCAAGAATGGTCCCACTGATGATCACAGGAATCGTGACAGATTTGCCGCCGCAGAAGCCCTGTTACCTCACCGAGGCGATTTCACGACCAATCTCAGCGCACTGAGGTCCGGGTATTTGGTGGATTAGACGGAGGAGACACCAATGATGTCCGCTTGGCGAGAGACCTCTAAAGGTCTCGGGCTCAACGGATGAAACTGCCAACAGTCCCATCAAACCAGTCCAGTTTTACCCGGCTCACACAGCCCTCGACGCCTTCGGATGTGCTGATCAACACTGGGAAAGCCGAGAGATGGCCATCGCCACGCCAACTCGCTCGGTGGCAAGCATGTGGTCGGATGACTCGGGAACCGCACCCAGCCGTTTCAGGGTGCTAGGCTTGCAGCCAACGGTCAGCTGTATGTGAGAAGAGACAAGGCGCCGCTGCGGTGGCGGTACGGTGGACAGTTGATGGAGCATGAATACTCGAGGTACGTACTGTGTACAAGCACCACTGAGTGGCAGTTGATATCTGAATGGGAGTTTAGCGGGCTGCATTGTGGTTGCAGCCCCTGGGGCAACAATCTTGTGTCTATCCCGTACCGATCTGCGGCACTCATAACATAATGAAGACCAGCGGTTTATACGCTTCCCTTTGTGCCTCATGATCCGATCGCCATGTGGCATCACAGGGCCCGAGGGGATGGCCAGAAAGAAGCGAGTGCATACTTGGGTTAGTAAGTGCACCGGCGGACGGGAGAAGACGATGTCGGGTAGCCCAAACTCGACTGAGGCTTACCCCGAATGTACCACGTTGCCCCAGAAACCGCGATGCCGTACGTCAGTAGTCTGTATCTTGCGCTTAGTGGCTGATGGAGCATGTAAGCATACATGCCGCCCCGTAGACATCAAAAAGCGACCTCAACATGCTCAGAGTCAAGAGACAACCTGGATAGGTGCCCACAGCTGTAACTCTGGATTGGCCCAACATGAGGGCATAGTAGCTCTTCCTCCGTGCCCCACCGGTCAAAACGAGGTACGCGTGTCTGTTTGCACTTGGATACCCTTACCTCCTCACTATACGCAAGTGACATACCTACAGACCCGTCCACAGAGTGCTGCAGACACTAGGACGGATCCTCTCCGTTACAGCACTCCACGAGCCCACTTGACGAAACGGTCAGCTGACGGCCAGCCTTGCGCCATGATGTGAAGCAGCCACTCTCACCAACTGACAACTCATTTATCACCTCAGCGTCACGGCTGCCGAAGAAGAGGTACACTCTGCGGACACACACGCTGCGGCTCACGTTCCGAAGAGTCCAACCTAACTCAACGGCAGTGGTCCGCCATCTCGCACCGTTTATCACTTGGGCTTGACGCAGACGTCCCTTCTTTTATAGCTGTGAGACCTGACAGGAATTCCTTCGTGGGGCATACTGTACCATAAGACCGAGTACAGAGTTTGCGATCTTTCGAGGGAAACTGCTGTATGAGGAAGCGTTCTACGATCCACGACCACATCCGTACCATGGCCTGGTGCCTAGGAAATATCCGGCATACCTGACGCGTTTCTTGTTGTTCTGCTAGAGCCACAGGAATTCTCATGGCAAAAGTCATTGTTGTGGCTGCCGAGTACACATACACACTGTTGACTTAACTACAGGGGACACTGTCACTTACATGTGATGTGAGCCTGGTGCTGATGAATAACGTGCATTACACCACCAGTCATGGATGGCTACCTCTTTGAGTGATGTATATTATTGTAGTTCAAATGTTATTCGCTATATGCGTTAAACGGCTGTGACTATTCTGATACGCTGTGCTGGACAATGTGGTGTGCGCCTTTGGACAGAATTAAGGGATTAATAAAGGAATTGACCGAGGAGTTGATCAAAAGATTGAGTATTGAAACATCTTCCTGAGCAATGGGGACAAGAACAGAATGACGGGAAGGCGAATGAGAACACTTAAATTAACGTCTTGCTAGCAGTGGGCTGGGTATGTCGAGGGCTCGTGTTGAGCAAAGACTACGACTAATCATCATGAGCTCCGGAGAGGTACCTGACAAGCGACTGGATATTTCGGCATATTGTTGTCATATGCTGATAGACGATAGCTCACAATGATAGTGTATGTCCGGCAAGTTGATGACGGACAGCCTGGTGATATTCAGGTCCGGCACTACACCGTTAGGGACTGGCACCCGAGTATACCACAATTGCTTCTGCTTGGAAGACTGGGAACTCCACGACCTCTGTCGAGAACATGTTCGAGGAAATTGTCAGAGACGCCCTATACGACCTCACAACAAGGTTAGATATCTGCAAAATCCGTGCTATAGTGTGATACGACCCGAGTTTTTGCTACCAATATGACTGAGGACGGGACAAGTTTGCCCGGGACTAACCATTACCTGATCACACCTCCCTAACTTCATAATCCTGATAATCTTGGTCTCTATCCAGAGCCATGTAAGCGTCATTGACATACTGCGAGGTCTATCTGCTCGAAGGTAGCAATAACACGGCTGGGGGGTGGGGAAATCCAGAAACGTGTTGTTCACTGCACGGCTGGGAGACGCTGGCATCGCAGACATAAGGTACTTCAGCGAACAGGATGCTGAGATATGCTCCAAGGAGCCAATTTAGGACTGATTCCGGTCCCCTCCAACCTCCTCACCACTTACATCAGCAGGCACGTCTGTGCCGTCATCCGGCAGGTCGGTGAGAGAGGAACAATGAGCCAGGTTACTGAGAATTCCGATGTCGACGAGCGGTGCGATGCCTCTGTGATGGCATGCATATCTATCTCTGGCCTGCGATAAGGGGGTGACGTGCCTGGCGTATCGTCAAGCTGCCCCTCGCTTCGGCGTTTTTGGGCCTCCTAGTATCGGTCGGGCTGATCAACACCGCCACCTAGAGAAGGAAGTGAACCTACATACGGGATGTTGTACCATGAACCACACAATCTGAGGGTATCTGTCTTGCATTCATAGTAGGTAGCTGTCGACACAAATTGCGCCTTTGTTCCCCGTGAGGGGGATCAGAGCAAGAGAAGGACGAAGTCAAGTTGCCTCTTTGAGCGTGGTTGCCGCGGGTCGCGGCAGCACGTTGCCGGTTGCCCCATCACATGGGCAGATTAATGGGTACCCCGAATGGCTTGGCCCTGGTACGGTAGGCTTACTGTCTTCTAAACTTGTTATTATTTTCAACTTTGTTTGTAAAATGCATCTAGTGAAAGAATTTGACGTTCTTCACTCAGTTTCGATCATCTTGATTTCTTTTCGGTGTCGAATTCGCCTTGTTATGGCCCAGGTACTGTCGAAGGTATACCCCCTTTTCTGGCCAGCGAGCAGGCCGATCCCGATCGTTCACCGCCCTCTGTGCTCTCCTGACGATCCACCCGGGGATCCCCGGCGATAACCCCACTACAAGTTTCCACCAAAACAAACCTTCCCCTGTAAGTGCCATTCTTTGGAGCGGACATGGGACGAAACGAAACGTAACTTCGAACATTTCTGCTTTCGAAGACATCAATAGACCAGCAAGTAGGCTTCAATGGCGACTTCTCTTCATGGTTCTGCTCGTCTGTGCTGACTCGGAGATGCACTGGGCGGGCTATTTTTGTCTCCGCGGGGGAAAGGAGGGGTTTATCGAGAATGCCGACGCGGGGTTGGTCAATGGTATGGAGGTCTTTCCGTCCTTTCTCGGTCAGCGCAACGCAGCCACCGGGGATTCAGCGAATCGAGCGGACGCGATGGCGAAAAGGACTCGGCCCGGGTCATCCTGCGCAGTAACATTGAGCGGAAGAGGGCCCGAACTTGTCAGCGAGGGATTGGTATTTCTCGCCGTCGATGTCGTGCTGTGCTGCCCGTTCTTGCAGTCTGCATCAAACCCGACTGGCACAGGCAACGGGTGGATGGAATCAACCACCCCCGCTTGCAGCAGTAAGTTACTAGCAGTACTCCGTAGGTAAATCGCTTCGATGGAAGTTCTCTGACAGCAACCACTCGAACGATCGCATCTGCTTCTGTCTCCGACGGCCAAGACGCAGCGCAGGAGGCGCAACGGCCGGGTGCGGTGCCCACCACCGGGGTGCCCAGGATCGTCTGAATCCGGTCTGGCGCTATTGACCCGCGATCCCTGAAGGGCCGGGGCCGGTCTTGACCGCCGGCACGGACGGGCATTCCGCGTCGAGGCGAGGTGGGTTTTGGGGTTTTGTTTGCCGGCCGTCACCGCAACAACAGGAGCTGATGAAACGCGCTGAGGAAGGGTTTTACTGTGTACATCCGTAAGCAGCTGCTCGCTGGGGCTGCCCGTCTGCGTCGGTGACAAGGTCGGTTGGCCGTGGTGGTGATGGTGGCCGTCTCGGGAGGTCTCGCCGATGCAAGATTGTCTCTGTCGACCATCTCGTAGCCAATCGCTGCGCCGTCTGCCATCCAGCATTCCGGTTCCCGGGCAGCCCGCCAATCAGCCAGACGCGTGGTGATGGGCAAGAGGAGAGAAAATCTGCAGCGCTGCAATATGGATGCAGCTGTGTACAGTCTGCCAGTTAGTGGGGGGGGCTGACGAACGCGTCTGCTGCCAGACCGCTCTCTCACTGGCCGGGTGCGTCTGGCACTGAAAGCCCAGGGCCCCGCGCGGCGGTGCCCACTGCCCCCAGCCCCGGGCAAGGCATCCTTGCCAACCCCTCTTCTTTCCCCACAGTCGCACACAGCAGCAGCGCTCGCTCGCTCGCTCTGGGCCAGCGGCCATGAGGCTGAACAGGAAATCGGTGTGGTTCGTCGATCCCGCGTCGCTCGAGGGGTGTGTGGTGCCGGTGAAGAGTGTGTGTCTGCCCGACTTAGCCAACCCTTCCGGATTCTGCCATCCTCCATCCTCCAATCCTCCAACAACCTCGACATTCCCCATGCCAGACACTGCGCTCTTTGTTCTCGGCCAGCCGGACGCTCTCTGATCGCCGCCTCCAATTGCCCCGACCCGTCCGCGCCGCGACGCTGGTGGGTGTGTCCTGTGTGTGTGTGCCTTTAGCCCGGTCGACCCGGACAATCCGAACCTGCGACGACAAACCGCGCAACGCTGCGCTGTGCCTCCAGATTGAACGTCGGGACGTCGTCTGCGTGTGTATGCGACAGGCGCCCGTTTCGTAGGGGGTCTAGGCGCGACTGAGGCGCCGAAAATCACCATCATCTTTTGTGCTGTTGGCGTTGTCGTCATCATCTTAGATGCGCCTCGCAACGACGCCCGCGGCCGTCTCGATTGCCCGCTCGTCGTGTCGTGCCTGACACGGCGGCATAGCGCCTGGGCTGGGCCCCACGTCACCAGTCCGCTCGCAGTGGCGGTGACATTATCCTGGGCGTCCGCGTCGTTCCGGTTGCCCCCGCGCCCACCAAGCTGGCGAGGACGGGCGATATGGCGGCATCCTTCGGTGGCCACCCCGGTGTGGCGGCCACCAAGATCACCAAGGCGAAGGGAAAGGTGGTCAAGCCGATACTGAAGAAGCTGTCGCACTCGGAAAAGAACTCGCTGGACCTGGACCGGGGGTGGGATGAGCAGCAGGTCGAGCAGCTGGAGGGGGGTGGGTGGGATGGCGGGTTCGGCTATTCAGGGCAGGCGAGGGACGTGAGCTTTGTATCGGCAGGAGGGTTCGGTCCAGGCGACCCCATCATGGCGGTCGGTGGTCCGGGAAGCGGCTTCCGTGGCAACTTGAAGTTCCAGCACGGCCGGTCGGGGTCGCAGACGTCGGCGAACAGCGGGACCCGCGGCGGAGCCTTCGTGCACCCTTTCGCCCAAACACCACGCACCGCGACGCCGCCGCTGTCGTATGCCAACTCGCTGGCGTCATTTGACAATGGCCGGGACTGCTCGCCCACCATCACCGAGAACGAGGACGACGACGACTTTGATGCCACAGCCACCCCGAGCCTGCACGCGCATGCACATGCGCCTTCACATGCCTACTCGCAGCTGCCATCATCTGCAGCAGCTGCCGCCTCGCAGTCGACCCTCAGAAGACCGTCATTAAACAGTCAGCGCACTTCTTCTTTCCCTGAGATTCCGGCCGCCTCCGCCTCAACCCCTCCCTCTCTCCGCATCAACACTGGTCGATCGGTTTCTGGAACCACAGCCGCTTCCTCGCGTTTCGCCCATGACAGCCTTCCCACCGGCAGCCACTCCGACCTTCACATCAACGCGCACAGCCTGAGCGTCAGCGTCAGCGGCACGCTCGATTCACCCACAGGCAGCCTTTCCGCCTCGCAGCAGCAATCGCAGTTGTCACCGCTCCGCACATCGCTCGACATGGGCCAGTTCCCGCGCCTGCGCAGCCGGTCCGAGGTGGACACGGTGACGCGCCAGGAGAACATCCGCGTCGCCCGCCGCAAATTCGAGGAGCGCGAGCGCGTCAAGGAAGAGAAATACGACCGCGAGATGATCCGCAAGCGCGAGCGCCGCGACAACAAGGAAGCCACGCGCATCGAGAAAGGCGAAGCCCCCTCCCGCCCCTCCATGCACCGCACGCGCACACCCACCGGCCTGTCGACCGTCTCGGCCCCGCCCGCCACCGCCGCAGCAGCCTTATCCGCCACGAGCACCCACTCCTCGTCCTTCTTCCACACCTCTTCTCGTCTGGCCTCCTCCGCCCCAGCCAAGAGCGGCGGCGTCGGCCTGACCCTCGGCCGCCGCCGGCACACCGACGGTCCCCCGACCACTGCTACCAAGACTGCCGCCGCTACTGCGCACGCCGACGGCAGCGGCAAGGCTGCCACTGAGAAACCGATGGGCTTTGCCAGTCGACGCTACGACAGCGTGCCGTCCGCCGCGACCCCGCCAGCCTTCGGCGTGACGGTCCATGACGTGCAGTTCGAGCAGACGAACCGCCAGTCGCGCCGCGGCAGTGGTGCCAAGCACCGCACGCAGAGCTACTGGCAGGGGTTTTTGCTGTGGTTGCGCACCAAGCTGCTGAGGATGAGTGGGCACTGAAGAGATTTGCTGGCTATGTTGCTGTGTTGGGGGAGATGGCAGAACCGATCGATTTGAAGCCGAGCATGTGATTCACGGAATCGGACGATGGTGCGAAGCCCCGGCATACCGCCCCTACGACCTCTCTCGTTCATGAGTTCACAGCAGCAGCAGCAGCAAGCTCAGAACCAGCGACGGCAGCAGCACGAATTTGATTGGCATTACGACCCCCTTTAACCGAAACGAAGTGCACCTCAGCATCACGAGCATTCACATTCATCTTTTCACGTCACCCCCTTCCAGCATTGGGAGGGATAGCGCAGCTATGACATCAGGCGGTACGGCTTACTTCAACCTGAAGGCAGCGGGGGGGGGCTGGTTTTGACGTTTTTTCTTTCTTATCTTTCCGCACGTTCAGTTACATTGTATTGGCGGGCGGGCGCCAAGGCACAGCTGGTAGCAGCAGCAGCAGGCAGAGGCGGCGGCGTCTGGGGCGACCTTTTCCTCTTCTTTCCTCTCGGGGGTTTCTCATCCTTTCGTTACTTGCATTGTCGGGTTATTCCTCCATTTTACGTTTTTTTTTTCTCACGGTCGTTCGGGTGAGGTCTGGGTTTCTGGAACACAACGGAACGGAACCCACGGAGGCAACATTGGAATTTGGGTTACATGAGCATCACTCTGAGTTGAGTGGGCTCTCTGGGGCATACATTTCCCACGGCAGACTGGCTATGGTTTCGGGCTCGGGTTGGGAAAACTTAGACAGACCTTTCTGTTGGTCGGTCGGGTTGGTTGAAACCGGGTTTGGATCAGGGCTGGGAACTGGGTCAAAGGGGGCTCTTTCTTTGAAAGCCTCTTTTTCTCGGGCCTGGGACTCTGCGTTTGGCTTTTCTTTCTCTTCTTCTCGCGATCGTTATGGGTCCTGGGTGGGCATGGGATGGGATTGGGATGGATGGTCATGCATGCCCCGGGCGTTGATCTGCTGGTAAAGCATCACCCGCTCGGGGTGACGAGATTTGTTTGGCTGTTAGGGAATAGGTTCGGCATACCAAGCGTTTGGGCTTGGAATCTAAGCCACCTTTGCATTTGACAATGTCCCTCATGGCTTGCTTAGAGAGTGATGTGACTCGTGAGGCTGTTGCTGCTGTTGATGAACGATTGACGGATTCTGGATACCAAAAGAAAGCAAATTAGGTATCCCATCATGCTGACTGGAGTAGCTGTTGAAGCCTACTAGGCCTTTATTGTGGTAATTCTGACTCTCTCTTCGTCCCTTATGGAACTATGATACCAGCTGTGCCTTTGAACAACGCTCATTGAACGAACAAGGTCTGAGCCAGTTCCTTGTCAGTCAGATGCACCTGGCCCCGGTCTTTTTAACGTTTAGCTGCAGTGTCGCTCACTGCAGCCGAGGCACAGTGAGGTCGGCCCCGCTCCAGACCCCTGATCTATACACTACTGCGTAATCTGTATACGCAGTAGGTAGTAAGCTACCGGCAGCGCCGGGAGCTTCATCAAAGGTGAAATCAAGGAGGGTAACCCAAAGAAACAGCTGCGTGGCAATGCTTATTATGGTGTAGTGCTTCTCTTGGATGCCTCTCGACAGATGTGAAGTTATCATCCCTTCTGATCTTGCACAATCAGTTCTTAGTCAATGGACAGAAAAGGCCGCCTACCCCTGCGCGCCTGAGGTAACCTTCGGTCTAAAACATCCCGGCATTCCATCTTAACGATATTTGGTCAGAATGCGGCGCGGCTTTGATTGAAGCGAAGCCGAGAGAGCCACCGCCGTCAGCAGTGAGCAGGGTTAACAGAGTTGAAGGATTGAAAGCCACAAAAGCGCCAGGCCATCCTCAGCCGTCGGCCAACAATTGCCTGAACGTCACGGACAGCTCCCCCTTGTTCCCCTCCTTTGCCTTGAGCTTCAATTCCCCAAAACACAACAACATGGCTCCTCAGACGCGGCGCTTTGCCAACCATCCTGGCGCAAAGGAGGCGCCAGCCTCGGCGCTGGAGTACCGCCGTGAGAAGGACAAGAACCCGGCACTGCGGGGGCTTCCGCTGGCGATTGCGTCGATTGTGTCAGTCATGCTGTCCCGTTAAGCAGCAACCCATCAGATGCTGACCGTGCCGCCAGCATTGGGAGCGCCGAATGGCTCCAGAAGCTGCTCTGGGCCAACGCCAAGTTTGGCGAGGCGAAGGACATCCCCAACCTCGACGGCGTCCCGTGGCGGATGATAGTGAGCACAAGGGCATCTTTTCCACATGCAAGGCCCCAGGGAGAGTGCTGACGATGTCCCAGCCCAACGTCATCCCTCTCGCGAATGACAGCTCTTCCGCAACAGGCATGCTGGAGCTGGGGGCCGAGCTTCAACAGCCGCAGCCAGCCGACCTCGCCGGGCGCTTCTACTCGGCGGCCGACTACCATGCCCTGTACCGGTCCGGGCAGGCGACGCCGCTGCAGGTGGTCGAGGCGCTGCTGCCGCTGATCCGGCGGGACATGCAGTCGCAGAGCAAGTACGCGGTCGCCTGGACGCAGACCAACGTCGACGAGGTGCTGGCGGCGGCGCGGGCGTCGACGGCGCGCTGGGCCGCGGGGACGCCGCTCGGCATCCTGGACGGCGTGCCCTTTGGCGTCAAGGACGACGTCGATGTGAAGGGGTTTGTGTCGACCATGGGGATGAAGGTAGATAAGGCGCACGAGTACTTCAACAAGCCCGCGACGAAGACGGCTTGGCCGGCGCGTAGGCTGGAAGAGGCTGGCGCGATCATGATGGGCAAGATGAACCAGCACGAGGTTGGCATGGGTGGGTTTTCCGTGCTCTTTCTGTGGTGTAAATCGCCCTGTGCTGACTCGTAGGTGTGATAGACACGACTGGTTGCAACGTAAGTGTGCTGCCCGGCCGTTCGGTGTAGCTGGAAAGTGCTGACACCCCCAAGCCATCCACAGGCACTTCGACCAACTGGTACAACACGTCGTACTACCCAGGCGGCTCGTCGGCAGGCGCAGGGTCCGCTCTCAGCGGCGGCCTCGTCCCTATCGCCGTCGGCACCGACGCGGGTACGTTCCTTCAACCCCACAGCTTTCCCTTCCCAAGAGGATATACTGACGGCCTCGCGTATCTAGGCGGCAGCGTGCGCATCCCGACCGCCTTCTGCGGCGTCTACGGCCTCAAGCCGACGCACAACCGCACCTGCGGCATGAGCTCGTCCATGTGCGTCATCGGGCCCATGACCTCAACGGTCGCCGACCTAACCATCGCCTACCGGTTGATGGCACAACCCATCCCAGACGACCCAGCCCAGAACCTCCTCGCCGTGTCCACGCCCCCAGACCCCACCTCGCCCAAATACCTCGGCATCTGCCGCGAGTGGCTCGCCGCGGCGTCCCCGGACGTGCAGCGCACCTTCCACACCGCCGTGGCGCACCTCACGACCGCGCGCGGCTATACGGCGGTCGAGATCCGGCTGCCGTTCCTGCGCGAGGGCCAGATCGCGCACGCGGCGACGTGCCTGACCGAGTCCGCCGCCGACGCGCGCCACCGCAGCCCGCGCGGCCTGCTGCGCCCGCTCAACTACCCGAACCGCCTGCTCGTCGGCGCCGGCGCCCAGACCCCCGCCATCGAGTACCTGCGCTACGCGCAGCTGCGCCAGGTCATCATGGCGCATCTGGCGCACTTGTTTGAGACGCACCCGGGCCTGCTGGTGCTGACGCCTACGACGCCCATGGCGGGGTGGCCGCGCCGGGCGGGGGACGAGGCGTATGGGTTTAGTGATGGGAACTTGTCGATCTGGAATATGACTTTTGCGTGGTATGCTAACACGAGCGGGTGTCCTGCTGTGACGTGTCCGGCGGGCTATGTCGCGCCGGCGCAGGGCGAGGGGAATCTGCCGGTTGGGCTGATGGCTATGGGCGAGTGGGGCGCGGAGGAGCAGCTGTTGGGGTTTGCGAGTGAGGTTGAGGGGTATCTGAATGGCGCGTACCCGGGTGGGAGGCAGCGGCCGGCAGAGTGGGCGGATGTCATTGGGCTTGCGAGGGAAAAGGCGGCGAAGGGAGATGCGCAGTAAGGAAGGGAAGGCGTGGGCTTGGGGGTGCTGGTAGGATGTACGATATCAGTCAACTTTGAGAACTTCTCCCGCCGACAGATGTTGCAACAACCTCTGAGTCGGGGAAACCATCTTTACTCGGGAGCTTTTCCAGTCAAGCGAGTCTTGTTTGCCACAATGTGAAAAGGGGGGCAGGCGTTCAAACTGTCTTGCCTCGCAAGGTACGGATACTCCGTACATACGACGTCTTCAGTCATCCCCGTGGAAATCCACCAGATAACCACCAGAATGGCTGCCTTGAGGGATGAATGATACCAACACCCAGATTTATTCTGACAGCATCCAACAATCATCTTGGCTAGCACAGGATTGTTCCTTCCCACGGCAATGCCCACCCGAGCCACCTAGGCAGGAGCCAGCCACAGTGCGTGTACAGTAGTGCATGTGCTTACGCACAGTCCGGTGTGCGTCTCAGACCAACCGCGCAATCCTCACGATCTGCCAAAAGTCTCCGGCGAGCGACACGGCAACTATCACAAAAACGACGTGGCCATCAAACAGCCGCAGCCATGGTGTACCGCTGGAACCACCACAAGGACACGCTCCAGCGGCTGTACGTGGAGGAGAAGCGGTCGATGGAAGACGTGGTTGAGTACATGCGGGAGCACCATGATTTTACTCCGAGGCACGTCCCATTATTCTCATTTCTTTGCCCGTTCTCAACCTGCCTCTGCCACTCACCGTACTTGTGTGCTGTTGGCGCAAACCCCCTTCCGTAACATTGCGGCGTCCGGGCCAGCTCACCGTACTGAGCACGGCGGCACAACTCCACCACACACCCCCTTACTTCAGGTAAACACAAATTGCAACAAACCCGCAACTAACCATGGCCTCGCGGTCGCAGCCGACGCGCGTTCCAGCACGCCTTCTCGCGGTGGGGATTTCCGGGCAAGCAAAAACCCGCGTACAAGAACGAGCAGCTGGTGGCCAGAGTGCGCGAGCTGTGGGAGAGGAATATCGGGCAAAAGGACATGCTCCCCATCCTCGCCAGTGAGGGCTACGATCTCGGTGAGCGGGACGTAGCAAGGATCCGGTCCAGAAATGGCTGGCTGCTGCGATCGTCCGCCAGCACCTATGGGATGGTCAAGGCGACAGATGGCACGCTGCAGCCACAGGCCGGTGACGATGACGCGGATGGCGACGCAGACGCCGATGGTGAGGAGCTGAACGGTGATGATGGCGGTGACCGTGGCGACATTGGTGCCAGTGAACAGCACCGCGAACATGAGCACTCGGGCGACTACTACGGGTTTGGTGCGAGCGGCCTGTCGCCGGTCGATGCGCAAGTTCAGGAGGAGACGCTCAATGCCATGCGCGAGGCTCGGCGGGAGTACAGGAAGCGTCTTGCCGAGGCCGAGAGCCAGGAGAAGTGGATGGCCAAGAAGCGGCGCAGGCACACCAAGCCGTACGCCGGTCTGCCGGCGGACCCTCCTGGACCCCCACGTTTCCCTTCCGAGACGACGCTCACCGAGGCCAAGGAGATCCTGCAGCTGGACGCAGCGGCCTACAAGACCATGCGCGACAAGTTCCAGGCCATCTGCGAGGAGGCAGGCGTCTACAAAAAGACGCTCGTGGGGCCGGAGCGGTGGGAAGCGCTTAAAGACCAGCTCGTCCGCGAGAGCATGCACCTCCGTGCCGTCATGTGGGATCCCACCGACATGGAGAAGAAGAAGCTGGGCATTGAGGTCATCGCGTGCGATGTAACCAAGAAAATCCGCGTCATGGCGAGCGGCATCGGCGTCGCTGATGCAAAAGTGATCCTCGGACTGAACCCGGAGCAGGGACGGATCATCCGCGCGCAGCTCTACAAGATTCTGGCACAAGAGAAATTCACCTCAAAGCACGAAGAGGGCCTGGAGTACTTTGAGACGCTGAAGCAGAGGTGGATCGCCGGCTCGCCCGAGCTGAGCAGTATTGTGGCGGCTGGTCCGGTAGACCCTGACTATCCGCGCAAGATGAAAGCCATCAAGGCGCTGTGCCGCGATGCCACAAGGAGGTACCGGGACGACGTGTACCGGCTGGGCAAGATTCCAGCGGGTTTGCAGTCGCCCAAGCCGAAGCCGACAACGCCGAAGCCCAAAGCGACTCCGAAGCGATCTGCAAAGGCAGCCGGCAAGCAGAAAGATCCAGGGCCTGTGACGTTCGTCCATGTCTCGACTCCGGAATCCGCGGCGGCATCTGCTGCGGCAGCCCAAGTGACAGAGCCAGACACGCCCGCGCCGCCGTCTCAACCCCGCCGGCGCGGCCGGCCCAAGGGCTCCAAGAACAAGCCCAAGCCTCTCCCACACCTCACATCTCGCCTAGTGCTGGCGAACGAGAGCGGCGAACCGGAACCAGAGGACCCAGTAGAAGCCCAACCAGCCACCAACCCTCCCACCGCTCCTCTCACAGGCCAGCAGAACCCGCCTGCGAGCGAGCCGCAGCCTCAACAGGGCCAAGACCAGGCAACAACGCTGGCAGCACCGCCGCCATCCAGCAGTGGCGGCGGCGGTGCGATCGCCGTGTTCCTGCGGCTGAACTCGTCGTCGACCGTCTTCTTCCCCTCGGCGCCGCGGCAGTGGATCAGCACGCTGGGCGCGCGCACCATCGCGGAGCTGCGCGGCGCGGCGGTGCAGAAGACGCCCGGCGCGCTGTGCTACAAGATCGAGGGCGTCGTCAAGGACGGCCGCGGCGGCGAGCTGCCGCTGCCGGTCAGTGACCAGGTTGAGCTGGACACGTACCTGGCGCATGTCGAGGGGCAGGGCGCGCCGACGTTCAGTATCCATATTGTGCCGGGGGAGTAGGTTGTGTTGCGGTTGTGAATTGCGACCTGTCTCACCTCGCTCACTTACACCAAGTCTCCATGAGGTTAGAGTCGGTGTGTGGCTGTGTGGACTTGCGACGCAGTGGGGCTGGCTTGCGACTGCAGGAATTGTATTACAAACATCAGATATTTGAGAGACAATGTTGACATCTTGGATCCTGCCGATTTACGGCCTCTGTACTAGCGGAACATTGGCTGTTGCAGTGCTGGCGTGCTTGGGACCCGGAATGCCGTCTTGATGTTACGGGGCCGGGACTGCCGAAGCGTCCAGCGGTCACTGCGGGGCACTCCGCTGCGAGCGCCGGGGAGCTTGGACATTTTTCTTTTGTCTGTCACCGCGCAGCTCCTCGAGCTCCTTGGCATCTCTCAACGACCACCCCGACGAGCCACCCAACCACGACTCCCACGACACGGCATGCGGCCCGGATAGTCTCCAGTTGCGAACCCGACGTCAATTGAATAATCGCAGACACCGGTCGCCATGTCGCGGCTTGCGGGCAGGATGCCCAAAGGCCTGGGGCAGCCGAGCTTGACGACAGCAGCGCGCCGGCCAACACCAGCCTGCCTCGCCCTGGCCTTCGCCCTGCGCACCGTGCCAGCAGCGCGCTACGCTTCGTCAGAGAACAACAGGCCACCGCCGAGCGGGCCATCGTTCAAGGGACAGCTGACCCAGAGCATCATGAAGCGCCTCGAGCGCGAACGAACCGATCTCGAGCGTCTGGCAAAGACACGGCCCCAGTCCCAGTCGGCGCGCAACTTCAGTATCACCTTCGGTACGCTGCCACCGCCCTGATGTAGTTAGGTGATAGGATGTTCGCTCGCTCTTCTGACCAGCTGAACCCGACAGTGCTTCTCTTCGTCGGCTCCGTCTCGTGGGTGCTCGGCTACCAGTACCCGCGCGAGGTCGACCCCAGCTCGACGCTGCCGCTGGGCGCGACCCGGCCGCCGGTTCACAAGCTCAACCCGGCCCACCTCGAGGCCGCCTGGGCCGACTTCGTCGAGATCGTCGGCCAGGACAACGTCAGCACGCTCGCGGACGACATCCAGCAGCACGCCGTGTCCGACTGGTCGTCGCACCGCGCCGACCCCTCCCAGAAGCCCTTCTGCGTCGTCTACCCTTCGTCCACCGAGCAGGTCGCCGCGCTCATGAAGATTTGCCACACCCGCCGCATCCCCGTCGTCGGCTACAGCGGCGGCACCAGCCTCGAGGGCCACTACACGCCCACCCGCGGCGGCATCTGCGTCGACTTCAGCCGCATGGACAAGGTGCTCGCGCTGCACCGCGACGACCTCGACGTGGTGGTGCAGCCGGGCGTCGGCTGGGAGGCCCTCAACGAGCAGCTGGCCGAGCACAACCTCTTCTTCCCGCCGGACCCGGGCCCGGGCGCCCAGATCGGCGGCATGGTTGGCACGGGGTGCAGCGGCACCAACGCCTACCGCTACGGCACCATGCGCGAGTGGGTGCTGTCGCTGACCGTCGTGCTGGCCGACGGCACGATCATCAAGACGCGCCAGCGCCCGCGCAAGAGCTCGGCCGGGTACGACCTGACCCGCCTGTTCATCGGCTCCGAGGGCACCCTGGGTCTTGTCACCGAGGCGACGCTCAAGCTGTGCGTCAAGCCGGCGGCCGCGTCCGTCGCCGTCGCGAGCTTCCCTTCCATCCGCGCCGCGGCGGACTGCGTCGCGCGCGTCGTCGGCGACGGCATCCCTGTCGCGGCCGTCGAGATCCTCGACGACGACCAGATGCGCTTCCTCAACGCCGCGGGCACCACCTCGCGCCGCTGGCGCGAGGCCCCCACCATCTTCTTCAAGTTCACCGGCACCGCCGCCGGCGTCAAGGAGCAGGTCGATATTGTGCGCCAGCTGGCTCGCCGCGCGGGCGGCCAGTCGTTCGACTTTGCCAAGGACGATGCCGAGCAGGCCGAGCTGTGGTCGGCGAGGAAGGAGGCGCTGTGGAGCACTATGTCGCAGCGCCGGCCCGGCGACCATGTGTGGACCGGTGATGTGGCCGTGCCGATGAGCAGGCTGCCGGTTATCATTGAGGAGACCAAGAAGGACCTCAAGACGTTGGGGCTGACCAGCTCGATTGTGGGGCATGTGGGCGATGGGAATTTCCATAGTATGTTCTCACTCTCGCTTCCCATTCTAGTGTTGTGGATGCGTGTGAACTGACAAGCCCAGTCATCCTCCTATATAACGATACGGAACGGAAGCTGGCTGAGGACTGCGTCCACCGCATGGTGAAGCGCGCGGTGGAGCTGGAGGGAACCGTCACGGTAGGCAACGCCATCACCCTCATTCACATTCTTTCGCTAATTGACGATTTGCAGGGCGAGCACGGCGTCGGCCTCGTCAAGCGCGACTACCTCCCCCATGAGCTGGGCGAGACCACGGTCGATGCGATGAGGAAGGTGAGCTGAACCCCAACTCTGCACCTGATTCACCGAGGAGCCCTTGCTGACCCCCCTGATCAGATCAAAGCCGCCTTCGACCCGCTGTGTCTGCTCAACTGCGACAAGGTCGTGCGCGTGCAGAAGCCGGCCCGCGGCGAGGTCGCCGAGTGGTGATGGCGAACCGATACTGTACCATAGACTCTGTACTCTTGCCATCTACATGACCGTGGCGTCGATATCTATACCCTCACCAAAGCCCGATGTGCGGACCAGGATTCGCAGTGATGTGCAAAACCGAGCCAATCGACAATACTCGTCGAATTCACGCATCCCAGAACCAGCAGAACTGGCGAGCTTAGAAATATATACTTAACCGTGGGGTATAGCGAGTACTAACAGAAACCTACTTGCCTAACAATGACACAATCCCTCTTATGCAACCAGCGCCTGCCTGCTATGCTCCGCCATGCAAGAAAAAAGCCAACCCCACCAAACGCCATCATAACTCATGCCGCGACACCACCCACAACGCCCTCAGCACGGCCAGCCCGCCGCCCTGCGTCTCCACCGTCCGCCCTCGCCCGCGCAGGTTCGGATCCCACGCGCCGACGGCCTTTCCATCATCACCCCCCCTCTTCTCCAACCACACACTCCCAGTCTGCCCCCTCCCCACGTTCTGATGTCTGACACCGCCTCCCAAGGGCTTCTGACCCCCCACCCCTCCTCCCACCGGCAGCGCCAGCTTCTCCCCACTGCCATCCGAATCAACAGTCTTCATCCACACCCCGTTTCTCGGCACGCCCCAGTTGCGGTAATCCACCACAGCCTGAGACGACGACAACAGCATTACCTCCCCCTCGTCCTCCGCTTCTGTCCCGTGCTCCTGCTCGACTTCCCACGCAACAGCCTGCTCCAGCAGCGCACTATTGTCTGCCCCGTCCGGACCCTGCAGCAGCAGCCCGGCGGTCCACCACATGCCAAACAGTCCCCTGGCGTCGCGCGTGCCGAGCGCCGCGCGCGCGTTGTGCCGCAGCCAGGGGATGTAGCGGCGGCAGTTGGCGGCGTGCTGGTCGGCGATGGTCGGGTCGAGTATGGGTACGTCGTCGTCGTCGTTGTTGTTGTTGTTACTTTCGGCGGGGGTAGGGATAGAAGTGGGAATGTTGCTGGTACCGGTAGAGGAGGAGGAGGTGGTGGTGCCGCTGGTGGTGCCGAGCGCGGCGGGCGCGCAGAAGGCGGCAAAGTGGTGCATCCAGATGCCTTTGAAGGTCTGCGCGTCCTGCGAGCAGGTGCCCGACACGTCGCAGGCGTCTTCGAGCACGCCCGCGCGGCCGAGGCCGTGCCAGGGGGGAAGCTGTGAGGTCGGTTTGCGGATGGGTTTTTGCTTCTTGTTCTTGCCTGGCCTGCTCAGACGGAATTGTGGCTGTGGTTGTTGTTGTTGCGGGCCAACAGGCGGGGTGGGAATGGGGGCTGGTGTGAGGGTGGCAGTGTCAACGGGCACGTCGCGGCTCAGGTCCCAGCCCGTGGCGCGCACCACGTTCTCGATGAGGGCGTGGCCCTCGGTGAGGTATGCTGACTGGCCGGTGGCGCGGAACAGGCCCAGCAGGCCGGACAGCAGCACGCCCTGGTTGTAAGTGTAGACCATCTCGTCGCGGTCGTCGCAGCGCGTGTTGTTCGGGCTGGTGCTGCCGTTGTTCTTCTTCTTGTTGTTGTTGTCGTCGCTGTTGTGCGAGATGTGGAAGCCGTCGGCGTACAGGCCCTGCGTGTTCGTCATGTTAGACGACGCCAGCCAGGCGTGAGCGTCGCGGGCCGAGCGGAGGAAGGCTGGATCGTGCGGCTGCAGGCTGGTGTCGCTGCGGTGGCGCTCGGATGGGCTGGCGAAAGGGGACGGGTTGGCGTCGCCCGGGAAGTGCAGGTACATGCTGGCCGAAGCCGAGATGAAGAGTTCGTTCGTGATGGCGTTCTTGTAGGGCATCAACCGCGGGTTCCAGAGCATGCCGCCGCCGCAGAGCGTCGTGTCCCAGCCCTTGGCTGCCAACTCCCAGAAGATGCGGGCGCGGTGAGCGAAGGCGGGCGTCCAGCGACTGCCGTACCATGTCTCGGCCCCGGACGCCGTGCGCTGTAGTCCTAGAGAGGCCATGCTGGAGGCGAACCTGCCGTGCTCGTCCACGAACTGGATCGATTCGAGCCAACCCAGCACGACCCAGAGCATGTCGTCGTAGGCCTCGTTGCGGATGGCGAAGGCGTCCTCGGCGAAGTAGTAGGCGATAATGTCGGCAAAGTAGCCCGAGATGACCTCCTCTTTTCGGACTACACACTCGCCAGACTGGTCGGGCAAGCTGAGCGCCAGCTCGGCCGAGATGGTGCGTAGCGTGGCGGCGACATGGGTGCTCATGACGGCACGCGTCCAGTCGATCCCCTGCGGCCATGTCCCCACCCAGCGCTGGAAGTAGGTATCCTGCATGTCGGCCAAGGCCGTGACCATGTCATGGAAAACGCGGGAATCAGGGGGGGGCTGGCGGGTGTTGTTGCCTCTAGTCCCATCCTTTACAGCCAAGGCGAGGGATGACCAGGGAGAGGCGGCAGATACTGCGCTGGCCGTGGCCGCAGCAACGACAAAGACCCATTCAACCAGCATGGCGCCTGGCCGGGAAGAAAAGGAGCGGACAATCGGCGGTTAGGATGGCGTTGAGGCGCCCGTACAGGGCCAGCGCCCGTTCCCTGGTCAGGGAGTCAGTCTCCAAGGTACAATGAGAACCAGTTGAGCGGGCCGGGGGTAGAGCGGGATTACACACCCGAGGGTTGGACGTTGATCGTAAAGTGCTATACTTACCTAGGATGTTGTTCTAACAAAGGTCGAGGGGTGGAGAGGGTGGAATGGCGTCTGTAGGTTTAACCTGCAAGTACTCATCCAAACAAGTAGTTGCCCAGAATGAAGGCCGCACGGCAGCTCAACAGGAACTAAAGCAATAAAAATCAAGACAGAGGCAATGCGTAGCGAGGGGTGAGCCAACAACCGAACCATCACTCTCTCATCTTGGGCCAAGTCGAGTGAGAGAGATATAAAGCGAATCCAGTAAGTAGTAAGTACCTGGTGGTAAGGCATGCACCCCTGGGTTCCCTGACTGACCAGGCCCGATGAGAATGGTTTCAAACACAACAGGCAAAAGAGAGTAACCCGAGCTAAGGAATGAGATGATTGAAAGACAAAGAAGGGAACACGAGGCCAGGCCAGGCCAGGCACAAGAGAATGAGACTCAGTGCATTTTCTCGCCTCCAAGTCAGGGCATGCAGATCATGGGAGCCGGGTCCTTGTGCAAGAAGCAGTCGGCTGGTCGGGTGTGTGTGCCAAGGAAGGAAACATGGAACGGCACTGGTCGGCGGGCCCATGCAGCAGGTGTTACACAGTTCCCGTTGATCCCCTGAGCGCATCAGCCTACCCCACCAAACTGCCCCTCCTGGCGGAGGGCTTCGAGCTCCCCACCATGCGGGGAGGCGGCCGGCATCGACTTTGGGTCTGCCAGAAAGGGGAATCCGGAGGACGTGGACGACTGTGGCGGCTTCATTGAGCGCTGGCCTATCCAGACTTTGCTGTCCGGTTTCAATGCTTTCAATTCAAAGGAACCCGCGAATCACAGCTTGAGCAATCAGACATGAGCGCTGCCCAGAAACATAGTCCTGTACCATTAATGATGAAGTAGCCAAGAAATAGCAATGGCTGCCAAAACAGACATGAAGGTCCGTTGGAACATGATAACCAAACCCCCGGATGCGAGCGATGAGGGCAGCGGCCCTGACCTCTACTCTAGCCCATCCATATTAAACACCCAAACGCCATCTTAAGAAAAAAAAACAGCATCCCGCCGCCCGCCATCTAACGAAAACCGTTGAGGGTACACGTAAACCAGTACACATCACACCAAACACTCAAACACGCTTCACTCCCCGACCACAAACCGCCTCTCAAACTCACGGAACAGCTTCGGCGTAATCTCATCACTGCTCAGGCCATCCACCTCCCACAACACCCCCTTCCGCGCATAGTGCTCGAGCAGCGGCTCGCTGGTCTCGCGGAATTTCTCCCAGCGCGCGCGGTAGACCTCCTCGCTGTCGTCGGCGCGGCGCACCAGCGGCTCGCCCGTCACGTCGTCGCGCCCGGCCACGCGCGGCGCGTGGAACGTGTCGTTGTACACCCGCCCCGACGGCTCGTGCACCCAGCGCCCGCCGATGCGCCGCATGATCACGTCCAGCGGCGTGCGCAGCGACACGGCCAGGTTGATGGGCACGATGGCGTCGAGGCGGGCCGCCTGCGCGGCGGTGCGCGGGAAGCCGTCGAGCAGGAAGGAGGCCGAGGGGTCGTCGTTGATTTGTGGCGGGTCGTTGCGGTGGGATTGGGAGGGGTGATGCCGGTGATGGTGGGCTGGGGAGGAGAGGAAAGCGGCCATGTCGGCGTCGGCGTCGTCGGGGGAGGCGGTGGCGCTGAGGTCGGACGAGGCCAGCGTCATGACGTTGCCCGCTGGGTGGCCCGAGTAGATCCAGCCGCGCTGGTTGAGTTCGTTGCTGATCAGCCGGAGGATCAGGTCGTCGGGCACGAGGCCGCCCGCTTTCATTGTGCTCTCGACCTTGATGCCTGGAATTATTTGCGTGTAAGCTTCATCATTGGACAAAACTGAGGGCTGTGCCACAACGCACCGAGCGGCGTCCGCTGCTTGACATTGTGCCGCAGCAGGTCCCCGGAGCTGATGGACGAGAGCTGCGGGAAGCGCTGCAGCAGGCGCTCCGACTGTGTCCCCTTGCCCACGCCCGGCGCCCCCACGAGGATCACGCGCGCCGCTTTTCGAAAGCGCATCGTCTGGCGATCGGGCCCTGATATCCTGCGCTTTTGCAAAGCAGAGCAAGAGGCGGGAACGGGGAGGGGGACGGGGGAGCTGGGCACGCGGGGAGGGCGCGTGGCCGGGGTCGGCCGATGGAAGGACCTTGAAAAAGGTACTTGTCCGGGGCACACGACAATGTGAATGTGCTGTACAGCACAATCAGAGCCGTCACTCAACGGTCCGAGTGCGGGGCATTAGCGTACACGTACTGCGACCTCGAACAGACGAAATCGGACAACCGAGCACCGAAAATACAAGCCACAGGACACTGCAGGGCCACACCCTCGGCCTTGGTGACTACGATACCAAATGTCTCCAACCGAACTCGAGGGCAATTGGATGAACATTGAATGATAGACTTCAACGTTATTCCACAGTAAGTTACACCTTAAATGACTTGGTTCTCAACTCAATTCCGGGCAAAACGGACTCGGGAAGGCAGGTACGGGCACGGAAAACGTACGACAGCTGCACGTCCAGATTCCTTGGCAAATGTGCAGTTCCAGCGCTCGCAACGGAAAGGATTGGCAGGGCCAGGCTCACCAGAATTCAGGGCATTGCGTTTTGTTGAGGCGGTTCCCCAGGCACAGCGACATCGCCCAAAACGCCGTCCGGGATCCCCGGAGGCGACGTGAGAGCTCGTTATCCTTATCGCTCTGAAACGGAAGAGGCTCCGTCCCTGAAACTTCACAGGAAGTCTTCAAGAACTTGCATCCTCGACGAATCGAAGTCGGACAGGTGTGAACACGGGATTAGCCTGTAACTTTTCACTATTTCAGAGCACTTTGTACATACAATTATGGTTTCACGCCCAAGCATCACATAGGAAGCGAGCGTGGTGACTGTATATCGACCACTACCGTTTACACCAAACCCCAGCTGCATTCTCAAGCCGACAAGTCTCAACTTTGGTACCATTGAGTCTGCATTCGTTCTTTCCCACATTTCCGTGGTGGCAATCTGCACCAAAGTCTGGTCTTGCCTCTGTTGTATCACGTGACTCCTCCTGCCTTGCTGACTCGCCAAGTCGCCCATTCCGGCCCGTCGCGGGGCGATGGCAGATGGAGCCGTGGACTCTAGCGAAACGCAGCGAAACGCTGGGTTTTGATGTCACTGCGCCCCTTTCGACTTGCCTAAGAAGCCAGCTTCAATCTCAATTCATCAAACCCCGACTTAGATCTTGCTCCCTTCAACTCCCTCTGCTCAGACTTACACTGAACTCCGATACCCCTCGTTTTTGTGCGGCTGCTTTCTTTCCGATTTTGTCTTTGAGTGACGGCGCAAAGGCTGCCCCGTTTCCGAGACTCCCGCTCTCGTTACATCCTATCGGCGTTTTCCCCCTGCTCATTGGCGTTCGGACGTGGCTGCCACCTCAGGACCCTTCCATCATCAACCATTCGCGACCAACTGCGACGTCCCTTCCAACCCTCGCTCTGCGCATCGCTCCAGACGACACGCATTCACTCTCAACCGCATACGCCACACAAACCGTATAAAACCCATCCGACAGCCGCCATGAGCGCCTCGACGAGAGTCGCGCGGCGGGCGCTGGTCGTCAACCCTTTCCTGGGCACTGGTGGGTCCCCCCTGCGCTGCCCTGAGAAAGATTGTTCTCGCCGCCAGCAGTGGCTAACCTGTGTTGCGCAGGCCGTGCTCTTCCTCGATCTGCCCTCCTTGCCACATCAATTCATCTGGCGCGCAATGCGCAGCACCTGGGCCCGACATCCGCACTCCTCATCCCTCTACGCACCCTTACCACAGGGACAACCACCCATGGGCCCCCCGGGGGTCCGCCGCCAGGGTTCAACCCGGAGGAGGCTAAGAAACCCCTTCCCAAAGAGCCTTCCAGCGACGCGAAACAGTCCTCGACCAAGTCCACCGAGACGACGGCGGCCAAGGAAGCCCAGGTGAAGGACGCTGCCAAGGACGCGAAGGAAGCAGCGGCCGACACGGGCGCATCGCTCACAGAGCTCGCCGCCCAGAAGGAGACCGCCGTTGAGAAGGCGGAGGAGAAGAAGGAAGAGAAGAAGCTGACGCTGGGGCAAAAGATCAAGAAAGAGGTGAGGCACTACTGGGACGGCACGAAGCTGCTGGCGGCCGAAGTCCGGATCAGCTCGCGCCTGGCGCTCAAGATGGCCGCCGGCTACGAGCTCACGCGGCGAGAGAACCGGCAGCTCCAGCGCACCGTGCAGGATCTTGGCCGCTTGGTCCCCTTCTCCGTCTTCGTCATCGTGCCCTTCGCCGAACTCCTCCTCCCCGTCGCCCTCAAGCTCTTCCCCAACATGCTGCCCAGCACGTACGAGGGCCAGAAGTCCAAGGACAAGAAGGCGTCGACGCTGCGCGCCACCCGCAAGGAGGTTAGCGACTTCCTCCGCGGGACCCTGAAGGAGACGGGCCTGCCCCTGACGCCGGCGACGGCGCAGAAGGAGGAGTTTGCCAACTTCTTCCGCAAGCTGCGGTCGACCGGGGAGAAGCCGACGGCCGAGGACGTCATCAAGGTGTGCAAGATCTTCAAGGACGACCTGACGCTCGACAATCTGTCGCGCCCGCAGCTCGTGTCCATGTGCCGGTACCTCAACCTGAACACGTTCGGCACCGACATGATGCTCCGCTACCAGGTGCGCCACCGCATGCGGCAGATTAAGCGCGACGACCGCGCCATCAGCTACGAGGGTGTCGACAGCCTGTCCGTCTCGGAGCTGCAGATGGCCTGCGCCAGCCGCGGCATCAAGAGCCACGGCGTGTCGCCCGCACGCCTGCGCGAGGACCTGCAGACCTGGCTCGACCTGCGGCTGCGCGACGGCGTGCCCTCGACGCTGCTGGTACTCAGCAACGCGTACATGTACGGCCAGACGCAGTCCGACGAGGGCGTGAGCAGCCAGATCGAGGCGCTGACGGGCGTGCTGTCGTCCATCCCGGAGGAGCTCTTCCACGAGATCGAGCTCGAGGTCCACAACGCCGAGGGCGCCGCCACCAACAAGCAGCGCCTCGAGGTCCTCAAGGAGCAGCAGGAGCTGATCGACGAGGAGCTCGAGCAGGACCAGGAGAACCAGGCCACGGGGTTTGCGTCGCCCCGTGATGTTGAGGACATTGACGAGAAGGAGGAGCGCCAGGCCCAGGCTGAGGCTGATGGGACGATTGAGAAGGCTCAGGTCGGTGAGGCGCTTGACGCCGAGAAGGACATGCTCGACGCCGCGAGGCTAGACCAGCAGCAGGAGCGCCGCGAGGCGGACGCGGCGCAGGTCAAGTCCAGCGACAAGTGATTTCCAATCATTCACGGCCGTTTGATGTTCTCTTTTGTGTTCACTTCACCTTTGTTTACGGGGGCAGCCGGCATGGCAGAGCGCGACGATGAAAGGGGGTTTGCAGGCATTGACGGCGCTGCGAGCCGAAGCAGGCGAGAACACGCTCTGGAGTTGGGGTTTGGGCGGCTATGTTTTCGAAGGACTTCTGACGTTATCTTCTTTCTCTTTTGTTCAACTGGGCGGGAAAGGCGGCTCGATACACAGACTAGACCTCACCTCATCATAGACACTACCTCATGGATAGCGCCAGCTCTGTCAAATGCTCGCAATATGAGCGTTATCTTGACTCTGTACTTTGCCGCTCTTGAACAGTTGATGCTTGAGGTGAATACTGCGTAGACTTACAAAGGCGCAGTGAATAGCCCTGCAGGTAACCCGCCGATGCAACAAACCCGATGCACGATGGTGGTGTTGGTTGGGTTGTCAGGGGAGTCAGGGTACTCCGTAGTTACCTTGAGCACTAACGGACGGCTTATGTAACAAATTGCAGCTTTATCCCCCACCATCATACGTCAATCGCCTGGTGACCGAGCAACTCGATGCAAGCACGACGTACTGCGCTTCCGCATCCAGCTTCCGCTCGCGACACCCAACGGAAATAGAGCTCAACGCTTCCCACAACGACAAACCTTTTTACTCTGAACAATACGCTCATTTTATCACGCTGTATTTACTCGACGTGTCGGACGACAGGCGATAACACACAACAACTCACTGCATCCGGATCCAGCGGGCGCCCAGCCCTGCCAGTCGGGCATCGCAAACCGAACAGGTCGGCAAGATGGCCGTCCTCGACCAGGACAACTTCTCCAACATCTCGTGGCACAGCGAGCAGAACCCAGATGCCGCCGGGCCAAGCACATCCACACCACACGACCAAAACCACACAAATGCCGAGTACGCCAAGGACGGGCCAGATGGACACAGGCAAGATGACGAGCACGACCATGCCGGCGGCGAGATCCTCGAGTGCGTCGTGTCGGAGCCGCACAAGGAGAACGACGGCACCAAGGACACATATGTTTCCTATCTGATCACAACCAATGTGCGTCGGTTCTGAGCATGGTTGCGCGACGGCCAGCTGACCTTCTCCTGCAGACGACATTCTCCACGTTCCAGCGACCAACCACCTCCGTCCGCCGCCGCTTCACCGACTTCCTCTTCCTCTACAAAGTCCTCATGCGCGAGTACCAAGGCTGCGCGGTACCGCCGCTGCCCGACAAGCAGCGTATGGAGTACGTGCGCGGTGACCGCTTCGGGTCCGACTTCACCTCACGCCGCGCCTACTCGCTGCAGCGCTTCCTCTCCCGGCTCGCCCTGCACCCGATCCTGCGCCGCGCCAGCATCCTACACACCTTCCTCGAGAGTCCGGACTGGAACGCGACGATGCGCAGCCGCGCCGGGCGCCTCGGCCCGGACGGCCTAAGCCAAAACAGCCCCACCGCGGCCAGCACCACTAGTAGCAGCGGTGGCGGCGGCGTCTTCGACTCCTTCGCCGACAGCTTCATGAACGCCTTCACCAAAGTACACAAGCCGGACCCGCGCTTCGTGCAAGTGCGGGAAAAGTCCGACAAGTTGGACGAGGACCTCAACAACGTCGAGAAGGTCGTCGCGCGCGTGGCGCGCCGCGAGGCCGACCTCGAGACCGACCTCAAGGACCTCGCCGAGCAGTTCCAGAAGCTCATCACGCTGGAACCGGGCGTCGAGGCCGCCGTGCACGCCTTCGCCGCCTCGGTCGAGGACACCGCCGCGGGACTAAAGCAGCTCAAGGACCACACCGACCAGGACTACCTCGGCTCGCTGCGCGACATGACCGCCTACTCGGCGGCACTCAAAACCCTGCTCAAAGCCCGCGAGCAGAAACAGCTCGACTACGAGCAGCTGATCGAGTACCTCAACCGCTCCACCGCCGAGCGCGACTCGCTCACGGCCGGCCAGCACGGCGGCAGCAGCGGCGGCGGCGGCGGTGGTGGCGGCGGCTACTCCAGCGGACCCTTCGGCTCTGTCGCCGCGCTTGGCGGCGCCACGGGCGGCTTCATCCGCGCCAAGATCGAGGACGTGCGCGGCGTCGACCACGAGCAGGCGCGCCGCGACCGCCTGCGCAAGCTCGAGCTCAAGATCGACGAGCTGACCCACGCCGTCGAGGCCGCGCGCGGCGAGGCCGACCACTTTGGCGACCAGGTCGTGCACGAGGTCGAGAGCTTCGAGTGGATCAAGCGCGTCGAGTTCAAGCGCCAGTTTGGCGGGCTTGTGGACGCGCATGTGGACTTTTATGGCGGGGTCATTGATACGTGGGAGAGGTATGTCAGGGAGATGGAGGCGGAGGGCGCGGTGCTCCCTGCTTAGAGGGCGGTGGTCGAGGGGGCGGAGGAGAGGGAGAGGCTCGCGGCTGAGGAGGGGTTTGTTCTGCTTGGTTGTGGCGGGGCGGATGGGGCTGTTGAGGCGGAAGAGGTTGTTTCCTCTGCTGCGTCCCGGGACGACGAGTGTGTTGTGGTGGAGGAAGAAGAAGAACAAGAGGAAAAGCCCGCCGCCGGCAAGGCTGCCGACGGTCGCGGCCTGGACTCGTTCTACGCTGCTTGGGGGGATGTATGGCGAGGCCGCGGGCAGTAGTAGCACAGGGTTGAGGAGAAGGCCCGGTCGAACATCACATCACTGAGCAAGGGTAGCGAACGGACGAGGGTCCCATCACGTAAGGATGGGTGGAAGATCGAGCGGAAGGCGGGTCAAGGGTATTGCTACTGCGGCAAGGCTGAAGGGGGTTCAAGGCGCTCGGCGGTTGACTACTGGTTTCTGTTCTCCTGCATTTTGGCTTAGACAGGTGTTACAAAGGCTGGTGGGTGGCGGGCAAATATGAATTGTCTTGCAGCATCCATCTTTCTGACGAGGAGTGGTCTGTTGGTATCTGGCCGTTTGCAAACTCGAGACGAGCACGGTCTGGTACACGCATCACAGTCACGAAGGGGGAGATACAGAGCGGCAAGGTAGCAAGATAACCCAATCGAAAAAACCGATGCCCCAACGCCCGTTCCGGTAACCAGCTATATACATACATGATCTATACGCTGCAAAACCACCCTGTCCTCGGCCGGTTACAAGTCCACGCGCAGATCGCTCCCTCGCCCTTCACCCCACACTACCTGACCTGAAACAGCAATATGGATGGATGCACACAAACAAACCAGCGACACCCCTCATACGGAATATGACGACCAGCCTACCGCTGCCCAGCATGCAACGGCCGGCGATGCTCGTCCTCGGACTCGTCATCATCGCCGACCACATGATGGCGGTCCTCCGACTCAACACTGCCCCTCCTGCCGACCTTCTCATTCACCACCGCGACGGGCGACCCACTGCCGCCCGACGACGACCCGCCGGGCTGGTCGCGATACATCTCCCTGCGCCCGGACACGCCGCCAAAGTCATCCTCATCGTCACTATCCACCCCGAACGCGTCATCGTCGCTCTCCCCGGCAAAGGCGTCATACAGCTCGCCGCCGCGCGTCTTCTTGCCGCCGCGCCGCTTGCCACCAGCAGCAGCCCCAGACCCGGCAGCAGCAGCACCCTTCTCGCCAGCGCCAGCGGCGAGACCCTCGGCCTCCTCAGCGTCCTCGTTGAGCAGCGCAAACTCGTAGTCGTTGCGCGGGTTGTTGCGCAGGCGACGGCGGCGCGCGAGGTAGAGGTACAGCCCCAGTCCCGCGCAGAAGAGGACGATCAGCACGAGCGAGCCGTAGATCCAGGCCTGGGTGGCGGCGGAGACGCCGAGGGTGGGCAGGAAGGACGGCAGCCAGGTCTTGTTGCCGCTGCCCGGTGCGGCGGTCTCGCCGGGGCCGGCTTGGTCTTCGGCTTCGGTGGGCGGTTTGGAGTTGACGGGGCGGTCTGGGTGGTCGGTGGGTTTGGTGGGGGCGTCGGTGGCGCCGACCGGGTTGGGCGCGACGGTGGTGGTGGCCGCGGAGATGGTGGTGGTGGAGAGGAGGGCGTGGTCGTTGTCGTCCTCTTCGGTGGGCATCGGGAGGATCTTGGCCTTGGAGGCGTCGCGCGACTCGCCCCAGAGCTTGAGGTGCCAGTCGACGAAGCGGCCGGTGAACTCGTTGATGGTGGTGTCCTTGACGATGATGGTCCAGGTGCCGACGCCGGATTCGCCCCTGTGATGTGGTCAGTCAGTTTTGTCACGGTTTTGTGCGGGAGGAGGATGGCTGCTGCTTACCAGTGAGCCACGGTCATGAAGGTCCAGTCGTCGTAGCCGAGGGTAGAATCGTCGTACTTGCGGGAGACGGAAAGATGGCTGACAACCTGCTTGGGGCTGATCAGATCGACGCTCAGATCACCACGCCGGCCATGCTCGATGTTCATGGTAACCGTGACGTGCTCCAGCCGCTCAAGGTTGGCCTCCTTCAGCATGTCGGCGGTGACTTCAAACGGCACCGCGATGCCCTTGGCGCCCTGAGGAATGGCCTGGTTGACGTGAATCCACGGCGAGTAGTACCAGGCCTGCGGCTTCACGTTCTTCCACGTCTTGGCGGCCTCGACAAGGGCGTAGCTGTCCAACTTGCCGTAGCCGTACATGTGGCTGAACTTTTTGCCAATCGCCGTGGTTTTCCACTCGCCCGTGTCGAGGTTGATGGGAACCGCAGTGTCCATGGCGATGTACTGCATGTCGCGCCACGACAAGTCAGGGCGAACTTCCAGGGCGAGAGCGAAGATGCCGGCGGCGAGCGGGGCGGCGGCAGAAGTGCCGCCATGGCCGTTGTAACAGGCGTTCTGACCGACATCGGTCGTGTGAATGGCGTCGCCGCTGCCGCTCGAGTAGGTAACGACCAGGCCGGCGGAGCAGCTCTCGGAATAGTACGGGTGCAGGCCCTTCCGGTCGATGGCGCCGACCGTGATGCTGTAGATGCTGTTGGTGTAGCCGTCAAAGTTGCAATTGTCCCCGTTCTGAGCACCGTTGCCGCTGGCGAAGACGTAAATGGAGCCAAGACCGCCCCGACCGTTCTGGACGGCGTTAAGCATGGCGCGGCGAATAAGGATGCCAGGGGCGTCCATGCTCCGGCCGTCGTCAGGCGGGCCCCAGGAGCACGAGTAGATCTGGTTGTGCTGAAAGTCGTAGTTCATAGCCACGGCCTCATCGGCATCCGAAATCATCTTGGACAGGATACGCAGGCCGGCAATCTTGGAGTCATAGGCCACGCCGACGCCACAGACGTCGTTCTTGGCGGCCGAGATCTCGCCGGCGCAGCGGGTGCCGTGATGGTCATCCGACAAGCGAGGCCTCGGCTCCGGACTCTTGTCATTGAAGTCGTAGGAACCTTGCGCGTAGTAGTTCGGCTTAAGGTCGTCGCTGTACATGTCCAGGCCGTCGTCGACGATGGCGACGGTGGTGTTCTTGCCCGTAATCCCCTGCAGCCACACGCCCGTGACATTCACGTCGTGGCCGAGCTGGACCGTGTTGTACAGATGCCACTGCTCATGGAAGATGGGATCCGTAATCTGTAGGGTGCGGGCAATCTCTGTCTGTGCCTGGACGGCCGACTGCACGGGAGGATCGTCGGCCGCGAATATCCGTAGGGGCTCACGGCGCTGCGGGATGATGCGCTTCTCCCACGGCTGACGCAATGCCTGCTTCTCGGAGAAGAGCACACCGTCCAGGACGTGCCTCTCTCCGAGCGATCGCCTCCTCTTCCTCAAGGCCAGTTCTCTCTTGACGACATCGTGTTCCTCTTTCTTCGTTACGAAGACGTGGTGGTCTCGCAGCTCCCCCAGTGGCCCCTCGTGCGAGAGCCCCAGGCTCCTCGCAACTTCGTGGGGCGACGCGTGCGCATCGAGATGGAGTACGTAGTAGTCGTTCGCATCCCAATTCCGCGGGTGCACGTCAGAGGCTGCTGCAGAGGCCGCGAGACCGAGCAGCGCCGCGGCGGACCGGATCTTCATGGTGTCGTTGGGACGTTCGAGGGCGCGCAGCCCCTGGTTGGACCCGGCGCGGGTGTCAGCGTTAGCGGAAAGGGCGGGTAGCGAGGGCGAGCATATGAATGCAGGCAAAAACGGTCGTTTTCAAAGCAAGCGTGCTGTTGCTTTGTGTTGTATGATCCCGGTGGACAAGCGACCGGCGCGAAATGCTCGAGCTCAGAGAGACGAGACAGGAGACGGGACGGTGTCGCAGGCAGGTGAAGATCGGAGGTTTGGACCCCGTTGCGACGCTCGGTTATTAAGCCAAGATAAAAAGATCGATAGAGAGATGGGTCTACGCGTGGCAATTGCAGGACCCCAGGAAAATGGCCCTTGGCTGCACGAGTGGCAGTTGCGAAAAGGACAGAGACTGTGGATTGAACACCACTCGAGTGTTGAGCGATCGAGCAGAACAAAAGACAATGCCCCTTCCCCCCGAGTTGCTGCTTGCTTGCTCTTCAAACCTTCTTGTTTCTTTGTAGTGGAGAGGTGGCCTTCCCGTCTGGGTCCGAACTGAGACGACCGCCAAGGGTCCCGGCCGTCGCAGCGTGCAGTGGAAATGCGGCGTCGCACTCATCTGGCAGGCAGCGCCCCGGGCTGCAGCGGGGCGTCTGAGGCGTCCTAACGGCCTGCGCGGTCAGGCGGGTGGAAACTGTCAGCGCCATAGTGCGGCGGGCCAATGAAACAGCGCCCTGTGCACGGTCCTCATACGGTCTGGGCTGGCCAACAGCTGCCGTGTCAGCCTGCCCGAGGCGACCTGAAGTGGTGACTTTCCCTGTTGCTGATGCCAAAAATGGACTTGGGTCGCTTGGGTCTGTCCAGGCGGCCAGTCTCAGGTTGATCTTGTCGATCATGGCCAACTGACGATCCGCCTGCTTGGATCCTACAAATGTCATCATGTTCTATGCAACTGCTATGGAGTGAGTTGGATTGACATTGTGTTTCACGGGACTCTATTCCGTAGTTGCTCTATCCCTCGAAGATTTCGGCTTTGTTCTCCTTTCGATCTCGAGGTTGCTGTCACGACAGACGGAGGGTTAAGCCACGAACCCAGTTGTCAAGCCTTTTCACTCCTGTGATCTGATGCTTAGCGACCGGTTAGATGTATGTAGTATGGGATCCAAGCCCTCCATTTCGCAGAAACAACCCGTTCGCATGGCGGTACGAAAGCGTCTCTCGAAGCAGCATCGGCCGAGATGGTGCGCACCCTCAAGCCTCGACGAACAGCTACTTAGCAAGTCAGCAGGGTATCTCGTCAGGTACCTTTAGGCAAGCATGTACGCGCACACGTCTGGTAATTCGCTCTGAATATGGGCTCTGTTGAGTGTGTGTAGTTGGCTTTTCAACCGAGCCTTGTCCCAAGGTTTTGATGTCAACGCAACCTGAACTCGGTAAGTATGTACGAGCCATGCAAGCCGGCGACAGAATTGTGAACAAATGCAGCCTTCGTACGGATATTCCGTACCGAGTCGGCTTGTATGATGCTCTGTTTGTAATCGACACCTCCGTAGCTTCCCATGGTATTCCTTTCAATCAATTCCAGTCGTTTGTTGGCGCATCCGTCCCATCAGCCCACCCACCCGTCGGCTCATCCCGTCTCCATGTGGGAGCCATGCGCATCTGAACTGGAACGCAAAGGGTTGTCTCGGACGATTGATCAGTCACGGGCAGAGAAACGACGGGCTCAACGCTGTCCTTATGTGAAGAGAAAGAGACGGAATAGCAACTCTAGAATCTCGAATTGGACACCAGCCACCAGCATTTTCGCACAAAGCCACCCCGCCAAGTGGTCATACCAGATGGAAGCAATCGAAGCTCCAAGTTTGCAAGTTTGGGCGATCCACCTTCCCGCCTCTGAATTTCCGAGACACAACAACCCCTGTCAATCTTTCCGCTGCAGAACTGTCCGGGAAGCTGTGATTGCTTGGCAGCCCAACCACGCCAAGACAAGGTTTCCCGCCCACGCAGCCCAAGCTTCCCCAGCCCGCCTCACCAGCTCACGGCTAGCGCCAATGACACACCCCCAGGTGCGCCAGCTAGCTTCCGGCCAGGTCCATCCCGGCCACCTTTTGTACCTTACGCAGTATTAGCTGCGAGCATGTATAACTGGCAACCAGCCCCCGGCCGTGAGCTGGTTCCTGGCTGCGTGAGCCCGACGGCGCATGTGTCTGCCGAATCTTGGTTTTGCTAAGCATGGAAAGCTGCAGTGCGTCGACGAATGGGCGCGCCTGAGTGTCGAGTCTTTACAGTGACAGTGTACAGAGCTGAGACAGGTGAGGTCCTCGAGGGGCGGTCAGCCCACCCACCACTAAGCTACATATCTCTCTCATGACGCCTTGTCAACTGACTGGCCTCGGCAGCCCAGTTCTTTTGAAACAAAAACCAGAGACAGACCCGACCCTGGAGCTCGAGTCTACGCCTTCCACCCCTCGAGCGGGCCCGACTGTCGACTTACTTACCCACGATAACCATGGCGGCCCCCTACTGGGGCCAGCTGCCACCACCAAAGGCGAGCCAAGCAAGTGCCCGCCGTTTGTCTGATGACCAAAGCTTGCCGCCAGAGCCCCGCCAGTCGCTGGACGGCCCGGCCCAGGCCCAGGGTCAGGCGAGGTCGAATCGCGTTTCCGTCCAGACTACGAAGTCCGATGCGCCGACCGATTTCACCCTGAGTCCCTATGCGTCGCCAACCGCCTCGAGCTTCCAGGGCCAAGGCCTGACTCCCCGCCCGCCATCTCTGCCATACGGTGCCAACCAGTACCCGCCCGAGCTGCTCGAGAACCGCCGCCGGCGCAGGAGCCGCAACCAGGAACAAGACGACGGGTATGCCGCCGGGTCTGGGCCACCGCCTCCCGCCGCTCCAGACGCACCGCCCGCGCCTACCACAAGCCATAAGTTTCCGCCCACGAGCGGCGATTTACCACCTCAGTACGCCGTGCCCCCTTCAGGGAGCGGTCGCTCAGCTAGGCGGATGGGGAATGAGGAATATGCCAGGGCGCCGGCGGCTCCAGGGAGCCAGAAGGAGGGCCGCGCCCGAGCCGCCCTAGAAGAGTCCGCAATGCCGCGACCACAGAGGGTCACTACCGACCCTACACTAGGTCGCAACTCCCCGCTCGCCAACGGCCGCCAGCGTAGAGGCTCGGCCGCTGAACAGTCGTCGCTGCAGAGGAACGCCAGGAGGGCCTCAACACAGGGCTCGACAGACCGGCCGAGAGCGGTCGCAGACGACCGCTCACCCCTTCAAAGGCTCGAGTTGACGCTAGACAGCATCTCCAAAGAAGACAAGCGGGCGCGAGTGGAGGCCGCCGAAAGGGCCATTAGGGAAAGAGAGGCAGCAAACGTCCCCTCTCAGCCAGCACAGAAGAACCCACAGCAGGTTCGCTTCCGCGAGCGGCGACCCTCGGTAGCAGCCGGGGACGCGCCGAAACCTCCAATTACCCCGTCGAAGCCATTCCAGGAAACGCAGGCTGGACAGCCGGGGCCGCTCTCCCAGAATCCGCCGGACGAAGGGCGAAGACGGAGCAGCGCTGCCGGCCCGCCCCCGAGGGCGCCACCCGAGTCCCGGATACCCGTGCCTGTGCCAGTGCCAGTGCCTGCACCTGCACCTGCACCTGTGTCTGTCCCTGTGCCTGTTCCCACGCAGCCATCAAGCGTTCCGCAGCGAAATCTCAGCTTTCGCGAGCGCGCCGCGAGAAGCGACATCAAGCCACCGAGCGGTCTCGACAGTCCTGTGGCCAAGGGCACTCCGGTTACACCCGGTCAGGATGGCCGCACTCCTCCGTCGCGAAGTGGCAGCAACAAGCTGAAGAAACAGCCTCCTACCGACTACCGGCCGAATCGCGCACTCGGGTCTGTAGAACTTCACGACTCCGGCGAGCCAGCTGCTCGAAGCCCGCAGGTGGCAGCGGCCGCGCCCGTTTTGCCGGTAACGCCGGTTGCGCCCCGAGCCGTCAACCCTCCAGTGCCACCCGGTCAGGGGCCGGTGGCGAGAGGACTGGAATCTGGTCCAGTAGCCCATGACGACGACGACGACGATGATGATGATGATGACGACGATGACTTCGAGAAGGAGTTCATGGCTTATCCGCCAACTACGAAGTTAACCAAAACGCCGAGCCAGAGAAAAGCAGACCAAATCCTGGGCCGAGTTCCGACCCAAACGGCTGCGTCCACCGGAACCCGACAGGCCGTTCCAGATGCTGCGAACCCGGCGCCCCCAATACACCCTCCTGTCGCAGCAGCAACAGCAACAGCAGCAGTCGCCCATCACCATCCAGGCGCGCACAGAGACCGCGAGCATCACCTGGACGCTAGCGGCGAGCGACATCACGTCTCCGACCTGGTGTACCATGCGCGCGACAAGCTCCAGCCCGGGCAGGGCATCTTCAAGCCGAGTCCGTATCTAGACGAGTGGAAGCAAGCCACAGTCGGCGCGCTGACCGGCAATCTCCTCGACCTCGAGGAAGCGCCCCCTGTACCGGAAAGGAGCACAGCGTGGTGGGAGGCGCCGCAGTCGTCCTCCCGCCGGCGGAGCAATAGTATGTCGTCGCGGCCAGTGAAGGCTGAGGCGTTTGAGGGAGAGTACGATGAGACAAACGGTACGCGCATTCCTAATTCAAATCCGTCGCACCCTAGCGTAGAGGAAGTGCAGAGCGGTGACTATCGTTTACTATCCGCAAGCGGAGTTGGTGGAAGTCTCGCGTTTGAGCCACAGCATCTCGTCCCTCCGTCGCGGAGGGCAAAGGCTCGAGCTAAGCGCAGGGACGGGCTGCGTCCCTTCAGCCCGAGTCCCTCCGCCAGCGATTCTCAGAATAGCCTGGACTGCTTCTCGTTGTACAGCAGCGATGCGGCCTTTCTCAGACCAGCGGTGTCGTATTTCTGTACAATGACCCCTGCTTGACGTATCAGGGACACCGAAGGCATTGTTGCTAACTCAATCTTTGCACAGCACGATTCAAGCCGCCACTGTACCTCAAGTGCGGTCCACTCCTGCGGTTCTGCGGCATACGGCAGGAGCAAATACCCACGAGAGGGGGTCGGAACGGCGCCGTCGCAGAAAGGGAGATATGGAGGGGCTCGATCATGATCGTCACGACTGATGCTGACTCCTCGTACGACATCGCCCCTACATTGAGGCTGTTTGTCCAGCCTATTGAGCTGCTCCCGCCGCCGCCGCGCGAGATCCACGGCGATGAGCCGCTGGCTCCGGAATACGTCGACCCCATCGCCGGGCATCCCAAGCTCGGCCGAAAAGGCGAGACGCTTTACGTCAGGCCGGTGGATCATCTTGAGGAGGCTAAGGACGTCTCCAGAGACGAGTCGGATAGTGGCCTGTTTGAGAAGTCAAGGAGCGCGCCGGAAGTTCCCCTGCCCGAGGGCATGGTCGATCCTCCCGGGTCGTTTGCTGCTAGGAGGAAACGGGTCGAGGCGGACGGCGAGAAGGCGGGCAAATACAAGGACGTGCGCGGCTTCCGACTGCACGCCGAGCGCGGCTACACGTTCTGGAAGTTCAACATTGAGATTGAGCTGCGGGACAAGCAGCAGCGCATCGCCTACCGCATCAACAGGGGCCCGTCGACGGGCTTCTGGGTGCCCGCCAGGGGCCAGAGCATGAACATCATGTTCTACAGCTGCAACGGTTTCAGCATGAGCGTCCAGCCCAACGATTTCAGCGGGCCGGACCCCATGTGGCGCGACGTTCTCAATACGCACCAGAGCCAGCCCTTCCACGTCATGATCGGCGGCGGCGACCAGCTGTACAACGACCGGTGCATGCAGGACGCCGAGATCTTCAAGGACTGGCTGATGATCAAAAACCCGCTGCACAAGCACAACGCGCCCTTCACGCCCGCCATGCAGGACGAGCTCGAGGCCTTCTACCTGGAGCGCTACGCCATGTGGTTCTCGCAGGGCCTGTTCGGCATGGCCAACGCTCAGATCCCCATGGTCAACATGTACGACGACCACGACATCATCGACGGCTTCGGCTCCTACCCGCACCACTTCATGAACTCGCCCGTCTTCTCGGGTCTCGGCAACGTCGCCTTCAAGTACTACATGCTGTTTCAGCACCAGAGCACCGTCGACGAGACCGAGAAGACGGAGCCCAGCTGGATCTTGGGCGAACAGCCAGGGCCGTACATCACCGAGGTCAGCCGCAGCCTGTTCATGTTCCTCGGCGCGAAGGTGGCCCTACTCGCTGTCGATGCGCGGACTGAGCGCACGCGCAACGAGGTCGTCCGGGAGGATACGTGGAAGAAGATCATGGACCGCTGCTACGGCGAGATTGACAAGGGCAAGGTGGAGCACCTGCTGGTTGTGCTGGGCGTGCCCATCGCGTACCCGAGGCTGGTGTGGCTTGAGAACATGTGAGTGCTATGTGATCAGGAATGGAGGTAATGGGTCGGTTACTGACACAGTTGTGCAGCTTGACTTCGCGGGCCATGGACCCGGTCAAGGCACTCGCCAAGCTGGGCCTGTTTGGCGGCTTCCTGAACCGCTTCGACGGCGGCGTCGAGGTGCTTGATGACTTGGACGACCACTGGACCGCCAAGAACCACAAGCAGGAGCGCGGCATTGTGATTGAGGATCTGCAAGACCTGGCGGCCGACAAGTCTATTCGTGTGACGATTTTGAGGTGGGTGTGCCCCTGTTCGCAGCATTGAAAATGGAACTAGACTGACTTCTTTCAGCGGTGACGTCCATCTCGCGGCAATCGGGCAGTTCTACTCGAACCCCAAGCTTGGCCTGGCCAAGCACAAGGACTTCCGCTACATGCCGAATATCGTCTCGTCCGCCATCGTCAACACGCCGCCGCCGGACCTGCTGGCCGACGTGCTCAACAAGCGCAACAAGGTGCACCACTTCGACAAGGAAACCGACGAGAACATGATCCCCATCTTCGCCCACGGCGTCGACGGCAAGCCCCGCAACAACAAACACCTGCTGCCGCACCGCAACTGGTGCGCCATCCGCGAGTACGCTCCCGGCCACACGCCCCTGCCGACACCCAACCATTCGGCCTACGACCTCTCCCCTTCCCTCGGCCCTGCCAGCGGCGACGTCGTCCGCCGCCGGAGCAGCCTCTTCCGGCGCCTGTCCCGCTCCCGCACTACGGGGCCCGCGAAGGACCGCACCCGCCCGCCCGTCTCCTCCGGTGGGCTGCTGCGCTCGCTGTCCCGCCGCGCCGGCGTCGCCAGCGCAGACGAAGTCGGCCGGCCCGGCCCCCAACCGCCGGCGGCCAGGCCAGGGGGCTTCCTCACTCGCACGCTGTCCGGGTCGTCGGTGTCAGGCCGCTTCGGCAGCCTGTTCCGCCGCCGCGGCAGCGGCAGCAGGCGCGACGACGGGGGCATCAACGGCGTCTGGGGCCCAGACACGGACGAGGACGAGCAGCTGGACCAGTACAACCAATACCCCCACCACCAAGGTCCTCCTCCCCCTGCAACAGGCCGCGCAGTCGGCCTCCGCGGCGGCCTCGGCCCGGCCGAGTACAGCAACGACGAGTTCGCGCACGGTGACGAGCGCCTCTTCACCGCCGTCCGCCCGCCGCAGCCGCTGCAACCCCTCCCTCCCTCCTCTGCGCACGCAAAGAACCCGCCCCTTCCAGGAGGGCCAATGCCAGCACCAGCACCGCAACAACCAACCGGACCCGATGATCCCGAGTGGGAGACCATGCGCGCCGCGTTCCACCGCACGCCGACGACGCTGTCGACGAAACAGAAACGCGGTGCCGGCGCGGATGCGCTGGCCGTCGACCTGCGTGGCGCGCTCGAGGTCACGCTCAACGTGGAGATCAGCCCGCGCGATCCGGGCGGCAGCACGGTGCCGTATCGGCTGGTGGTGCCGCGGCTGTGGTATGAGTATGAGGGGGAGGATGGTGGGGGTGGGGAGGGTGGTGAGCATAACAATGTGGGGGCGGTTGTTCAGGGGTCTGGTCCTGTTCAGCAGCAGGGTGGGCAGCCACTTGGTCAGGGGCAGACGCAGGGCTTGCAAGCCGGGCAACTGGGTGCGGGCGTGCAAGGGCCGGCGCAGGGAGGCAAGAATGTACAATGGAGTCAGGAGGGTGTCCAAGGGGGCCAGTATGATGGCGGTGCTGGTGGGTGGGACAGCGAGGGAGGAGGCGGACAGGGCAAGAGGATGGGGAGTTTGAGGCGGTTGATCAGTCTGCGGAGGAAGGAGTGAGTGCCTGACGGGAGAATGTGGTTCTGGAACAAAAAGGGGGGTGTCTGTGTGTAACGGGTTACGAGAGATGTTTGGCACGATGTGATGTGATGGAATGATAATGAGCGATGGATAGGATGGTATGGCGGGTTTGTTTTCTTTTATGATTGATTTGGTAGTTCTGTAGACAACATTTTCTATCTAGGGAGTTGCCTGCAATAGGAAAGGCTGTGTTGTATTCAGAGGATGACAATAAGTGTGCCCGAAACACTTCCACCGATCCACATGTAGCCTCGACGTCCCATCACCTCTTCTTCTTGGCCCAGCATTGGTCTACCGCAGGGATGACAATACCTTCAAAGTCCGCTTGAACCACTACACCGATAAAGACCACCTTGACGTTGTGTTCAACCGACACCAGCTTGGCGTAGTTTACCCGCGACTCGCTCGCGAGCTTTTCCCCTGGAGCCGTCAGCTTCACTCGCACGGGGCGGAATCCTAGTGCAGATTCGCCGGGCAGCAAACGGGCTCTAAGTCCGTCCTCAACGGCGATGCCGTGTTTGGCCGGCTTCACGCCGCGCTTCTTACACCCCTGCCCCGAATACGTGAGAATAGCCCTGCGGGTGATATTGATGTCAGCCGGGTGGAGCAGCATTGACTTGGCGGAAGCTTAGAATAGCCGTCTCTATCTGCGCTTAACTCAGTTCGAGGCATGACTCACACGCAGGTGCAATGGCCCGAGTCGTTGGCGACAACGATGAAGCGCCGATATCCGACATGGAAGGGCGCGGCAACCAAAGCTCTCCTAGGGGGGGGGGGGGGGGGGGTGGTGAATTGCCGCACTGGGCTCTGACCACAGCGCCTTGAGTACCTGCAAAGTGTTAGCATTTACCCATTGGTCAAGGAAGGGAGCACCGTTATGCTAGCTTTTGACGGATTTGCTTATGAACAGAAGATAGAGAGGAGGAAGAAGAAGAAAAGGGCCTGGAAAAAAGTCGAAAACGATGAGGGGGAATCATGAAATGCAGGATGCGTAGCAGCGAGAAGCCAAGAAAAAAAGGAAAGGTGAATGGGCTAGGTAGAGAAATGGAAACTGGAGCGAAGCATGCATCGTTGTGTTTCTGGGCACCTCTCAGAGCCAACATTAAGGTGGCATTTAACATCGGAAGCTCACAAAGTGCTGGGGAGAAGGGATCCCTCCTCGAAATCAGCTTAGCACAACTTACCTGTCCAGGCCGAAACTCGTGTGGTAAGTGAATCCTCAATTCTGAGTCTGCAAGTGGATCTGGCGTGTCCTCTTCGTCCGGTTGCTCCGAGCAGCTCGGTTTTGGTTCAAAGACACCATCACAATCATGTAACGAAAGGGATGTCTCCAACAACGCCTTTGCAGCAGATGCATTGAGGAGTCTTGGTGTCAACGACAAAAGTGCATCGCCCGAAGCATTCGGCCAGGATCCTGGCAGATCCGAGCTCGGGGGCTATGGAACCTGTGAAGTCTTCGTCCCAACTGTGTTTTCGGGACAATGGAGGGACCGCTAGCACAGTGTCTGCTCCTTGCAGGGGTGCCTCGAGTTCTGCGTCGCGCGCTTCCGGTCGGCGTTTTGGCGTCTTTGAATCGGCCTTGCCGTGAAGAACGGCCTCCTCTGGCCTTAACGGAGGATCCACGGAATCCAACACGGCAGTATCCTCTTTTGAAAGTCAGCTACCCAATTACAAGAACAATGTGGTACCGACACGGATCTATCAGAGGACAGGTTGTACCTGCCGTAAAAGCGGTTGTCAAAGACTTGAAGCCGCTCCACGATGACGTCTCACTCGGGTGTGAAGTTAAGAGGCATTGGAGCCGGCGTAGTGAGCTCCAGCATCGAAGTTGTGCCAGATGGCGAGGCGGCTCAGGCGGCTGGAGAGGTCCAAGACGGGGTTATCGAGTTCCAATAGATCTCGGGCGCTGATGTACCGCCGAATAAGCTCCCTATGCTAGTCGCCAACATATCGTTAACTTGCCGAGTTCCCATAGTATGGAGACCTCCACTGCCCACCAAATGCGGTACGTCACGCTAGTTGAAGTATATGCTGATGAGAAAAGGAAGGAGGGAGATCATGGGAATAGGCGGAAAGAAGAGAAAGGGGAAGTGAACCTTGGAGGTTAGTAAACAAGCTATACAGTCCAAGAAACAGATTATCACAAAGCTGGAAGAGACGCATATTGCCGTGTCTTGGTACACCTCATTCTTCGGTGAACGAGAAAGAAAAGGTAGTCGTGACGGACCTGAGGATGAGACAACACGTCGTCATAGATGGTCATCTCGGGTCGGTCTTGTAGTACCTCCCAGACAATAAATGAAACTCGGTCAAAGCCAATCGCGGTCTCCATTTCACGTAAGCGATGAAAAGCCGTTGGCAGGACTTTGTCCACAAGATTCAGAACCTCCACCAGACTTTTCTCGCTGTCGCTTTGACTCAGTTGGAAGCTCACTGCCCGTTCCTTTCCCTTGCGCCTGTTGCTCACTCCGACATCTTCAAAAGGCGGCACGGTCGACTCAGAAGGACGAGGCGTTGCCAAACCCGAGCCGTCTGGGGTTGATGTTTCCGTAGGACCGGCCAAGGTCGAGGCCACCGTCGCCTTAGTATCGTCGTCTTGAACGAATCCAATGAAGGAGACAGCTGGGGAGGAGGGAAGCAAATCCCAGATCTCGACAGGTAACTGTATGAGCAGCATTGTGGAGCAACTAGGCAGCACACCGAGAATCTTGATACCCTTGGTTGCTTCCGGCGCGCCACAGAGCCAGTCTCTGAACTCGGTCTCGCTGAACTCATCCTCGACCAGACTGACCCTGAGCAGAGCATGGAGGTGTGGCGGAGAACCGCTCTGGGCAGTCGCATTCCCAACGCCAGCAGCGCCACTGTTATGCTTGCTCAAGTCAATAAAATCTTCCTGAATCTTCGTCTGTGCTGGCGGCGGTGACAAGACAATCGCTCGTGGGCGATCGTTGAGCGACAGCTGGCAGTGGATGGGCGTCCGTCTCACTGGCGGTTCGAAAAGGGGCACGCCATGCCCGTTCAGGCAGACCTTCCTCTTGCCGGCATCGTCCCGAGTCAGCAACACGTCCGATTTCCAACTCTGCAGACGACAAATTTGGCGGCGGTGGAGCTCGGGGACGGATATCCCAGCGCTCCGGCTAGCGGCCTCGGCGAGCTCTTGAATGAGAGAGTGTGTAAATGAGTCTTTTCCGACTTCGGGCGCTCGCGTTTCAAAGCCGCATGCGGCCAACAGCTCGACGACAGCCTTGCTCGACTCGATGGAGCCTTGTCCGTTGGTCGGATGGCATGAGTCGTAGAGGAGTAAGACGTCGGGCGAGTCGTTATCGACGTGGCAAAGATGCGGTTGAATGCAGCTGGAGTCAAACTTTGGAGAATTTGGCGAGCGGCTGGCCTTCGTTATTCCTGTTCTAAGGCTCATAAGGCAATGCAGCCTTGCAGCATACTTACTTTGCAAGCCAGGTCGGGAGGCCCCCGGGGAAATGGGGATTTCGGGTCGCGTGGCCGGCGTAGTAGAAGATGAGCAGGCTGTCCGAGTTGGCCCTCTCCATGTGCGCAATCACCTTCTTGGTGGCCTCGCGCCCGGCATCACGATCCGGGATCTGCCAGTGCTCGCAGTCGAACCTGTAGAGGTCGCGGAAGACGGACAGGAGAACCTGTGCCTCGCGCTCCACCCCTAGGTCATCGCTCTGCCACGTCATGAGCAGCACCTTGACGTCGACATACTTGCTGCGATGGCGAGCTGCCCACGAGGCTTGCACGGCGAGGTCGAGCTGGAGCAGGAAACTGGCCTGGGTGACATGGTAACCGGTAGAGGTCGTGTCGTGCGAGGGCGGCGGCAGCCCATTGGCGGCGAAGTACGACGGGCCTGGGGAAACCAGTCGCCGCAAGGCCAAGTCCTTCACGTCCTTCAAGACACTCGTGGTGCTGGTTGTCATCACTCGGCCGGTGGAACGTCGTTGTGGTGAGCGTCACCAAACAAAGGCAAGACATCATCCAAACCCGGAGGCATGTTAAGTAAAGAGAGGGGCACAGATGGAATAAGGCAAGCGGAAACCCTCAGCTGAGACGCAGCCTTGCGCGCCCTGCATGTCGGCAGAAGCCGAGCACGCGGCTCGGCCTGTCGAAACGGTCACCGAGCCCATTGACGTCCATTGCTGCTTCTGAAAATTTCAGACCGAACAGCGCACAGAGCCAAAAGTCGGACGAATACAAAGCGGTTCGAGACTCCCTGTTGCCATCCAACCCCTTTTCGGTGTTTTACTGTCTTGACCGGCAACGGCGTGGATCTCGGTAGCCTCCTCACATGTTCAACCCCTGGAAAGGGAACACTGACGTCGGGTACCTATGCTCGCTATGCAAGCTTGCGCCGCATCTAAGCTGTGATCGGGTACCGGCGCTCGGAACGGGCATCCAGCCTGACGGAACCAGCACTGTGTCGTCCGGTCGATACGACGCTGCCTCCGAGCCTACTACCCAGCCGAGCCGCTCGCCTGTTTGCTCGTGTGGTGATGGTGTTGCTCCGCAGCAGCACGTCAGCCAAGTGTTTGCCCAGCCACAAGTCTGGTGAAGCCGAGATTTGGGACCACGGAATCGTGTGCATTGGCCGGCGATTTGAGCGATGTGAGTGGCGCAGCAAGTGTCTGGCGGGCCCTGCTTGTCGTCAGCCACTCACACTCACGCGTGACGTCACGTTGTTTCCGCTGGCAGCTCCACGTCAGCCGTGGGCGCTAGAAACGCAAGCGCAGGGACCTCTTTGTGTGACATGGCGCGAGTCCGCTGCAGGGCATCTTCCGACATTTTGAAGGTCGAGATTGCTGGGTGACGAGGACCGCAAAACGAAGAGCGATGGGCAAGGACGGCGGGATTGTTTAGACAACTTCAATCGATGGTCATAAGATGGGATCTCCGCCAAAACTCGGTCCACGTCGTCCGCGCCGATGAGAACGAAATGGTTCAGCAAACTCCGTCCAGATTGTCGGTTGTTACGTTGACAAGGGCCAGATCGACCGGGCACGCCCTGCAGTTGCATTGGATGTGGCTACCTTCGTTCTTTCCCTGGCTCGCCCAGCAACTTCCAATGCAGGATTCCATGGTTCCGCATCGTTCCTTCCATACATCACGCTTCGTCTCGAATTTCTGCAGATATCATTTGGCTCCTTCTGGTGCCACGGCATGGATTTCCCAGAACGGACAAGTCAGCTGATGCAATTTGGGCTTGGCTGCTTGGCAGTTCTCGGGGAAGACCAGTTATTCTGTAACGTGTTGGATACACAGCATCTGAGGCAACGTTCGTTGGTTGTCCGTGTCGCGCTCTGGCGATACTGGAAAGTAGTAGGATGAGTTGCAGTTGGAGCCGCAAACAAACGCGGGCCATGGCTGCAGGTACTCAGGTGACACCCGAGATATGATCCACCTACGGATACCGGTGGGATGTGATCTCGGAGTGGGCTGAGATCGCTGCGGCGAAATCTCCAGTGGTAGACAATGGTTGCCCCTCTCCCCTCCAGCGCGAACGCCATCAAAATTACGGCGGGGGCTGATCGTGTGCTCGCACCAGCAGCAGGAAGAATGACTAGGCAGCGAGTTGGCACAAGGTTCGTCCTGCCAGTTACTTGACTTCCGTCTCCATAGTATCGCAATTCGCACCGGCTTTCCAAAACCGCCTTCAGTCTCGGGCGAATATCACCATGTCAGGTGCCACTGTTGTGTAAAGACGCCATCCATGTTCTTTGTGTCGATGGCCGTCACAGGTTTGTGGGTACCTGCCGTCTTGCCGTCCCTTCCGTGGGGGCGTTGTTATCTGGGGCAGCGCCCAAAGAGGCATGATGCACCCGCCCTGGCTGCGCCGCGGTAGGGATACTGCTTCCTCTGTACAAATCATCCGCCACAGGTCCAGGGCCTCAACGATTCCTGCTTCGTTTCCCCTTCCTTATTACCCCGAGGGTTCAGTACTTTCTGAGCGTCATCTTCCTCCATCTGCGACCATCGCGTCGAATCCAGCGCCAACCCACCGATATCGATGAAGGAAGTTTCGCCCAGCCCGCAGTCCAAAACGTATGGCGGCCACCATCGCTCGTCGAGACGACCCGATTCGAGCTCGGTTCCCGTGAACAACAGCCCACCCGCCTTCGACACGTCAAAGGCGAACAAGTCCAATACCAATGGCAGCCCAACCTCAGCCTCGCTCCTCGGCGGCCCGGGCGCCGGCGGCGGAGTCACATCTGCACAGCCGGCGCCGGCTACTGAACCAGACAGTAGTAGTAGTAGCCGACACGTCAATACATCGCAGGCTGCACGACCGGGGGCTGTCGTAGGGTTCGAGGGCGTCGAGACGCAAAATGAGAAAGCAAAAGAACCCAAGAAGCCCGTGGTGCAGCGCTTCTGGCGTGTCTTCAAGGCAGTCTTGTTCCACTCCAAGGTCAATGTGCTGCTCGCATTCGTGCCCGTCGGCATCGCCGTCGCCAATGTCGGCGGCTTGTCGCCGGGCCTCATCTTCGCCATGAATGCCCTCGCCATCGTCCCGCTTGCCGGTCTGTTGAGCTATGCCACCGAGTCGGTGGCCCACAAGCTCGGCGACTCGCTCGGCGCGTTGCTGAACGTGACGTTTGGCAACGCTGTGGAGTTGATTATCTTGTGAGCTGGCCGCCCCGGGTTGAGTGTGTTTGTGTTGTAGCATCCGGCGCTAACCATCAGCAGCATGTACGTTGCGCTTTCTGCAACCACGGCCCGTCCGTCCCGTGCATCGTGCATCGTGCATCGCCTCAGTTACCATTCAATGGGCCTGCCAGGCTCTTTACCTACGTCCTTGCTGACTGATACACCACTTATAGCATTGCGCTGGTGAAAAACGAAATTCGCATCGTCCAGGCTTCGCTGCTTGGCTCCATTCTGGCCAACCTACTGCTCATTCTGGGCATGTCCTTCTTCCTCGGAGGATTGCGCTTCCGCGAGCAGGTCAGTGTCCGCTTGGGTTCTGGATCTGCTTGACAGTTGCTGACCTGCTCAGATTTACAATAGTACCGTGACCCAGATGAGCGCCTGTCTCCTGAGTCTGAGCGTTATCAGCCTGGTTCTGCCGGTATGTTCACATTGCCAATTCCCCTCCAATCGCCGATTCTGACCGATTCTGACCGGGTCTTAGACCGCGTTCCACGCATCATTCAGCAGCAACGACCTTGCGGATGAACAGTCCCTTAAGATCAGCCGCGGCACCAGTGTAGTGAGTACATCGCTGCTTTTTGCGTCACACACATTGACCAGGCTCTAACTCGAGCAGATTCTGCTTCTGGTGTACATCATTTACCTGCTCTTCCAGCTGATCTCCCACTCGTACCTGTACGAATCGACACCCCAACATGTCATCGACGAGGAGTCAACGCCCGGCCCTGCAGCCAACTGGCTCGACTCGTCCAGCTCCGACAGCAGCTCTTCAAGCGACTCGGATTCCTCAGACTCGGATCACTCGCGGGAGACCATGTCGAAGCGGATGAGACGGGTCATGCGTCGCCGGAGGTCGAGCGTGGTGTCGGCCGAGGCTGGCGGAAGCGTGAGCCCCGGTTTCCCTCGCACACCTTCGGCGGGCACGAGCGAGGTCAACGCGGTCAAGGAGGAATCGAAGTCGGAGGAGTCCTCATCCCGGCCGCGTATGTGCCGGCGCAAGTCCAGCAACGGCGGGAACGAAGAGGGCGAAGACGAAAAGGCCCATCGTCACGGCAAGCGTCACCGCCATCGCCTCCCGCGCAGGAAGCATCGCAAGCACAAGCACAGGGCGAACGTCACCGCGTCCCCCGAGCCAGTGAGCGAGACAATTGACGAGGACGCTGTGATTGACGCTTCGGTTCGCGATCCGCGGAGAGTCGAGTTTGCCCCCGATGTTGCCTCCAACCATGGCAGCCTCCCAGGCGAACCGCGCACCCGAAGCCCCTTCCAGGGCCTGCGCGTCATGTCCCTTCGGCCAGTCGTTAGCAGCCTGGCGCCGACTGTGTTCACGCAGACTCCGGCTACCACCATGTCTGCGAATCCCGCCGGCCCGGTTCCCCGCGTACGCTACGGCATTCGCCGGACCAACTCGCTACCGGACAGACTCAGCCAGTACTACCGGCCTCCCGGCGCCATGATGCCCTCGCAGATCCCGCTGGCCCACCCCCCGACCACGGCGATTGCCGCGGAGGAGCACGCCGAGGACATGTCGCGCACGGCCGCCATCGTTCTTTTGCTTGTCTCGACGGCCCTGGTCGCGGTCTGCGCCGAATTCATGGTTGACTCGATCAGCGGTCTCGTGGAGACGAGCAGCGTCGGCGAGATCTTCATCGGTCTCATCATCCTGCCCATCGTCGGCAACGCGGCCGAGCACGTAACGGCTGTCACCGTGGCTATGAAGAACAAGATGGACCTGGCCATTGGCGTTGCCGTCGGCAGCTCCATCCAGATTGCGCTGTTTATCACCCCCCTCGTCGTCATCATCGGCTGGATCATGGGCCGCGAGATGACGCTCTACTTCACCCTGTTCGAGACGGTCTGCCTGTTTGTCTCGGCCTTCATCACCAACTTCCTGGTGCTCGACGGCCGCAGCAACTACCTCGAGGGTGCGCTGTTGATGGCAACTTATGTCATTATCGGCGTCGTCGCCTTCTTCTACCCGAACGCGAGGGATGCCAGTGCTGGTGTGCTCTAGGCGTAGCCCACGGTGGAAGGGTTGATTGTCGGCCGCGGCAAATGGGAAACTGAGGTGGAGGGTATGAAAGTTGGGGTGGGTGACATCAAGAAACGGGATTTTCACCTGAGGAGAGATTGCGAATTGTGGAGCGGGAGGTAGCCGACGAGTCCTGAGTTGAGCACTTGGCTTATCCAGCGCTGGCAGATTGTGCGCTTTTGGAAGCGAGTTTACCTGGTAACGTCAATTGAAGACAGCTGAAGTGCGTTTACACCGAACAAGTACCCAACCTTACTATCAGTGATGGTGAAAACGAAAAATGCGGAGTGCACAGAGGGGCGAAAACCACAGCAGTGCGCCCGGATCCAAGAGAAGGACGTCGCAGACGATGAGGTGTGCGTCGAAATCCGCCGGCATGCTGAATGTAAGCGTTCTACAGCATGTACGTTTTCACTCTGGGCCCTTCGTGCAACCACACTCTCTGCGAGATTCAATGCGTGGCGATGCACTTCTGAATCACGGTATGACTGAACGTGTAGATTTGCTACATGGCAGGGGCATTGTGCTTTATCAAGAGTTTCGAATTGCGACCTGTCGAGGCACTGCGGCGTGCCTCCGAGTCGTCTGACCATCTTTCTATGACCTTGACCCCTCAATCTTTCTTCAACTCCTTTTTGCCACTTCACGAAGTGCCGAAGTCTTCTGTGAAACCTCGATGTGCCTAGATTAGGAAACCAGTAACTCACTCGGCCTGCCTGAGGTTGCATGCTTGTTCTGAACCAACATTCATGCGTCTCAGCCGCACGAGGCGTTCTCAGCGGCATCGATCATAGCCGCTCTGAGAAGGTGAACCTGGCTCGCCTGGGTATCTAAAGGGAACTTGCCACGTTCAGGGGCAAGGCGGAATCCACTGCGGAATTCAATGCAAAGCTGTGACGTCGGTCGTGCAGAAACATGAGGAGAACTCGCCTGTTGTAACGGGCCGTGGACGGCACAAGTCAGAGTTGATTGGTTCCATCGGCGTTCATTCGTCCCGGGCTTATTCAAACTCGCCTTTTAGGAGGAACACTGGCTCGACTAGTAACAGCCGAATACAACGACACGACTCTGTTCCGGGGTCGGGCATGTGGATTAATTACTCGCCACTCAGCATGGAACGTGGCTAGGAACTCTACACTGTCTACTTGATATGTAGGTGGGGGGGATGGAGAGTGGTTAGAGACAGGGGACGAGCGGGACACATGCGCCGTAGTTGCTTCTGAAACTGTGCCGCCCGGGAACAGTCATTCCAGGCACATGTATGGTTGTTGGATGAATCTTGCCGCCGAATGGTTGAGATAGGGACTAGCAAAATAGCAGTCAAGAGCCCATATTGATGTCACAAAAGTCAAATTATCAACAAACAAGTTGAATGAAATCAAAGCCGAGACAGGAACGAAATTATGATTTCCTGACTGCTCATATTAACTTGGTCATCCTATTGCCAGCCAGCAGCTGCATCAATGGACACTCCCCGTTCACAGTTTCTGTTACTCGGCCGGGCCACGGCGATGCGGGCAGTTTCCTACCTAGTTCCCGTTCTGGCTTCATGAGACTTGACTCTCAACCCATCAAACAGCCTCAAATCTTTTACCTCTTGTTCAGTCTTGCCGAGTTTCCGACCCATGCCTAAACCTGTACAACTCCGGACCAACTTCTCCGCATGAGTGCGTACTTGTCCCTGGGATCGGAGGAGGAGGTTGTAGTATGGTTACCGAGGTGCATGAAATGTTAGAAGGGCGTCGGTCCCTGAGTTGTCTGTTTTCAGTCGACTAAGGATGGAAGGTCGTACACTCGTTTGGACCGCGGACTACTTTGATTGGAGGACAGTCTATGTAGATCACTTCTGCGCCACGTGCGGGCCACTTCATTATGCCCCGTTCTTCAACCGCAACAGCCGTCTAAAAATATAGGCTGGAGCACGAAGAAGCTTGACCGAAGATGATCGACACGTCTTGCATGCAGACCGGCGTAGAAAGAGTCCGTATGACAGTGGGGAAGTTGGTCTCAACATCGTGATCCAGTGCATATGCCGGCCAGCTTGATGTGTTGTTGCGGGTTTGGATCACGGGCTTCCAGGTGCATCAACAGTACGCCTCTTACTCGTGCCGGATATCCGATCTTACTATTCAGCCGAGCAAACGAGGCGACTCCAGGTGATGCTAGCGGCATCAGCCCGTCTCCTGAGGCTGCGTCGATCTGAACTTCACCCATCTCCTCACGGTCTTTCCGATCTTCGGCCATGACCTCGCTTCTCTGGCTGGGGAAGATCGGCCTCGTTGAGGGGAGAGGGTGGCGGCCAACGGAGGTGTTCTCAAGTATAAAGCTCGTCACGATCTCCCACAATCAACCTCCATTCTCCTCATCCTCACCACGCATTCAACACTTTCACCCAGCCCAACCAAGACCACAACAGCCTTCAGACAACCGTCTACAGCCCCTTCAGCCAACATGCGTTTCTCCGTCATCGTCCCCGTCCTCGCAGCCACGGCTTCTGCTGCCGCCGTCTCTCCGCGCGCTGCCGCCGCTCCTACCCGCCAGGACGTCCTTGACGCGGCCAACATCCTCTACGCGAACGCTGCGGCTGCCGGCTGCGACTGGCTCAGTGAGTTTTCTCCTGAATATGATTGATTCATAAGGGAGCAGACGAGCTAACACGGATTACCCCACAGGCTGCATCTCGTCCCTCGCCGGTGAGACAGCCGCGTGCGCTGCTGCCGCCGCCGAGGCTGCCGTTAGTACGTGATTCGCTGTTTCAGACTGCATACCTTCCATGAGCGTCTCATTTGAATCTAACACCGCATTTTCATAGACGTCATTGCCGACATTGCCTGCATCGCCTCTGTGGGCAGCTCGACGGTGAGTTGAAGCCTGGTCGGAGTGTTGTCTGACTTCCCACTTTACTGACTTGCTGTAATTTTAGGCCGCCTGCCGCAACTGCCCTTAAGCGGCGTACAAGACGTGTGAATCTCAATCTGTGCGAATGGCAGGTTTTGGCGGTTGAGCTGATGGTTTCTTGTTGCTCTGTCTTTCAAAGTGGCGAGAGAAAATGGACTGGAAAAGGGGTTTCAGGGGCTTTGTTTACCGGGTTGGTCGGGCGCCCGAGCACCCCCAAGACTGTGTTCAACACCCAGCGCGGGGAGCTTAGGGTCTCTCTCAAAAACAATCTCTGATTCGGTCCACAAAACTATGTTTTCCTGATACACACGCGAAAGAGGATCCCAAGCAATATGTTGCTTACGAACCCCCAGCTGCCCTCATACACTAAACACTGCCTTACCTAACCAAGGCTGATAGCTCACTTGAACGACAGGCGCCAACCCAAGCACATCGACATGGACAAGAATTTGTTACGCGACATGAGGCGCTCATAAATCATCGAGCAGATCAAGACTAACTGACGGAGATGCAGCAGCAGCCTATCCTTGAGTCCATTTCATTTGAGAGTGTCCCCTCGGAATGCCCTCCTTTCCCCTTCCCCAGCGCTCTCCACTCACTGCGGTCAACTCGTATGGCAAGCACCCAACCCTTCTCAAACCACCGGAGCCACCTTCAGGTCAGTCTGGATCTTTGGCATACCGCGGCCTCACAAAAACTTCCCCGCAAGCCCCATCAACCCCCCCAACCCCCCCTGCCCACCCCCACTCCCACCCTGACTCTTCAGATACATCTTCAGCGCCATCTCCCCGGCCTTCATAACAGCGCTCTGCTTGTCGGCGCCAGCAGCCACATTGCCCTGCGAGGCCTGTGCGTCGAACAGCTTGGACGCCTGGGCCATGGCCAGGCCGACCAGCGCGTTCTGGCTCTGGCCGCCGCCGCCGCCTTGGTTGCCGCTGGTGAAGAGCTTGAGGGCCTGCAGCGCGGCGGCGTTGCCCAGCGTCGAGGAGGAGGCTTGTTGCTGGTTCTGCGAGGAGGAGTCGGAGCCGAAGAATTGGCGGTGGGAGCGCACCGCGTCTGGATACGCGTACAATGGTGCTGTTAGTATGGGCGGGTGGGGAGGGAGGGAGAGGGGGCCGGGGATGATAACGAAAGGGGTGAGGGTTGGTGCGTGGGAAAGAGAGAAGAAGAAAAAAAATAAAGACACACCCTCCTCGTCAATGTCCTCCTCGCCGACCTGCGACACCGACTTGTTCTGCAGCAGCTTGCCGAGTGCGTTGGAGAAGAAGTCCTCGTCCTCGGGCGCGTGGCTGGCGGCGGCCGAGGCGGCGCCGCGGAGGTCGTCGTCGCCCGCCTGCGGGAAGCCGCCGCCTGCGGGGTACGAGCCGCCGTGGGCAGCTGGGAGAGGGGTGGGTTAGTTTATATCCGACAACGGGTGCGCTGCTGGAGTAGGCGTGGAGGAGGAGACTCAACGTACCGTTGCCACCTGGTTGTTTGCGCTTGTTAGTGAACCTGTGAAATACAAGAGGGGGCGTGTTTGCCGGCAACTCACCCTGCGGGCGCTCGTCGTTGTCGCCGAACATCTCGACCGCCTTCCCGAGCAGTTTGTCCATGATGAATGTGTGTGTCCGAGTGTAAGTCCAGGGGCTGTGTTAGTGTCGATACTTGGTAAGTTTGTGTAAGATGAAGAGCTCAAAGGTGTCTACGTGATACAGCAGCTAAAATCAAGAACTGGCTGTCTGCTCTTCTTCAACAAATACCAGTCCGCTTCAACAATCCGTTGACATCACACTACCAAGCGGAGTCGAGTGGAGAGTGAGGGCGGGGAGGGGACAGGCCAGCTGAGCTACGGCGGGGTAAATGACGAGGGGAGCTGAAGTCAGGAGACGGCGTTCAGGTCCCCATGGATGCGTCGACAGAGCCCAATGAGAGCTTCGCCACTTGAGACACGTTCCCACAGGCTGCTCCAATGGCAGGCCTGTGTTGGGCAAACAGATGGAGACGGAGCGCGGCAGTGAATCTGCGTTTCGTCGCTCACCTGCCACGGTGATCGCCCGGTTTCAACCGACTCGAGGGACTCACCAATGCTCCGCCGGCTCACGGATTGGTAATACATATTTGTTGATGTGCAGATATTTATTCAGTTGATGCCCCATGCCCGTGCCATCACGCAGCACCTGCTTGATGCACTTCAATGTTATCCAATATGATGCAACATGACCCAATCCAATTGCCCTTCGTTACAGACTTTTGTTTGAAGGTAACCTGCACCCACGGTGACCCTGACGATCCCAGATGCGTTTCAGCCTTATTGCAACCCAACGGCCAGACCAGTGTACATATGTTCTGCACCCTAACCAGCAGTCTCTAATCCTGGCGGATGATGGTCGGCGCCGGCATGGGCGCTCCTCTTCTTCTCCTTCTTCGCCCACCTTAGCCCGCAGGCATTGCACAGCGTCTTCGGCCCGCTCGGCCCTTTGCGCCATTCCGGCGATTCCAATGTTCCTAGACATCAGCAAAATCAGCATCGTCAAAGCCATAGGGGAAGGTTGGGACTGAGAATTACCGCAATCCGTGCACACGTATTCCTCCGCCAGCTTGAGCTTCTTCTTCTTCTCGCCCGCGCGCTGGTCGCGCTCGACGGGGATGGCGATGCCGGCGTCGCCCGTGACGAGCGCCGGGCTCGGGTTGCCCGTCGTGATGCCGCGGCTGCGCTCGCCCTCGAGGTAGCGCAGCCCCGTGAGCATCTCGATCGTGTCCGTGTGGCTGGCCGACGCCGAGGGCCGCCGCGTGCTGCTCGCCAGCGACGCGCTCTCCGCCGTCCCGCTGTCCGACGACATGCGCCGCTCGAATGGCTGCTGCAGCGGTACAGGGGTGTCTGTATTGCTGATGGGCTGTAGTGGTACGGGGGCCGGCGGCACGGCACCGCTGTCGGACGGGGTGGTCTCCTGGCTCTGTTGCCGCCATGCCCGCTCGGATTCTTCGGCTTCGTCTTGCTCCTCCCTCTGTAATTCGGCAATCTTGCGCCGGAGCCGCTCGTTCTCCATCTTGTGCTCGAGGAAGGAATCTAGTAGTGCCGCGTTCTTGGTCGGGTACGGCCGGGCCATCATGAAGACGGCCTGGCAGAAAGGTGTCTGGTTCTCCGGGTTGGGCGCGAACTTGGCGGCGGCGATGTGGCCGTGGCCGACGGCCTCGAAGACGGCGTAGGTCCCGTCCCTCTTGCGGAGGCGGTAGAAGACGCGCAGCGACGTGCCCGACGCAATTGACTCATTCAGCTCGGCGGTGAAGACGCCCACGTCGTCCGGGTGCAGCAGCTTCTGCATGAAGACGCCGCGCAGCTCGGCCGGCTTGTAGCCCGTCAGGCGCTCGGCGCTCGGCGACACGTGCTTGATCCTTCCGTTGGCGTCTAGGATCTGCAGCAGGTCCTGCAGCTCCTCGACCACCTTCGCTGGCCAATTGCGCCGTTTCGTGAAGTCGGTGAGCGTGCCCGGATTGCTCGCCCCGCCGGCGCCGGTGCCGGCGGGATCTCTGGGTGGGTTGAGCGTTGTGTCTGGTATGTTTCCGGTGGAATCGTCGGGCGAGAAGGCCCTCGAGGGCGAATGAGAGGGCCCCGTGGCGAAGGACTGCGGCAGCGGGCCGCTCGGGTCCAGGCTGAGAGTCATGGTCTCGTCGAGTGGGAGGAACAGCGAGTTGTCCAGCAAGGGCAGCGCGTGCACTGCATCAGTGTTCATCTGCACACGGCCGAGCGGCCAGCGGGTCAGTGTGTCGGGATGTCCCGCAAGAGAATTGGACGGCGGCCCTGCAGCGTGGTGATGTCTGGGCTCATGCTCACCGGCACCCCATAGCTGAGGAGGCCACCGGGCAGAGAATGCCCACGGGACATGATGGCGGAGGGAAGAGATTGATTCAGGAGTGGCAGCAAAAAGCAACACTGGCAGCAATGGCAACAGCAGTAGCAACAACAGCAATAGCAGCAAGTAGGGGTCGCAGGGGAAGGAGCGGGACCAAAGTTAAACAGATGTTTTTTCTTTTCTAGCAATGCCCATTGCTGGGACGGCGAGATCAGAAGGACAGGAGGAGGGGGATGGGAGACGGATAGACGAGGAACAAGCAAATCCTCTCGGAGGGTAAAGGGAGAAAAACAGGAAAGCTGTCTGACATTCACACCCCGACGGGGGCACAGCACACAGCAGCGGGCGTACTTGATAGGTAGGTACGTCAAGGCGCAGAGCGGCAGTTCGGTCCAGACCCGTCAGTCGCCAGGTGATTGTGAGCCGCGGCGATCGCAGAAGTGCGGGAACACGTGTGGATGGAGGGTTCGAAGGCTCAAGGGTACCGGTCTTTTTGGGGCCACGCAGGCAGCGGGGGCGGGGCTGGCACGAATTCGGTGCGAAAGGGCGGGCGGATGGGAGGATGGGATTCTGGCATTTTCGCCATGGGAATTTCGCGACGACCCTTGCACCTTCGAACTATGAACCCGGCACCCGTTAGTTCAGGTCGCAGCGGCACCAGTGGAAAGCGGCCAACCAGCGGGCGGCCAGCACCCTGGGGGTGTGCTCGGGGTGGTATCGTTGCACCCGTGCCGGAGAAGGTCCTCCAGGCGAGAATGCCGCAACGGATCAGGCGGCAGGGCCGAGCCAATATGCCAAGGTGCGGCCGACTGCCATGAAAACCTGTTGACTGGAACTGCGTGTCCCGAGTTCGCCCCTTCCTCTCTCGGTGAAGGGAGGAGTTGCCTGTTTTTGGAAATTAACTATTCAGCTATCGAACTTACATAATTTACAGGCTGGTACTCTGCAAGCCTGACGCATTTCCACGCAATTGCATCCGCCCACGTACTCCGTACATACTATAGCTCCCTTTCCATCACGAGCTGGTGTGCATTGTCGCTGCGAGAGTCACGTGACAGTATAACCTTCAAGAAGCCCTCCAAACGGCTTCTTGAAACGTGATGCTTCCTCTAGGTATGGAGGTGCTTTCCTAGTGCGAGGCTCCCCTGTTGAGAACAAGCACCTTCGCATGCTTTAGAACTCGTATTAATGCACTACATACATACATAGCATTAGTATCCCGCCGGTTCATCGCTCTGGGTGCTTGACAAGGCATCCAAGTTAGAACTACACGCATATTTCCAGTTTCTGGGAGTAAACTTGTCCACGATGGACTTGAATGCAGACTGAAGCGGTGATTGTGTTTGCAAACGTCAGAGCAAGACCACAGCAACCCAGGCATTTTGGGGAGGGAAGCTTACCAGCGTGCAGAGACTTTCATCCCCGTCAAGATGTTTCCCTTCTGGCCGACATCCGGGGATCGTCATGATCCGGTCATTGTACCGTATCCTCACGAAGTACTCGTCGAGCTTTTGTACCTCGTCCGTCGTGAGCTTGCCCACTGGTCGTCGCCCAATGCCTTGCGGTTTGCTGGTGTTTCCGCGGTCGGAAACCGACTCTGGGCTCTTGCTAGCATGCCATGGCCAACGCAGCTCACGTTCGTTCGTGCTTGGTGAAGGCGTTCGCCCTTTGCGAAATAGCTCAAAGATAACGTGGCTGGTGAAGGCTGGCCACCTCTCGTCGCTGTTGAAACAACCGAGACTTGCTAGCGTTGCGCCAATCGTATTATCGTGGCAGCCCGAGAGGGACAGCCTGGGCGGGGGGCACGATTGCAAGGCAGAGTCTTGCAGGATGTCGTGTCTCTGGTTCCACACCACTTGGTCAACCATCTTTGAGACCATGTTTCCCATCAACTCGCCCACCCCAAGCATTCGAAATTCACGAGAAACGGCATAGCCGTGAAATCTCTCATCGATTACGATTCGGTCGATGATCCTACGCACTCGTTCGTCGTAGAACTCCTCAGGAAGCCGAGTGTCCGGCCCGTGGGCAAGCGTTGCATTGATGGTGTCCATGACAGCCGACAAACGGGGCCGCGAATCCACGGTCATAGCCTTGCTCCCGGGCATCCATTTGCCCAGTTTCTCAGACAGATAAGCCATGTCGTTGCTTCCGTTCCATTTCTCTGCAGCTCGCCGAGAAAATGCTTTTGCAAGCTCTGCAAGTCTGGCGCACGATTTGGTGTTTGGGTACAGCGTCTCCTCCGCCGGCGTGCGGATGCTGATATCCCAGGGAGCCGACGTCTGGTTCGTCCGCCCGGGATAGAGGCCTTGTAGGATCTGCTGCACCGATTCGAGGGCTCGAGGCACCGCCGTTGACCGGACATACAGGGTTCCGGGCTCTGATGATTGCCTTGGCAGCTTCATGGATGTCAGTTGAGCACACACTACCCGGCGAGTCATGCTGAGCAATTACCAAGCCCAACTGGTCGACGTAGAGCCGGCGCAGCGACTCGCCAAACGCAAGGGAGGTTTCCCGTCCTCTATCAGTGAGCTCTCCGGGCATGCTACCGAACACTGTCAGGAATTGCGCCTTAAAATCACGCCCAGGAACGGGCGGGCCTCACACACCATATGCCGCTAGTCTCACCACCTGCTCCCTGGACGGAAACAGATCGCCCGTGGGACCCAGATGTCTCTAAACGTCGCCTCCAAGTCACAGATTCCCAGCTAGAACCATCTTGGGCTGTCATCACAACCTGGGTGAACCGCCGACCTGCGCTGCAATACGGCCAGTCTGAGAGCGGTCAGCGGCGGAGTGCGCCATTGCTTCGGCTTCTTTGACTGACATGGAGACAATCCAGCCTCACGCCGACTATGGAGTCAGCGCAACAGCGGATGCATGAAGGAGCGCAGCCGTGCAGCCTTACATTCTGGAACCGGGCTGCTATGGGGCTGCGCTCGCCATGACGGACGAGCTAGTTCCCCAAGGCGGTCAGCGTTGAGCGCAAGACGAACAACAATAAACAAACATTTTGTGCATCAAGATAAGCATACAACGTGCACTTGCTCAAGAATCAGACCGCTTGGACAAGCCGGGACTGCTGTTGCATTCGGGCTGGACATCATGGCTTACAGGTGCTTCATTGTAAAAGTAGTCCACCAAGCCCCACCACCACTGCAATTGTAGGGGTTTCCAGCACCAGGCCCACTGCTGCCTGCCCATATGCAAAGGAGCGAGGTCCCGTGACGACGCGACGGCGCCTTTGTCGCCTCTACTCAGGACCGTGACAACCACGCGTCACACCAGAAGGTCAGTTGGCTGGGACCGAGGCACTCCTCGGTTCACAGAACATATCCATTCCTTTGCCTGCGATCTCCGATCTACCGTCTGTGAGGGTAAGAATTTGAGCGACCTCTTCCGAGAAATCCAACCGGCTCTTTGCGACCCAACCAACGAATTCCATCGCTTGGCAAACGGCCCTGCATGGTAACTTGTGGCCTGGCCACCTTTACCGCCCCGAGCTATTCTCTGCGAAAAGTTGCGCCAGCGCCATGTCCAGAATAGAGAAGCTCTCTATTATGGGCGTGCGCTCCTTTGGGCCACTGCATTCCGAGACCATCGCCTTCAACACCCCGCTTACTCTGATTGTCGGGTACAATGGCTCGGGCAAGACGGTGGGTTCCAGCCCCATTTGCCAGCCTCGATCACGGCTGCTAACTCTCCTCGGCAGACCATCATCGAGTGTCTCAAGTATGCCACCACCGGCGAGCTGCCGCCCAACAGCAAGGGCGGAGCCTTCATCCACGACCCCAACCTCGCCGGCGAGCGAGAAGTACGCGCCCAGGTCCGGGTGCAGTTTCGATCGACCGTCGGCGAGTCATACGTCATCACAAGGAATGTGCAGCTTACGGTGAAAAAGAACACGAGGTCACAGAAGACGTTGGATGTGAGCCTGTTGCTGCGGAATCATGGAGAACGGCATGCCATTTCCACCCGTGTCATGGAGTTGGACCAGCTGGTCCCTGAGAAACTTGGCGTCACTCAAGCTGTTCTGGATGCCGTCATATTTTGCCATCAGGATGAATCGTTGTGGCCCATGAGCGAGCCATCCGCCCTCAAAAAGCGGTTTGACGAGATCTTCGAGATCATGAAGTACACCAAGGTCATCGATCACATGAAGGTGCTCCGCAAAAAGGAAGGGGAGACGCTGAGCCGGCTCAAGATTGAGGAGGTTCAAGACAAGAAGAACAAGGAGGAAGCGGACAGGGTCGATAAGCTCATGGGCGAGCTCACGCGGGAGATCCAGCAGGCGCGGGACAAATGCAACGACCTCCTCAAGAAGATGGACGAGGAGACCGACCAGATCAAGGGAAAGTACGAACAGGCCAACAGCTTTCAAAAAATCATGAACGAGCTCGAGACGAAGACGGAGAGGCTCCAGTTCAAGGAGGAGGCCATTCGGGAGCTGCGAGGCCGCATCAACGAGCTGCCCGACGCGGACCAGGTGCTGAGGGACATTCTGGACGAATACGAACAGACCCATGAGCGGACCGTCTCCGACAGGGATAACAAAGCCGCACAATTCCACGATCTTCAGGCGGAGCTCAAGCTGTCTCGAGAGAAACACACAGCCAAGGTTGCTGAGCAAGGCAAGCACCAGTCTGACAAGGACAAATTTGAGCGTCAGCTGGTCACGCGGGACCGCATGATTCATGATGCTGCCACGCGCCACGAGATCCGCGGCTACGATGGCGACCTGGACGATCGGATGACTGCTGCCTTCAACGACCGCATCCAGAAGATCCTGAACGACAAGAGACGTGAGCTTGAGCGCCTGCAACGTGACAACGCCGAAGATTTTGATCGGAAAGCTACCGTCATTACCGAGCGCGAGAGCCGGAAGGCATCGCTCCTGCGGGACCGTGCTTCCGCGAAGCAGCGCATCGTGACAGTGGGGAAGGAGTCGGCAACTATTCAGGGTCAACTGAGCGATCTGGATATTGACGAGGGGAGGGAGGTGATGCTTCAAACCGAGATGAAGGAGCTTGAGGCCAGGATCGAGACCGCAAAGGCTGAGGAGCAAAAGGCGGACCTGGACGCACAGATCAGGAAGGTTAACGACGACATCTTGAGTCTAGAAACACAATCGTCCAAGCTCTCCCGGGAGCTTGTCGAGTGCACTCGACTAGCGTCCGAGCGAGCTCAGCTCGATCTACGCAAGAAGCAGCTGGCGGAACGGCGACGTGAGCTCGAGATTCTCAGGAACACGTGGAATGGCCAGCTTTCGGCGCTGGTCGGCAGCGATTGGCAGCCGGACACGATCGAGTCTGATTTTCAGAACGCGCTGAAACGCCAGAATGCTGAAGTCGCCGAGTTCAGGAAACAGAAGGATGCAACACAGCAGGAGCTGAAACAGGTCGAGTATAAGCTTTCTAATGCGCGGGAGCGGCATAACAAGATGACTGCCGAGAAGGAGGACTGCAGGCGTGCCGTGATGAAGGCGCTGAAGGATGTGAAAAATCCGGACTCTCCACCCATTGAGGACTATACCAAGGAAGTCGAGAGCATTGAGACGGAGCTGAGCCAAACGGAGACGGACCTGAAGCTATACGACGAGATGAAGAAACACTATGCGAGCATCCAAGACCGGGCCGTGCGGTTTAACAAGTGCTACTACTGCGAGCGCGACTTCAAGGACCAGCCGACGGCGAGGTCGAAGCTCCTGGACAAGATCGCGAAGAAGCTGAACGATGAAGATAAGCAGGAGTTGATGGAAGACCAAGTCCATTTCACCGACCAGCTCAAGACCCTCAAAGCCGTGCGACCTCAGTATGACACATTCCAGCGGCTGGAGGCTGAACTTCCTTCCCTTAACAAGGAGATCGACTTGACGACATCTCAGCGGGAAGAGTTGATCCGCCGTCTGGAAGACCAAGACCTGGCATTCAGCAAGGCCGAGGAGAAGCGACAAGAGGTTGACGGCCTCAACAAAAACGTTCTCAAGATCTCTCAAACACACAAGGATATCGTCGATGCCGAGCGGCAGGTGGAGAGGTCGCAGCAGTCGTCAAGCATAACCATGCGGAGCCCTGATGAGATCAACGAGGAGCAGACGACCTGCACGGAGCAGGCCAGGCTCGCCCAGGCCAAGCTCAGCAAACTTACCACCGAGAGGCAGCGACTGAAGGACTTGGCCTCGCAGCTGGAGGTTGAAAGGCTGGATTTGAGGCACAAGATCAGCCATGCTGCCCAGCAGCTCGAGCGCAAGAAGGGCCTCCAGGAGTCTATTCAGCGATACAAGGAAGAACAGGGGAGCCTGCGGCAATCGATCCAGGAGGCGGATAAGGAAGTGGAGCGCCTTGATCCTGAGATCGCAAGCGCTCGCGCGGCTCTTGAGGAAGCCCGCCAGCAAGGGCGGGCCAAGGAGCAGAGGGTCTCCGAGGAGCGAGATGGCATCGCGACAACGGTCAGGGAACTCGAGATGATCAACGGCGACATCCAGGAGTACCTCGACCGCGGCGGTCCCTCGAACCTGGCCTCAAATCAGCGCGCCATTGCCACCTTGGAGAAGACCATCTCCGACCTCGAGACCGACATGCGGGACTTGACGGTCCAGATCAATAAGCTTACCAAGGACATTGATAACAGCGAGGCGAAGAAGCGAAACATCGCCGACAACCTGACCTACCGCAAGAACCTTCGCGAGCGCGAGGTCCTCGAACAGGAGATTGAGAATCTGGAGTCCCGAAACGCCGAAGAGGACTACAACCGCCTCATCCAGGAGGCCCGCTACCACGAATCCCTCCGCGCCAAGCTCTCGGCCGAACGCGAGCGACTCATGGGCTCCATGAGCTCCAAGGACGCCGAGTTCGCGCGCCTCAACGACAAGTACGAGATCGACCTCAAGGGCGCCAAGGCCAAGTACAAGGAAACCCACATCAAAGTCGGGACAACCAAGGCGGCCATCGAGGACATCGGCAACATGGTGGTGGCGCTGGATCGGGCCATCATGCACTTCCACTCGCGCAAGATGGAGCAGATCAACCAGACGATCGGCGAGCTGTGGCAGAGCACGTACCAGGGCACCGACATCGACACGATCCAGATCCGGTCCGACATGGAGGCCGGCGCCGGGTCCGGCGCCGCGGGCAAGCGCAACTACAACTACCGCGTGTCGATGGTCAAGGGCGACACCGAGATGGACATGCGCGGGCGCTGCAGCGCGGGGCAGAAGGTGCTGGCCAGCATCATCATCCGGCTCGCGCTGGCCGAGTCGTTCGGCGCCAACTGCGGCCTCGTCGCCCTCGACGAGCCCACCACCAACCTCGACTCGGACAACATCCGCTCCCTGGCCGAGAGCCTGCACGCCATCATCAAGGCCCGCCGCGCCCAGAGCAACCTGCAGCTGATTGTCATCACGCACGACGAGGAGTTCCTCAAGCACATGCAGTGCAGCGACTTCTGCGACGACTTTTACAGGGTCCGGCGCGACGAGAAGCAGAATAGTGTCATTGTGCGGGAGAGCATCACGAGGATTATGGAGTAGAGGGTGTTTGGGTCGGATTTGATTCCTTGTTTGCGGGCCATCGTTGTACAGACATATGGGAGGAACATCTGAGGGAGGGACACAAGACAGGAAGGGCCAAGTGGATGGGAATATGGTGTCTTGTCTTCGTAAACCAAGAGCATCGCAAAACTCTATTGCTAGAGGTATCTCGCACCCGCCAAGCACTTCACTGCGTAGGTGGTTTAACCACACGTACAATACAAATTCACACGGACCAAACCGCCCCCGACCCGACATGAACCCAACCGGGTCTTCCTAGAGCAAATCTCACGTCGACCGCCGAAAATCATGAACCCCCGAATGATGACGCATGGCGGTTGAGCGTCCACAATCCCCAACCGACCGCGAACCACAGGCCTACATACCCGGACAAGGCCCATCCTAACCGCCTTCGCTCTCGGGACCGGCATCCGCAGCAGCAGAAGCAGCAGTCTCGGTCTCGGTAGTACCGGCAGCAGCAGTAGTACCGGTGCTTGGAGCAGCCTTGTCAGGCACCTCCTCCTGCTCGGCGCTGGCATCGCCATCTCCACCGTCCTTCGCAGCCTCCTCACCCACCGTGGCAGTTTCGGGTTGGGCAGAGGGCTCGGTTTCGCTGCTGGCGGCGGCGGCATCAGCCTGCTCTGGTTTCGTGGTTGGCGCCTCGGGTGTTGCTGCTGCGTCCGTGTCGGGCAGCTCGACGTCTCCTTCGGCGTCGCGCTGCGGGTCGGCTGCGGGGTCGCTCACTGAGGTTGCCGCGGTGGCAGTTTGCTCTGAGCTCTCGCCCTGGTCCTGGCTTTCGCTGCTGGTCGGGTCGGCCGCCTCCTTGACTCGCTTTCGGGGGGATTCGGGCTCGAGGTGGCTCGTGGCCTCGCGCTTGGGACTCCGCGCGACGAGGTCCTCTGGGCTGCCGCTCGCACGGGCGGTTGTTTCTTGCTGTTGTGGTGATGGTGGTTGCTGCTGCTGCGCGGGGGGCGACTGGACCCTGCGCCCGACAGCGGCCTCCACGTCGATGCCCTGCATGCTGATCGGGTCGCCGCCGCCGCCGGCGATGTAGCTGGCGGTCGCGGCGCTTTGCGGGCCCGTGTCGGCGGGGCCGATCTCCTCCGGCCCGCGCGCGTGGGGGATCTCGTCTTCCCCCTCGGCGGCGTCCTCGCTCATGGCGGCGTCCTCGTCGGCGGTACCGCTTGTTCCGCCCTGTGCTGCCTGGCGCTGTTGTTGCCGGCTGAGCTGGTTGAGCGGGACAAGGCCGGCGCGTTGCTCCTGGCGCAGGAGCTCGCCCTGCGTGACGCTGTGCTGGGTGAGCAGGGCCACGCCGGCACCGGTGGAGGGGATGCCGTTGACGGACACGGAGACGGTCTCGATGCTGCCCATCCCGTTGGGCCCTTCTATGGTCTCCGTGCTCTCCGTGCGCACCCGGCCTTCGAGGTGCGCCCCGTGTACCTGCTGCTGCTGCTGCTGCTGGAGGTGGAACTGCTGCGCGGGGTTTCCGCTGGCAGACAGCGGCGATGAGCTGCTCGCGTCGCTGCCGTCTTCGCTGCCGCTCCCGTTCGCTCGCCTCGTGAGCCATGGGATCGGCGTCAACAAAGCCCCGCCCAGCGCTTCATCCGAGCCGAGACTGTTCGCCGCTATTGTGTCGATGGACAAGCTGCCCGCCGCGCCACCACTCATGCCATTGGCCAAGAGAGACATGGCACCTATGTCGGGGAGAGCTGGCGGGAGTGGGTAGATGTTGGCTCCGCTGGTTACGTGCACGACCCGGTCGAGGGCGTGGAGATAAGGCACCACGTTGCGGTAGTGCTGGCGCGGGCTCAGGACGAGCTCAGCGAGCCGTTGTATTGTGTGGGGAGGGTAACGGGAGAAGTTGGAGCGCAGTACGGACAGGATCTCGTCGAGCATGTCGGCGACGGGCTTGGGGAGGGGCGTTGATACGCTCGATTGGGACGCTGGGGCGGCGTTCGTGCTAGCACCGGCATCCCTGGCGGTTGCGGGGGAAGACGGATTGGCATTTTCCTTGTCCGTTCCTTGTGACGACGTCGCGGGCTCAGTGTGGTCGGCGGTGTCGAACGGGTCGGACGAGGGCAGCGGGGCGAGGAATCGCGGTGATGGAGGTCGCGCAAGAGGGTGGGCGGGCGCGATATTGGGGATGGAGAACTCAGTGCGCGCAATCTGGCCAAGGAAATCAATCATCAGGTCAGACAAAGTCAATGGGAATGGTAAGGTATGCGGAGAGTACCTTCTCAATCCGAGCCAGCACCGTGGGCAGCAGATCGGGCCAGGCCGCACTGGCGCATTGAATGTTAGCTACTGCGCTCGCTGGTCAAGGCCGTGACACTCACTAGTCCATCGACCCATCCTGCGCGGCCTTGCGCAGGATGTCGTCGCCCGTGTCTGTTTCCATGTCGGCCATGCTGGCGTGGGTGTTCGTCGCGTGCTCGGTCGGGTTTGTGCCGATAACGCGTCGGGAAGCTTTAAGGCACGGGCGCTAATGTGAAGTCATTCTGGGCCCCACTACACTCTGTACGTCCCACAGTAACTCTCCGGACACTGCATGGTACAATTAAATGCGATGGCTTCCAGTTGGGCGCAGATAATGCAGCTGTGAAGAGTAAAGCGGCCAGCACCTGTGACGCCGTACAAGCATGCCGTTCTCCAACGATTTTCGAACTTAGTGAAAGAAAATTGAAGCCCTTGCGAAGGTGAATATAAGTACCCAACTCGAAGCCATCGCATCTCCCGACTGTACTGTCCACAGCGGGGCCTCCACTGCAACATGTGGATGACGGGCAGTTAACATTACGGCATTACCGCTACAGGCTCATGAACCATTGCCATGAGATACCGTATTCACTCACCCAATTCGCCTCTCCCCGCACAGACCTCCCGAGCCAATGATCTCGCTTGCCGGATCTGAACCCTGGGCCCTGGCGAAGCCGGTTGGGGGGGGGAGACCAGTTGGGTGAGTGGATAGGATACTGTACGAGCACGAACAAACTGTTCTCTTTCAACAATCACCAAGAGTTTTTCTAGTAAGATTGACGAGGGGCCTTGACCACACGATAATGAAGAGGTGACGGCCGTGGGAGCAGCGGCAGAGGATCGACCGCTAGCAACAACATGATCGACGACCCATTCAAATAAAGGCGCCCTATGCACGCCCTCCGTACCCAGTGAGCCAGTACGATACGCGTCGCGACAGCCACTGATGGAGCTCCGTGCTGGCTATCCCGTGAGCATGCCAACAGATCCCTCTTTACAAAAGCATCTGCAGCACGTGAATCGATTCGGCGAGCAGCGGCCCTCGGTATCCGTGTCGTCATCGACGACAGCAGCATCAATGCCGTCAGTTCCGCTTCGGCGGTCCTGATCCACTGACTGGGCCCGAGGATCGTACTCCCAGGGTCCAACCGGCAGGGTCACCCGGCCCTCGATAGCGTCGACACCAGCAGCTCACCTACCCTCCGTGTTCTCCATGTCGTACCGGAGCCTGCTTCCAATTTCTCGAGACTGCAATGACCTGGGCGCCGCCGCGATGCAGTAGGTATCTCTACAGCCCAACGATTCGGGCTTCTAGCTGGCTCGGCTCGCCAGCCTTTGAATCCTTCCCGACGCCCTGGTCGGCAAAGCAAGGCTCGCATGCGACCTGAAGTTAGTAGTGGGGCAGGGCTGAACAGGCAGATTTCCAACAAAGTTTGCCAAGCTCGAGCCAAGCAACCTAACACTGAGGTAGCGTGTCTCCTTTGTATACACGTAAAGTGTGCAAATACCTACAGATACGGATACAGCCGATGGATTAGACATACGCGGAGATATCTGTCGAAGAACGCGCCGTCGGCTAGCTCCAAACTCATGCTGTACAGAACAGGTGCAGTGCGTCGGGCGCTGTCGAGTGTGATGTTTGGCTGACCGAGCCGAGGAGAAGACGTACGGCCATTGGGGCTCTCGCCCGTGTTGCTGTGAGACACAACAGACGCTTCGGTGATGCTGAAACGGCCAGTGTGGGGCGGCCCAGTGCATCTCACAGGCTCACAGTCACCCTGAGATTGGATGGGAGGACTCGAGGGTCGAGGACAAGCCAGCATGATCACTCACTCGCTACAACCTACAGTAATGGCGATGGTGATGCACCGAGTACATAATATGCCAGGTGCCGGACAGTGAGGCACGTCATCCATGCCGAGTAAAGCCCGCAAAAGAATGGTCAGTTAACGCATGGTGGTGTCGGGGTGCACAGCCTCGAAACCAGGCCAACCTGCGCTCTCCTTCGACTTCGGCCAGGTCCGCGGGGGCTGATGGGGGACAACTAGCCCCTGTTTGGACGCCCCACAGTCTGCTGGGTTCCTGACCTTCCGCACCCTTGCCCCTTGGCCTGTTTGTCACCTGCCAAAAGTCCTGCCGCAGCATCCCACATCAAGGCCCTGCAACTTTGGGTTCCCTCTTTTTCGTCTCCAGACGTGAGGTTCCATCATACTTTGGTGGGAATAGATCAACCTTGAGCCGCCCGGCTGGCCGTTACCATCTCTGCATCTTTTTTGACCTCTTCTCTTCCGTCTTCGTCGACTACAAACATCGCTTCGTCCTTCGCGATTTCTGACTCCACCAACCGACCGCGTTGCGACTCGGCCGCTCCCCTTGTTACGCCGCCCCAGTCGAGTGCCCGACCCGCAAATCGAGTCCCGGGAACCTGAGAAGGAAGCCAAGCCGTCCGACGCTTGAACATCGCAGCTCCTCGACGTATTTCAGCCTGCCCTCCGCCGACAGAATCCAAAGCACCATCCCTCACCCCCTGTCCCTGGCCTCTTGCCAGAGTACCTCCGTACCTAGTTGCCCGCCAACACACTCCGTCAGCGTCGGCAGAGAAACGCGCGCTCGGGTTGCCGCTCGCTTGTGCCTCGAGTTTCTCTGCGAGGGCACCAACGGGCCATCCCGAGGGTTTTCACAACTCTCCCCACCAGACCGTGCTCAGCGACCGACCGCGGCCATTCTTAGCCCATCTGCAAAACGATACGGAATCACACATCAGGAACGTAGTCAACGTGCCATCACAAACGCCCGTCCTGGCGTCGCAACGGGAATCTCGCCGGTCCTATCTGGCCGGCTCGCAGCCTATCTCGAGCTTCGACGGGTCATACGGCGACCCGCACTACCGGGACAGCACCATCATGGCATCGACGGCGGCTGCCAGCTCCAGCCGGAGCAGCCCAAGCCTGTTCTCAACAGAGTTCCTCGCGCCAAAATGGGCCAAGCTCTTTTTCCTTGTTGTCGGCCTGCAGGCTTTGGCCTGCGTGGCTTTTGAGTCGTAAGTCTGATTTTCCAGCTTGCACGTTGCAACAACACTTGTACCCGGCCTTCCCGATAGACGCTGACAGAGCGGTCATTCTCAGTTATGTGTTCGGGAGGTTCCAGCTCAGTCTTAGGTACCAGGAAGCCGAAGCTCTTAACGACAGCTTGCGATCGCAATACCGCACGATCCCGACCTTCCTGACCCTCTTCATCTTCGGCTTTATCTACATCCTGATTCTAGCATGGGACGCTCTGCGGATGAAGAACACCATTCAGATTATTGGGCTCTGCATCGCCAACCTGGCCCTTCTCGTCTACGCCGCGCTGCAGATCGACCAGATCAACAACTCGATCACCCGGCTGCTCCTCGCCGGCGCCCTGAAGCCGGATGCTGACGACAGCGATGTGTGGGCGCTGGCCAAGCCTTTCCTCATCGCCGTGCCGGTCGTTGTCGGCGTCGTCTCCATCATCATGGGCGCCATCGCGTACAAGCTCTACCGCGAGTTCGCGTGGGATATCCTCAAGCAGATCGGCGCCGACTATCGCATGAAGAAGCGCTTCCTGCACTACCAGGTAGGTGATCTGGCCCTTGACGGCCATTATGCGCGACACCGAAAGTCAACTGACGACTTCCCCTTTCTCCAGATCTACATCGCCCTACTGAAGTTCGATTTTTTCTTCTTCCTCGGCTTCACGGTGCAGTTTCTCGTCATCGTCAACGGCATCAGCAACGCCGAGCTGGGCCTGCACGTGGCCGCTATCCCGGTCACGATCGCGATCTTGCTGTGCGCCGCCTTCTTCACGCAGCGCGAGAACCGCCCCGGCATGTGCCTCGTCATCCTGCTCTACTTTGGCGGGCTGGCCTACTTCTTCTTCAAGCTCGTGCGCATCTACCAACCGGGCCACAGCCAGGACTACGACGCCGTGCGCCGCTCGCTGACCGCCTTCGCCGTGCTCACCATCATCCTCATCATCCTGACCATCATCAACGCCTTCATCTGCATGAACAATTTCGGTGCGGGTCTCAAGTCCCACCTCATCCGCCCCGCACGTCCGGACCCGGAGAAGGAGGACGCCAACTCGTACCAGATGAACGACCAGAAGCCGCAGCTGCCGAGTCGCATGACCATCGACTAAGGATTCTGGCTTCGGGCTTTCGTTGTTGGTGGTGCGGGGGGGAGTGTAATGGAGGAAGAAAAGGAAATAACGAGATTATGATCCTGGCGTCTGAAACGGAATCCACCTACGGTACCTCACGTTACCTAGGCGTACATCCAACATGGCTGGAATTTCGAGAGAGGGGAAGAGAGGGGGGGAGGGAGAGCGATACCATCTTTTATTTCCCATTGGTCACAGCGGAAAGTCGGGTCTCTACGGACACACCGGCTCGGGCATTAGATATCCTCATTGTTTGTTGCTTTCTGCTGTCATTTTTACACTTGCGTTTCTCTTTGTAAGCTTTCGGTACAGGAGATTCGCAAATCTTCGGCGTTTTGTGGGACAGCAATTCATTTTTTTTCTCTGGTTCTTGCTCTGTTGTTGTTCTTCCCACGGCACAGCGATACATGGATGGACGAGGCCGGATGGGGAGAATGGCGTTTTCAACCCTCTCTTATATCGCTTTGCGGCGTTATCCGCCTTGGAAGTGATTTGGAGGCTGTTGGCTTTGCCTCTCTGTTGGGACTTACTGGAAGTGGGTTTTTGTTTAGCCCATGGGGATCCAGAGCGGTGTCACGCGCTCTTCATCGTGCTCGTCGGCCTGGCTGGCTGGGCTGGTTGCGCAAACAGACGTTGGTGTGATGCTGCTAGGGGTGGGCATCGATGGTCGAGAGGGATTGGGAGGGTACTTATGGATAGATAGGGGCGAGGGTCGGTGATGTACGAGAAGATGTGATGCTTTCCAGTGTGAGACAGCGAGGTGGAAGCATCTTCCCCATGTTTCGAATGTACTGTTGTCATCTGCTGTCGACGGTAGTAGAATAAGGAAGTTCGCCATCGTGCCCTCTGCGTCTCCCTCATCCATCGAGTGCTTCGATTATGTGTCGAACTTGGCGTCAGACCTTCCATATATTGGCTCTGACCATGTCAGAGAGAGCAATGGGAGCAAAGGGAGTGAATCCATTCAACTAGCTCCCTGTGAATATCAATGCCAATGTAATCGCAGCCTTGACCGCTTAGCCCAGCCCATCCACTATCAAAGCATAGCTACCGTCCCTCACCCAAGCCATGCCCATGTAACCCCGAGTAACGCCAAAAGCCCAAACCTTCCTTCCTCTTCCAAACCCATCCATCCGTATGCTCCTGTACCATAACCGCTTCTCCGTGGGTGCAATTGAGAAAAACTCACGCACCAGTAATGCAATCAGGAGAAATCCCGAAAAGAAAAGAGAGGGAAAATGCAGCCCGAAGAATGTACACGAACAAGGGAGGCTAATAAGGAGAATTCTGGTGGTTTTCCAGTGTCGGCCGCCCCGCGGAAAGCCGCCGGAAAATATACATCCGCACGGCTCGGCGCAGGCGCAACGTCTCCCCGATCGCAGCGAGATTTCGAAAATTGAAGGAGGTAAATGGCACGACCCTCATGGCGTACCCGTCGGCAGTACGCGCGGCGTCGCTGATCCGATAATGGTAAGCGCCGCTCGAAAAGTACAGAGCCGTTTCAAAACCGTCCCAGTACTCTAGGGTCAAGGGCTGTCCGCGAGCAGTCAGCAGTTCTGGCTTCCGCTCCGTCACCGCCGTCGCCGCCGCCGGGGGCATCGGGCGCGCCCCGGTCCCGCCAGCATCCTACAAGACGACGGGCCTGGCGTCCTTGAGCAGGCCCTCGCTCGGGCAGTAGGGGCACTTGAAGCGGTTCCCCTTGCACAGCTTCTGCAGAGTGTCCTGGGCGAGCATGTGGCCACAGGGGATGACCATGGGCGGGTTGGCGGCCGTGGTCTGCTCCTTGGAGACCGGGCACACAAAGATGCTGTGGAAGAGCATGCTCTGCGGCAGCGGGGTTTCGTAGGGCAGCTCCTGCGTCGTGGTCCACTCGGTGCCCCTGGCGCGCGTGGCCAGCGTGTACTTAATGAGCTGCGGCAGGGCCAGCGCGCCGGCCGTCACGGCCAGGTACAGCGGCGACTCGGCGGCCAGGCCGAGCAGGCTGCAGAACTCGCGCGTGAAGGAGGCGGCCACGTCGGTGAAGGCGTGCTCGATCGCGAAGGTGTCGTGGTAAGGGGATGCGGCCAGGTTCGGGGCGAACACCATGGCGCTGGCGAGGCGCTGGATCTCGCGCATGTGGCGGGCCTGGAAGCGGCCGAAATGGGCGCGGCCGTAGGCGAGCGCGCCAATCTGGCCATTGCGGGCGTCGTCGGGCAGGCCGTTGACGGCGGGGCCCTTGAACAGCCAGATGTATTGCAGCTTGGTCAGCTCGAACTCGAGGTTGCTGCCGCGAGCCTCCAGCTCGGCCGAGTTCGCCCGCGCCCACTCGATGGCGGGAAGCAGGTTGTGCGCCTTCAGCTGCTGCAGAATGATGTACATCTCGGTGAACCGTTCTTGGAGATCCTGCGAATGGAGCACGGAGAAATCTGAGCCCCCGGTGTATCCGTCTGCGTCGCCCGCGCCGTCCCGTACGGTGTCGGAATCCTCCTCGATCATGCGCTCGTCAAGATCCAAATCGGCGGGCGGCGGGTGTTGAGCCTGAATCTGAATCTCGTCGAGGAAGGTCGAGGCTACGCCGAACTGGCCTTCCCGAAGCAGGTGCATGGCGATGGCACGGTTGATGAGCGGCACGTGGTTCACCGTGGTGTCGGTGTCGGTGGGCAGTGGTTTCAGAGGGAAGTGCTAGTCATCTGGTAAACATTACGCCCACACCAGGGCAAATGTTGTGGAGCAGCCAGGAGGTGCTCACCTTGTCTAAAGACCTGCCCACTTTCTTGTGCGCCGACGACGCCGCCTTCAGTCCGTCGTTGACCTTGTCGAAGGCCGTTCGTATCGGGTTCTGAAGCTTGGTCATGGTCAAGCTTGCCGTGTGCGGATCCATGGCTGGGCCAGAGAGAAACGCGTGAGCCGGTGACGGGCAAGGAAGGGGAGGGTGGGATGGAGCTCACCATTGGCGATCTGCTCGCGTGCCTCGCTGAGCAGGTCAATGATCCTGTCGACATCGTGGGTGGCCGCCGACAACCTGGGAAAGCTGTTCGCCTTGGACAATTCGTCCAGGAGAGATGCCAGCTTCTCCTTGGCGCTGTCCATGGTGGCGTGTAGTGTGTTGAGGTTGCGTTGGTTGTGGTCTGAGGATGCTGCGGTGACTGCTCCCGTCGTTACAGCGCAGAGCAGCCCAGCATCGTTCTGCCGGCGACGCTCACGTTGCAAAGCTTCTCTCCCCGTATCTGCCAGGTACGAAAGAAGACGTCAGGCGTGAACTGGTCTGGGCAGGTCGGGCGTCTGTTGGTTGAAAGCAGAAAGTGGGATGGGTCTGATTCATGCTTTCACTGTCACTGTCGTTATCTGCGGTCATGGGACTGAGTGGGCATTGGATGGGATCGACAGCCGAGAGCCCCGGTCTGCTGCAGTGGGGCAAGCTTCTGCAGCATTGCGGGCTGGCGCTAAAGTTAACGTTTGCTTGCCGGACCCCTTCAGGTGACGTATCGTTTCCGACACCGCTGTGGAACATGGAGAACGCCATGGTCCTGTGTAATGCATGTAACACAGAATCCTCGTACGCCCTAGAACGATGACTTGCTCTCCAAAGAGAGCAGCAGGCGTCCTTCGTCAGTAGGGTGGAACGGCTGTTTATTGTATCATCTGAACGGTGTGCAGCTTGTATTTCACTTTACTACCTGGTACCTATCTCGCCCATCAATCCGCTTGCCGTGACCAGCCCATACGATACGTATTCGTACTACCTACTAGGTAAATAACGCAACAGCGCGGACCGTCTTACCTCAGCGCGCTGGCAGGTGCGAACCAACCCAACAGCAGGAACAGTCTTGCATCGGCTCTCTCCTACCGGGTTGCCTATTGCATCACATGCCATCTGCATCGTCCACCACATCGCCATCACCACGCAAACAGTGAAGCACCGGCAGTTGGAGGTTCCTCTGTAACTGCGCCATCGCTTCAGCGCCCCCAGTCGGCCCCACGATGGGTCCTGGAGGTCTTGGTCCGCTCGGCCGTGGCTCCCTGCGCTTGACATGGGTGGACTGTGTACCGTACAAGTACATAGTAGCCGCCTGATCAAGCCCGCCGTTGGCGTCGACGTCGACGCCGTCCCTCAGATACCCAGGAGGGAGCGAACACACCACGTCCAATGTCCCTTCGGATCGCCTTCCCGACCACAGCCCTCGAAAGCAGGGCGCACCGGGAAGAAGACCTGACTCTCGCCCGGAGAGCTTCCAACCGCCGCCATGCGAAGCCCACCACCCCCGGCCCCGCTGCCATGAGCGCCGCCGCTCCTGCCTTACCGCCAAACCCCGACCGGCGCCGTGTCGTTCTCCCCGACCCCGTTGCCTTCAGGTGCGGTGCTTCTTGGTCTTTTGGCCCGCTTCCACCACACATCTCTGCTGACCGCCCCCCACCAGATTCCTAGAAGGCGACCCCGCGGTTACCGTCGTCGAGCGAAGACATGTCCTCCCCGGTTACGAGCTCTACCTGGTCGAACAATGGGCCTGCTCACGCCAATCGCCCACCGTCGTCATTGCGACCTACACGGGCGATGCGAAGCACTCGGTGGTTGTTGGCGTCTTGGAGGTGCCGGCCGACGAGAAGGACTGGTCACCGAGGCTGAGGGTCTACTTCAAGGCCATCCATCAATACCATGCTCGGCCAAAGGAAACCGACATTGGAGAGCTGATGGTTACGAACCTCAGCAGCTTTCCCTCGGCCTTGACGGTGATTGCTGTTCCGGAGGGCGACATACGCAAGCATCGCCATGTGTTCATCGTCAACGAGAATCTCAAGCGGCTGGGTTGCTCCGGCAGGTCGGGCCTCGCTCTCACGGAGCCGACAGCGGCCACGCAGGCGAAATTTATGCAGACCTACAAGACGAGCGACAGGATACCGTTCGTCCAGGCAGTCATTGAGCTCGTCAAGCTGTGCCAGCTGGCCCTCTTTCTGTTCGGCATTCTCGAGGAGGAATACACGGACGGGCTCCTCTGCGACGTGACCGAGAAGGCTGTCAACGACTGGTGGACAGAAATCGGCTCCGAGTATTTCAACATCGAGCCGGCAGATGGCATCCTGGGGCCGACCACCGTCGCCGCCCTTCTCGGCACACTGCTGGGTGCCAGGAATCGGCTCAGCTACTACGGTGCGCCGGTATCCAAAAACGTCTTTGACATCGAGGGCACGAAGAGAGGCATTGGCACCTTCCAGAAGTCCGTACGGCTCGAGAGGACTCGGCGGCTGGATCGGCAGACCCTGCTCAAACTGCACAGCGTGACGGCCAAGGCAGCCGCGGGGGAAGGGGGTTGGGGCGTACAGAAGGCTGTCAAATCGACTGTCGCCGAAATCGGCGGGAAGCGCGGCGAGCTGGTTATTGGCATGGTGGGCGGCCGGGAGAAGGCCAACATCGGCGACATCGAGACCCTGGATCTGACCAAATTCATCAGCCTGGCCTCCGGTGAGCGGGCGAAGTGGTTGTGGCACGGGAAGCCGAGGAGGTCGTTGCAAGAACACGAGCACGAGCATCCCGTGTCGGCGTTCGGGAAGGAACTGAGAGATGAACTCGGTCCTTCAATGGCGAGCAGGCGGACACAGTCAGCACCTGTAGAGGAGGAACAGGAGGTTAGGAAGAAGGACGAGCCGCCAATAACTCATCAGCCTCTGGCACCGGCGAATTCGATGCCCGTTTCGGCGGAAGCCCCCGGCGGTGACCGCGACGCCCTGCGGAGGACTGTCTTCAAGAGCGTTGCCGGAAAAGTAAGCGACGCCCGCTCCGGCTTCGGGCGTATTCGCGATGCCGTGGGCGGCGGCTTGCGCGGGCACGTCAGCCGACCGTCCAAGGACGAGAGCCCCGACACGGCCATGAGCGGCTACTCGAATCACAGCATAGCTACCCTGGCGCAGTCATCGGCCGCCGTCACGAGCCCTGTGGCGGTCGGTAGGACCTTCACATGGAAGGCTAAACCGGAGGAATACCTGCCCGTTGGGCGCGCCCCCGGTGGCGGCAAGGCCGAACTTCAGAACGGTATGCGTTCGCTCCGGGGCCCGCTGCAAGCACTAGAGGAGAAGGAACGTCTCGAGCTGCGACTCAACGAGATGGCCAAAGAAGTTCGCAGCACCACCGTCTCCGCCCCCGGCTCCGTCGTGGCAGACGGCGACCTGCAGGGCCCCGTGCTCGCTCTCGAGCGTAGCTGCGACGGCCCGCGGCTGGCCCTCCAGCGCCGGCACAGCGCGGACACAGCAACAGACCCCTTCCATTACCGCGCTCACGAAGCCCGCTACCCGCGCCGGCTCTCCTTCAGCGCCGCCGCCGATGCCGTCCTCGGCTGGGACGAGCTGCTCGACCTCGCCGACCCCCCCGCTGCTGCTGCTGCCTCCGCAACCACCGACCCAGCCGCCGGCCTGCGCTCGCACGCCGAACTGGCCTACACGCTGTACGACCGCCTGCGCCTGGTCCACAGCGACCTCGCGCCCTGGGTGGCGCGCCGCGTGGCGGACGCTGCCGCGCTGGACGGCCTGCTGGACGCGCAGCAGGCGGAGCTGGCGGGCCTGCACGGCGCTGCCGACGAGGCGTATCAGCGCGCGCGGCACGCGGGTAGCGAGCTGGTGGTTGAGGAGCGCGCGCGCCTGGCGGAGGCGGTGCGCGATGTCGAGATGCTGGCTGCGAAGCTGGAGTATGAGATTGGGGCGCTGGCGGCGCGCGCGCAGGAGGTGGAGGATGGGGTCGTGCTGTTTGAGGCGCAGGTTGGGGAGGTGGAGAGACGGGCGGAGGAGCTGAGGGGGGTGCTCGAGACGGAGAGCTGGCTGCATTGGTTTGTGAGGACGCTGACGGGCATTGGGACCGGGCCGAATATCACGCGGGGAAGTGTGGCGGGGTCGTCGACGTGATACTCTCTGGGAAAGATGGCGGTTAAAGGAGTCCCGTATAGTCTTACGTGAAGGGGTACCAGGCATATGCTGCGTTGGGTCGGCGTTTGGGGATGGTTTGCATAGCATGTTTCAGCCATTGATCTTGTCACGATAGCATTGCATTGGATTCTTAAGGAGTTTGGTAGGAAGAGACATTGTGAGACCGTCAAGAGAGAGGAGATGCCAGGATTGCGATTACCAAAATCATTCCGCTCGCTCTATTCTCCCGTCCATCCATCCCGACCAACAAGTTCTATTGTACACGCCCGCAGCCAAACAGTGTCCTGATTCGTTCTTTGGCTCCCAAGATACCTACCGGGTACCCAGGAGACCAGTAAGAGTACCAGGGCCAACCTGTCCCTGAAAGACGAAAACGCCGGCCTTCTCTCCGTTCCCCATCGAGGTGTCCATCCCTCCTCTTATTGTACAGTCCTACCACATCTCGTCCTGACGACCCTGACATTCAGCGAAGAGTGAAACACGTAGAGTCCGTCTCTCAGATTTAGCACCCTCGAACTCTGGTGTTTCAGCATGCGTTTTCCTCCACGTCAAGTGTCCTGTACACCAGACTCAGACCCAGACACCCCCTCCTCACATACCCCCACCAAACCCTCGCGCGGCGCCCTCTTTCTGCAACTGCTCCGAAATGGTCTGGTGCGCCTCAAAGAACTTGGCCGAGCAGCGGTCCAGGCAGACGGCCTCGCCCTTGGCAAGCTCGCCCTCGCGGTAGGTTCGGTCGATGCACTTGGCCGTGCAGACTTTGATCATGCTGCGCAAGAAAGGGTACTGTCAGTCGCTTGGCATTCTTTACTCAAGGAGTTAGGAAAAGACGAAGGGGGGCTATACCGTGAGTGCATCTCGGCCACGACCTTCAGCTCGTTCTCGACGGCTGCGATCTTCTCGGCCGACGTGGGCTGCGGACGGCCAAAACCCAGGAACGACATTTTGGCGGTGACTAAAGGGGGCCAGATGTAGAAATTGACTGGGTTTGTGTGTGGTGACTCGGTTCGTCAATTGTTCGTCTGGTTGATATCGTCGTTGTCAGTCCTCAGGGAGAAAGGTTATCTGCACTCGAGTGAACGTGAACTGAACGCTGCACCCGAGTTTGCTCGTCATGCCAAGGCCGGGCCATCTTCGGAACACGCTGTAGCAGCGCACCAAGAGCTTCAGTTCAGTGCAGTGTCCATCGGTGATTGGTGGCCGGTAAAGGACCCATAGCAAACCCCTGCAAAAAAGTCGAGACGGATTTGCAAGCTGCTGTTCTTCAATTCTGACCTCATTCATCATCCTCGAGCTCAGGAGAACACATCACAGTTTGGTGTTGGGGAAGTAAGGCCACGGGTAAGTGACCAGTTTCTATTTATTTTCCTGATTGTTGATTTGACTTGGGGATGTCCAATGATGAACCGCATATTCAAGAACCGTTGCGACTGACGCGCGTGCGCGCATGATCACAATGCCTATTTTCTGACCTTTGACTGTCCCTCGTCCTACCTACCGCTCACTTCATTACTGCCTGCTGTTCCCCCGCTGACCCTGACACTGGCTGCCAGACGATGCGATGAGGCCAGCTCCGAGTCTCCAGTTCCTGCGGCCGTACACCTGGAAAGCCGTGGGCCCGCCCAACCCGGTCTACCTGCGCTTCTTCCACGTGGCCCGGCAGCAGGAGCTGGAGCAGGCCAACGCGCTTAAGTATCCGCGCCTCCGCCACCGCCATGGCCTACCCATGCGCATCCCCGACTTCCGCGAGAAGTTTGCCCACATTCAGCAGGGCACCGTGGCTGACGAGGAGGTCACCCTGCACGGCCGCGTCGAATCGGTCCGCCGCGCCGGCGCCAAGCTCGTCTTCCTCGACCTGAAGGGCGAGTTTGAGCGCGTCCAGGGCATCTGTAACTTCGGCAAGCTGGTCGACGGCACCACCGTTCACGGCCTCAAGGAGCTCGCCCGCCTGCTCAGCCGCGGCGACATCATCTCCGTCACGGGCAAGGCCACGCGGACGCCGACCGGCGAGCTCACCATCCAGGCCACCCACCTGCCCGAGGTGCTGACCCCGGGCCTCGTCCCGCTCCCCACGAAGCTCGTCGACGAGGAATCGCGGACGCAGCACCGCCATCTTGATATGCTGGTGAACCGCAGAACGACTGACACCCTGCGCCTGCGGTCGTACCTCATCAAGTACATTCGCGATTTCTTCCACAACCGCGACTTCCTCGAATTTCAGACTCCCATCCTCGCAGGCGACGCCGGCGGCGCCAGCGCGCGCCCCTTCAGGGTCTCATCCAATGCCGTGTCCAAGGACCTGGCTCTGCGCATCGCTCCTGAACTCTGGCTCAAGCGGCTCGTCGTCGGCGGCGTGGACCGCGTCTTCGAGCTGGGGCCCGCCTTCCGCAACGAAGGCATCGACCAGACCCACAACCCGGAGTTCACCATGTGCGAGTTCTACCACGCCTACGCCAACCTCGCCGACCTCATCGCCCTCACCGAAGACCTCATCCGCGGCGCCGCCGTCCACTGCCAATCCCTCATCGCCACCAAACTCACCTCCCTCCCACCTATCGACCTCACCCCCTATCAAACCCCCTTCCAACAAGCCGAGTTCATCCCAACCCTCGAAGCCGCTCTCCACTTCACACTCCCGGACCTCTCCTCCCCCACCGCCCTCCCCGACCTCCTCGCCCTGCTAAAAGAACACAACATCGCCCTCGAAACCGACTCCGACACCCCCACCTCAACAACAACACCCTCCCTCCCCCACCTCCTCGACCGCCTCGCGGCGGCCTACATTGAGCCCCTCTCGTCCTCCGCCCCGCTCTTTGTCACCCACCACCCAGCCTGTATGTCCCCGCTGGCCAAGGGCTTCGTCTGCCCGCGCACGGGCCAGGCCGTGTCCGCGCGGACGGAGCTGTTTGTTGCGGGGCGAGAGCTGGCCAACATGTATGAGGAGGAGAACGACCCGTTTGCGCAGCGGCGCAAGTTTGTTGAGCAGCTGAGGGCGAGGGAGAAGGAGGGGGATGGGGATGGGGAAGGGGAAGGGGTGGTGGATGAGAGTTATGTGCATGCGCTTGCGTCCGGGCTGCCGCCTACGGGTGGGTGGGGGTGTGGGGTGGAGAGGCTGGTTATGTTGTTTGCGGGGACGAGGAGGATTAGTGATTGTCTGAGCTTTGGGAATTTGAGGAATGTGGTGGGTGTTGCTGCTGCTGGAGGTGGTGGTGGGCAGGGGGTTGGGGAGGTGGAGCTGGGGGAGGAGCAGGAGTTTAGGGAGGCGGCAGGGGAGAATACCCTGGCTGCTGCTGCTGCTGGCCACTCGGGCTCTGCTGTTTCTGCTGTTGAGAGTCGGTGATGGTTTAGGTAGCGGTGGGGAGTGTACGATGTAGTTGTTCTGTACAACATCCGGAAAGGAGCAGAATCTGTCAACTTCAATATTTCTCCCTGGGCCCATGTCGCGATTACCCATCCATGCCTTGGTGTACGACGGAGGCTCAAGCAGTCGCTTGCGAGAGCCACACAAATTCGCCGTCAAACCACAAACCATGACCGAGCGACCATTTTGTGACCTTTCCTTTCTGTTAATGATGCTAAGTTGATACTCTACAGAAAGACAGATAGGAAAGAAAGCAAAAGCCCGCGAACTAATCGGCGGGACAAACCATAGACTCCGTGGGCTGTGAGCCGCAATAACCGGCGGCGATCAAGGCATAAAGGGGGGAAATAAGCAGCCGTCCTCCTCGCAACTCCGATATCCCATGCTCACATCAACTCCTTTTTGTTTGTCTCCCAAACCCCTCCCTGAACTCCAGTTGTTCCCAATACCGAGCCTATCCATTCGAATAAGTCATGTTGAGAACCTCAAAGATGTTCACTTAACGCCTGTTTAGCCCAATTCCCCATCATGCCCTGTCGTCAATGCCTGTCCCATCGCCGCCGATAATACCATTCCAATGCCGAAGCCGAACCCGACGCCAATGCCAATGCCAGCGCCATCATGCTCGTTCCCAAGCCCAAAGCCCAAATCCTAATGCCCAGTGTCCGACGTGAAGAATGAGAAAGGCAGGAAAGGAAAAGCGCAAGAAAAAAGCAACGCAGAGATATGAATGCTCTCCTCGTCCCTAGCACTTGACTCTGCTGAGCTGCTCTCCTTCCACAATCCTCCGGAGAGAACCTCTGTTCTCCCAGAAAAGATGGCGGGAGAATGTGAGGAAGGCTGCTGCTAGCAAAGAACTCGAAATAAATGCTGGTGCCGATGCCGATGCGGATGATGTGGCAGGATGAGTCCATTCCAATTTGGAACCGATCGTGGCCTGGCCAGGTCGGAATGACCCGGCGAGCGGAGGAGTCATGGTGAGCGAAGTGTGCGCCCTGTGTAGAGAGGAGATATGACCGCGACTACGGTGAGTCGCGAGACCGAATAGACGAAATACTGAAAGAGGAAAAGAGAATGAGTCTCTGGGTTGATTGGCCGAGTTGTAAAGTCTCATGCTGATGATGTCGAGTCTTTACTGTCGACGGCGGTCAACCTGTTTTGAGGCTGACTGGTCCGTGTGCGCGGTCATAACCACAGCTCGACGAGTGAGTTTCGTTGAGTCGGTGGTTGAGTTGAACCACCATACAAGGCTCTGGTGACGAGGATCTTTGCGGTTGCGGGCAAACCCGCAACTCTGTCGCGAGTTGTGACGAGACGCCTACCAGAAGCCGGCTTTCATGCTCGTGAATCCGTATGGGCTCGACTGGTACAGGTGCTGCTTGATCAGCTCGTCGTACTGCTCCTTGTTGGCGAACGGATCAAGGAGCGGCTGATCCAGGTTGAACGGCAGCTGAGCCGGCGTGCCCATGGAGTAGAGCGCGTCCTCGACGCGGGGCTGGTGCCACCTAAACATCTCCTTGTCGTAATGATTCTGGGACCGCCGCTCCAGCTCCCTGGTGATCCGGCGGTCCTCGGGCGTCTGCCGGGCGGTGGCCACCCGCTGCTCGATGCTCGGCTCATAGTCGCCCGGAAGAGTCGCAGTCGGGATGGGGCGGAAGCAGGGGGGAAGCTTCCGCTCTGCCTCGAGAACCTGCTCCCAGTAGCGCTTGAAGCGGCTGTCGGAGCGGGCAGTCCACTCCCAACGCTTGTTGAAGTTCTCTTCGCTCTCGGGACCGACATCGTCGTTCTGGAAGCCGATAATTGCCATCGGCTCCTTGCAGGGGTCCTTGCGCTGGGGGCCGCCCTCGCGATAGTCGAACGTCGCTGTGGCGGGGCCACGGTTCCAGCGCCAGCGGGCCATGGAGGCCACATGCTCGTCAATGCCCCTCGGCGTGGGCGGGTTGTACGGCTCAGGGCCCTTCCAGTCATTGTTGGGCTGGAACTTGAAGAGGAAGTACTCACGAACGAAGTCCGCGTTGCGTGCGTCGTCCATGGCGTGGTCCAAGGTCGGGGCCCGGTACTTGATGAGGTCGGCGAAGGTCGCGGTTCGAGGGTCCAGCTCATGCATCCACTTCTTCATGGCGCTCTGCTGCCACAGCCGCAGATGGCTGTCTTCCATGTCGTACGCAAACGCCAGCAACTTGCAACCCCAACAAATGTCCCGCCGAATGGGGAAAAAGGACTGTGGGTAGCTGAGCTGGCACTCATTGCACCTGGCCCCCCTTCGCCAGTAAAACCGACCCATATGATCGGGGGACAGATGGCGAGCCATGCGCTCGGGCACCTTGGGTTGCTTCTGATTGTCTCCGGTCAGAGCCGCCGTCATGTCGTCGGCAAAACGGTGGTGGATCTGTTGGGTGGCCTTGACACCCTCGGCCAGTTCGTGCTCGCGGGTAATGAGAGCCTCCCTTGCCTTCATGGCCCAGAGAGCGTCGGGGCCGGGAAGCTGACGCACGAAGCTCCAGAACGACGAGCTGTCGCTCACCAAGTCCATGCCAACGTGTCGAGCAAGGTCCCAGCACCGCATAATCAGACAGAGAACGGCCTTGGGAGTGTTGAACGTGGGCTCGTTCCAAGTCACTCCGTATGAGCCCAGCCGTTTGGCAGAGTTTGGGCCGCGGAAGAAAAATGGGAAAAAGTCCAGCTTGATGTACTCGCCGGTGGTTGTGCGGAGCTTCTTGGTGTCATCCGGGACCGGACCCATTGAGAGAAACGGGTTGGACGAGTCGAACCGGCCGGTCGGGGTGTGCCCGGAAACGTCATGCTCGATAGGCTCGCTGCTGCCGGTCGAGCCCAGGGGATGGCGCTTGATGATGTCGAGCAGGGGCTTCAGCTTGGTGACATCAAGCAGCAGGCAGCGAGTGATAGACATGGTCCGCAAGTTGGGCATGCTGTTGACCATCATCTCAACCATGCCGACGTTGAGGTATGGAATCCGGTCCAAGACAAGGCTCCGGAACGACAAGGGGACCTCGGTGATGGCGACGCCTGTACACAAAGTCAGGTCAGTAAGTAAGACTGGTCAATTGAGCGGGAGACACATACACATCTGCACCATGTTGAGGAAGTCGGCCATGTACGGTGTCTCGCCGCGCGGCTCTCCCGAGACGGGGCTGATGATCAGAGTGTTGGTCCGAACACCGCCGGTCTGGACGAGCTGGCCGTTCTCGTCATGCTTCTCATTGAACTCGTCGGTAGGGAAGTCCGCACGGGTGAAGTCCCAAACCTCCTAGACGTCGTCTGTTAGTTCTGCGGTAGGGTGGGAAGTGCATGTCATGATCATCAGGGCCACACGTACAAAATGCTTCTGCACGCATGCCGCAGCACGCTTGCAAGTGAAAGCAAGCGCCGTGATGTCACCGACGCTGGGGTTAAGGTGCTCGATGATCATATTTCCAAGCTCTCCCACCTGCAGGAGGTTGAGGAGGCCATTGTTGTTGTTCTTTGGGTTCACACCCTGTGCCTCACCATGCTTGGCCAGCGGAGACTAAGATAGAGTCAGTACCTAAGCAGTATAAGTCTTCGCCCGCCACTGAAGGCAAACTCACAGCAATGAGCAGGTTCGATGAGACAGGCGCGTCCCGCATGTTGAGCCTGATCTTGTACAGCCAGCTCTTGTTGGCTTCCCAGTACACCTTGTGAGCCTGCTTCAGCTGGTCCGGCGTGGAGTCTGGGAACAGCTTGGGGAGCCGCGCCCGAAGACCCCTGGCCAGGTGCTTCTCGGCTTCCTTCCGGGCATCCTTGGAGCCAAAGGAGTGCCAAACACCGCCGCAACGTCCATAGTCAAACTTGAATGAGCTATCCTGGGGTTCAGGCTGCCGAGGTATTAGCAATCAAGGCCAACGGTAAACTGATTCCTTGAATCGTCACTTACATAACTGGGGTCCATCTCCCAGGGCTTGTCTGCACCGGGTTGAGCTTCGGAAGCCTATGGAAGAGGTCAGCATGCCGGGCCAAGACAAGGGAAGGATTTTGAGCACTTTGAAAAGGCATACCTGACCGGCTTTCTTGGGACGATTGCGGCGAAGGCCCTTTGTGGCCTCCTCTGGCTTCACGTAGCTGTCCGGAACATCCAACAGGGCCTGACGACCAGCCGAGGCTGGATTGGTCCGATTTCCACGGCGCGCCATAACTGGCTTGTTTTTCTTCTGTGAGGATTGTGCTTGTCTGCCGGGGTTCTGGTTCGCTGATGTGTCGGGTTTTACGGTAATCACAGGCGCCTTTGGACAAGAGACTCGGAGTGCCGGTGCAGAAGGAGCTCCGGGCTTTGCTTGTTGACACCTTTTCTCGGTCGCCCCAGCTGCAGAGTCAGCAACTGCTGGCTTGGACTTGAGCTGCTGAGCTTGGGATCGAGGTGCTAGAGGTATCCAGTTCTGTCCGAGGGAGGTCTGGTTAGCATTCTGGACATCGGCTGACTTCTTCTTTCTGCGAGCCATTGTGAGGTGACTTTTGAGCAGCTGTGCCGCCAGGTGAATGTGTGTGCCTCTGGAAACAGAACTGCTTGAATGGTACAGGACAAGGAAAGCAATAGTGTGTATTCTGGCAGGGTGAGAAGAAAGCCAAGCTTCTCGGCCCGAAGTGTTTGAGCGTGCTACTGACTGGGGCAGTTCTTGGTAAGGAAGGCGCTGCCGCTCTAGAGGGGACCTTCTTGTCGTAAAATAGTAGATAACGACACTGGGTTTGGCATCTCCGGGACATGTTGTCTTGGAAGCTTGTGTGATATGGTACAACCAGCAGAACGGCAAAGGACTGCGACTTACCTGCGCTGAGATCGGTCGTACTTGAGTAACGATCGGTAGATCGTTGCACTCAAACTGGAGAAAGTGCTGGAGGAACGCGCTGGCCGCCCGGTTAGGTAAGTTGATTACCGGGACGGCGCACGTACCGGGGTCTTGCCCGGCGTGAGCGGCGAGATCGTAAATTGAGCAAGCTGATAGCTAAGGCACTACTCTGGTCTGCAACGATGTGGACTGAGGGTAGATGAAGGATGAAGGAGGAAGAAGAGCAATAGCAGGAGGAAAGAAAGCCACTTGAAGGGTTTGTTGGCACTCCAAGTGGCGGGTGGAGAGGTGTGTGTGTGGGAGAATATGGGAGCACGAGGGTAGGCGAGGAACGAATAAATACCCCGATTCTAGATGGCCCGGGCTGAAGAATGGCTACTGGAGGCACAGCAATAGAGTGAAAAGAAGAATAGAGTGAGGTCATTCCTGGCCCTAGCGTGCTATTCACCCTGTTTCTCGCCGACCTTGCCGGCGCCAACTTCTTGCCAACCGGGGAAGCACTGCAGAAGGGACAACCAATAACGACGGGGTGCTGGTACGCTGGTTGAAATCTTCACCGCGGCTCAGTGGAAGCACTGCCGGGGCCATGTGGGACACGGGGCTGTGAGAACCAATGCTATTGCTGTCTTGTCCGGGCCGGTAAGCTTTCCCGTAGGCACGGGCCGGGTTTCTACCTCCCCCAGACAGACCTCCATTGCCGTGGCTCCCAGTTTGCTGCCCTTTGTGGAGAACGTAACCAGTAGTAATTGCTAGTTGTTGACCATCGTGGATCCAAGTCGCGTCGCGTCGCGTCGAATGAGCCGAGGGTACCCACCCGCCTGCCCATTGCCAGCACTTCAGATAGCCTCTGAGGGAGCCCGTGATCCCTCCGGCTCTGCTGGTTGGAGCCGGCGTTATCCGCCCGTAGGCCTCTTGCCCGGAGTCGGAGCCGGTGTGTTGATGACGACGACAACAGCAACAACCTGCAGCGGTAACTGCCCGGGGCCAAGCGTGTCTGACGAAGGAGCGTTGTGCAAAGAGATAGGATTGAGTATGTGCTGGAGTTAACCGAAAGAATGCTCCCGCATCGACACACAACCGCACAGCTTTGAACCCCTTTCAAGTGCCAACAAAACCAGATCCTCTCGGTAGACTCTCTGCGTGCACCTAAGATCTCGAGGAGATGACCCGATTGCCAAACCGAGCACTCCAGACTTCGCAAGCGATGCCCCAACGCTGCCTCCTTAGGACTGTCTCGGCAACAAGGGCACTCCTTCCCGACAGCACAGATGTCGTGAATACCTCGAAGAAGGGAACGGATAGCAAGAATTGAGTTGCACCCAAACGGCCGAGGGTGAATGAGAACCAGCGCTGAGAGTGGTTGTGCAGGAGTGTTGCACCGCCATGAACCTCGACAACGCAGAAAGAAATATGCCATCGACACGGCTGAGAAAGGGTGAGGTCGCAGGACGGTTTTGGGAGTTTTCAGGGGTAGCATGCCGAATGAGGTAACAACACCAAGACGGTCAAGAGACAAAACAGGTAAGAGACAAACATTGAATTGGCAGCACGACAGCCCGGACACAGTGGACACCCAAGTAGAGTCTGTCATGGGCAGTCAAGGGGGTAAATCCGCAGTCGGTGTTGACACCATGGCTTGACTTCTCGGCCGTCATCTGCCACCACAGCAACCGTCTCGGTGCGCAATTAACCAGGCAGTGCAGCTCGTTGACCAACCCCGGTCAGGCAGGGCGGTGGTACTTTCTGACAGTAGGAGTCCAAGGAGAGGAAAGAAAGTATTGAGAAACACACGACGGACTGCTACAAGCGACTAGTCTCGCTTGAGTGCCCTGCCAGTAAGACTGCCACGATGCCCAGGCAAACCTGAGCTCAACAAGTGCTGGCAAAACCGCAAGACAACAGAGAAAGCACGCACACACTCTCGTGCTCAACACGAGCACGACGGGGCCAAACGAAACCCACAGAGCACTTGCCCCTGAGCAAATCGATCAGCGAGCAACAAGCAACCTGGCAGCAGCAAAGCAACACAATGGAAAGCCCAGACTGACAATCCAGCGCCGCAGAACCATCACGCTCATCAGGCATTCCGTATCGGCCCCTCGCTGCCCCGCCCCGCTCCGCCACATCCCATCCGTGAAAGGGCGCAGGTAAACGAGTCGCGTGCCCGCTCTCGGGAACTTGATGAAACGGTAGAACGACCCAGCCTGTGTGCAACCCCTCCTGGGACAAGCCACTGCGGGGCCAGACGATATGGGAACGAGTGGAAGAAGATAAAAGAGAGAGGTAAGGTAGGTAGGGTGACGTGACGTGACGTGCTGTCCGCTCCCAGCGCACAAAACGCGGGGTAGCTGAAGTGGTCAGTCAGCTACCCTAGGTGTGCGTTTCTTCGCGGTGGGTGGCTCAGCAAGGCCGATCGAGTCGGTTGCTTCCTCTCGGTCTTTCTCTCTTAGGTATAGAGGACAACTTGCTTGAGGTTGTATCAGTTAACATGTCTGTACTGGATGGTTTGTGAAAGAAAGAAGAACCAAGAAACCAACGACCAAGCATCGAAGCGATCAAGAGCCTGACCACATGCCAAGGTGAAGCGAAAAACGGGCCAAAGCCGCAATAACATCCACGCTATCAACTACTAGCGTGCATGAGCGGGGACGGGCTGGTTCTGTGGTCGGTTGCAGAAAGAAGGGTCAGGTGAGGGGACAACGAGAGTCAAAAAAGGCGGTTGAGCGTTGCATGTATTCCCCTATTGTGGGTGACAGTGTCCTTCGGCATGCAACCACGAGAAGCAGGGTTGGTGGTGAGGGTACTGCAGTTGAGTGGGGGAGGATCTGCAGTGTGCCACCCACTCTCACTGGTGGATGGTTGACGAGATATCGATAACGGCTGGGAACAAGGGACGCTTCGGCAGCCGGGTCAGATAGTGAGGGAAAGCGAGGGAAACGTGAGGAGGAGGGAGGGAGGGACCCGATGTTGCAACGTGCGGTGAGCACGAATGAGCAGAAGCTTGAATACGGATAGTCCAGAGGCCAACTCGGCCAGCCCATGTCGACATCAGGGAGGGGAAGTCGCCATCCTTTTCCTGGGACGCCTCGCCTGTCACGATCGGGTCACCTGAGGGAGAGTTGAGGTGTGGTGTGTTTGACTTTGTGAAGTCGGCAGGTCGGCCAGCCGTTCCTGGGCTGCCCGATTGGAAGGGGCTGGCTCCCTTTGCGGGTAACAGCGGGTGGGAACGCTGTTGAAGATCTGGACAGCTGGATCAGAGGCATCAGCGGCGCTAGCCGGAAGGGGCTTAGCGCACAAGGGCCCCGAGACATGACATGGCCGTTCCCGTCTCGAATTGGATTCACCTCACAAGCTTGTCTCTCATGGGAACAGAGAGCGTTTGGAGATCGTTGTCGGCCAAGTGTTGTTGCTTGACAGCCATTTGTGGCTACTGTGTACTGGACAGTGTTGTCGTACCAACAAAGTGAGCGGGCACACTCTCAAATCCTCTTCACGCTCGAACATGTGAAAAAAGAGCTTCAACAGGTCACAGTCAGCAGCCAGTGCCATGCTCGCAAATTGGTCGACAAGACGCTAGCCCGAATCCGAAGGTGGATTTGTGCATGAGTGGATGTCGGTGGATCGACATGTCAGGACCCGCCAAGACTGCGACCCCTACCTTCGACCATCAACAAGACGCTTTCGTTTCCGTTCAGGGCGGGAGGATGGGCGGTGAGCCTGGAAGAAAAACAGGGTCGCCGGTCGAAGTGAGAGGATCTGAGGGAGACGGACGGATCCCCTTTGGCGTCAGAAAAACGAAAAGCGAACCCAGATAAAATACGCATTGTCAGGCCCCTTGAAGACATGGGAGGTGTTTCCTGGATCTTGTGTAACAGGTAGAGGTAGGCAATTGACTTCACAGGAGATGTCCCTGGGTCTGGTCTGGGCAAGAGACGAGTTTATGCCAGATCCGCTCCCTACCCGTGGAGTCATCACTCAACGGACGGACTTAAGGCTGGTGAAACTATAGCGGACTCGACTGGTATGCCAACTGCATCAGACAAGCAAGTGAGACTGCAACAGACAAAGAAAGAAGCGCCTGCCGTGTTGGTAAACCCCCGGTGTCTGTTGTTGTTGTTGTTGTTGTTGTTGTTGTTGTTGTTGTTGTCGTGGTGGTGGTGAAGAGCGGTGTCTCAAGCTTGCAAAAGGACCAGGTCAGACGCGAACGCCACTGCTCGCCAAGCTGATGCTCAATCCAATATGGCTGGCTGTGCCCCCACCGCCAGACTGCTGTTCATCTCCATCATCTGAATTTGAACGGTGACTGGACGACGCCTGAGGATACCAAGCTGGTATTGTATGCACGCTTACGCCTGTTCTGGCCATGCTCTTTCAATAATATTAAGCAGTCTTCTCCAGGGCACGACGGGTGTTGCTCGGCTCGGTAGGCAAAACGGACACGACAACGAAGGAAACATCCCGGCGATGCGCCAACCGAGTCGAGGTGGGGCCGAAGATCTTGACCCTAGCACATCGTTTGCAATTCACCCCCTTTTTTTTCCCCTTTCGCAGCTTGATCTGGGCCGATTCCCGCGGGTTGTGGCTCAATGTCCTGAGAGACTGATGCGAGGACAGACTGCTTGAGAGCTGCACCGGCGCCTGTCCGTTTGAAACTCAGGACGCGCCTCTCATCCAGCTGCAAGCGCTCGAAGGCGAGGGGAGCCAGCCGCCGCAGGGCCTCCAATGTTGGTTTTGTTATTTCGAGGAACTCGGGATGTCGTCCGAACCGCCCTGCATGCTGCATGTCAGGTGGGCCTCCATGCCCCGGCACGGCGAGGCCAAAACGCAGGGCCCCAAGCCAAAACGCAGGCTAACGGACAAAGGCTCAAGAAGCTATGGAAATCGGTGGATCCTCCATTGATTGCATTGGGGACCAAAATTTTAAAAGAGGAGTGGAGCGGTGGGTACCGGTAGTGGTTGGGCGAGCAGTCCACAGGGAATTGATGAAAGCCGACTTTCGTCCTGTGTGGTTTCCAGGTTGTTATGCGCTGCGGCGGTCAGATTTCTCGGATGTTGTGCCAAATTGCAGGAGCTTCCGCGCCACGTCCAAGTGACGAACCTGCTTCCTGGTCTGGAACTCGCATCCGCCGTGCCGGAGGTGCGCGCCGTGACGCAGGTACGAGCGACAGCGGGCTCTCGAACAACAACAAACGAGCCCCCGGTGTACGGAGTACTGCGGTGCGAGCCCAAGCTTCCGGGGGCCAGTGCAGAGCAGGGCGACGGGAGGCGGAAAATGGCTCCAATGGGCTGCATTTGGTGAGGGTAACCCAGAAAGCCTGATCGACATGGCGACAGGCAGCGCCCTGGTTGGGTGACGGGCGAGCCAAGTCACCGTCGAGATGCCATTTTGCAGGGCGGCTGGCCGCACCACTGGGACCGCCTCGACCGCGCAGCGGAAATTGAGCCCGAGAATCAGTGGGTTCCCCAATGTCCCAATGTCGTGCTGCGCTGCAGCGAGCATGCCGGTACTTGGCGCGCAAGTACCTCTCTGTCCAGACTGCCCTGTCCTCCACTCTCGCAACAACCCCAGAGAAGCGCACTGGCCAGGGAGCTGCAGCCGTTGTGGGCCGCAACCGCGAGCGGCCTGGTGGCTTGCAGCGAGCTGCAGCCAGGAAGAACGCGCGCAGAAGGGGGGAAAATACAGCTAGATCCCTGTCTAGAACAGTCCGTGTGAAGCAATCTCGTGTTCTCTCCCATTGACGAGAGCCGTTGCGCGCCCCCCTTTGTTTGTCCTGCTTGGGGGGAGCGACACCGTGATTGGGGAGCGAAGGGAGGTTCCGTTCGCTGCTGCCGCACAGGGCCACGCATCCGTTTCGGGCCACCAGGCAGCCATTCAGCCAGTCAGAGCTCGCATGCAGACACGCAGACTGGGGGGGGGAAGCTGCCGAGCGCGGGTCGTGCAGCTTTGGCGAGCAGTCACGCCCCCATCCTGCCGTTTTCGAGCCGCCCGCCGTTCCAGGTTCGTTTCGTTTCCTTTGCTCGCGCCCACCAGCCCACCACGAGCAGGCGACCAAGCGCCAGAGCAAACCGTGCCCGAAATAAGAAGCCCCGGCTGGCCATCGCGCGGGAGGGCCTTCCATTTCCCTCTCTCTCTTTCTCTCCCCTCGTCTCTGCTCCCCAACACGTCTCGTCACCGCGATTCAGTGCAGGCCACGCCCGTGATAATTTAATCCGTCACATCGAGGCCCCCTGCTTTTTCTCTTGCTGTCCCGTCTTCTCAGTGATACCCGATACCCATTTTCTTTTTTCTTGAGATACCCTGCTTTGCAAAGCAAACCACCTCCCGATTTCCCACATCAACAATGGCCGACACACAGAAGCCCGCCGAGGTGCCCCAGGAGACGCCGGCCGTTGAGCCCGTCGCCGAGACCGTGCCCGCTGAGACTGTTGCCGCTGAGACCACCGAGGCGCCCCTCGCTGAGGCTGCTGCCCCGGCCGTCGAGGCCACCCCCGCGGCTGCCACCGAGACCGCTGCTGCCGAGCCTGCGGCCGAGACCGCCGCCGCCGCCGCTCCAGTTGAGGAGGCCAAGAAGGAGGAGGTCAAGCCCGTTGAGGAGGGCCACCTCGAGCACAAGGGCCAGGGCGCCAACTTCCCCAAGTAAGTCGTCGCGCCTTGCAAGTCAAGTTCTCTCAAATTGCCCACTCACCTCTTCTGCTCTGCTCAGGAACTTCCTCTACTCGAAGCAGCTGTTCTGGTTCGGCTCGGAGCCGGTCGACCTCAAGTCCATCAGCTCGTTCAAGGCCGACAAGGTCGCCGACGTTGCCCACCATGTGACCTCGTGGGCCGCCGAGACTGGCAAGGGCCTGCTGTTCTACAGCGAGAAGGGCGACAAGGCTGCCCCGCACGGCGCCATCCACCTTGTAAGCCGAGCTGGCATCAACTCTGCCTGGCTTGCCCAACTGACCCCGTCACACAGGCCGATGCTTCGGAACCCGCTGTCGAGGGCTCCAACAAGTTCCACTTCACTGCCAAGGGCCACAAGCACACCTTCAAGGCCACCAGCGCCGCTGAGCGTGACAACTGGGTTGCCCAGCTGAAGGCCAAGATTGCTGAGGCCAAGGAGCTCGCCACCACCGTCACCGAGTCCGAGACCTACAAGAAGACCCTGGAGAGCCTGAAGCCCGCCCCCGTCAAGAAAGAGGAGAAGGCCCCTGTTGTTGCCGCCGCCGCTCCTGCTGCCGAGCCGGCCGCTGCTGAACCTGCGGCCGCCACTGAGGAGGCTGCCGCCGCCCCCGAGGTCGCTGCCGTTGAGCCCGCCGCGGAGGAGGCCAAGAAGGAGGAGAAGGTCGAGAAGGAGGAGCCCAAGCGTCGCTCTGCCAGCCGCAAGCGCACCTCCATCTTCGGCAACCTCCTGGGCAAGAAGGAGGAGAAGAAGGTCGCCGAGCCCGCCGAGGCCAAGCCCACTGAGACTGAGGTTGCGGCTGCTGCTGTCGCTGCTGAGCCGGTTGCTGCCGCTGCCGTTGAGAACCCTGCTGCCGAGACCGCTGCCGAGCCTGCTGCTGAGGCCGTCCCCGCGACCACCGAGGCGGCTGTTGCTGAGCCTGTCGCCGAGGCCGCCGCCCCTGTCGAGGAGGCCAAGAAGGAGGAGGAGAAGAAGGAGACTGAGGCCCGTCCCACTCCTACCAAGCGCTCGAGGTAAGTATCACAGCGCGGGTCAATTGAACCGACGCATACGCTAACACACTCCCAGCATCTTCGGCAACCTGTCCTTCGGCAAGAAGAAGACCCCCGCTGCTGCTGAGACTGCGCCCGCCAAGGAGGCTCCGGCCACCACTGAGGCCGTCTCTGAGACTGCCCCAGTGATCCCGGCTGTTGAGACCACTGAGCCCCTCTCCGCCGAGGTTGCCTCGCCTGCCACCGTCCCTACCGAGACCGTGGAGGTTGCGCCCGCCACCAACGGCGAGGCCGCCAAGAAGGAGGTCAAGTCGGAGAAGCGCAAGAGCTCCCTGCCGTTTGCCTTCGGCAAGAAGAAGGAGGGCTCCACCTCCGACGAGGAGACCGAGAAGCCCAAGTCCCCTTCGGCTTTCTCGAAGCTCCGTGCCACTATCAAGGGCAAGAGCAAGGCTGAGAAGTCCGACAAGGTCGAGGACAAGGCCGAGGAGACCCCCGTCGTCCCGGCCATCCCCGAGGCCGAGGCCCAGGCTGCCGAGCCTGCCGCCGAGGAGGCTGCCCAGCCCGCTGAGGTGGAGGCCACGCCTGCGGTCGTTGCCGCCACCGAGGAGGAGACCCCCGCGAAGCCCCTCGAGGCCACCCCGGCTGTCACTGCCGCCGCTTAGGAAGCGACGCGATTCACCCTGTGAAGCGCGCTTAGGCATGCCTGTCATGATCACAAATGACCATCGGATCGGAACTGGATGAACTTCCCCCTCCCGCTGCCCCACGACACAGAAAATCCAAGCGAACTCGCCCCATCAACACGCCATCGCCTTGAGAGGGTCTGCGCCCTCTCCCTCACCCCTCCTTTCACATTTGGGTCGGTCGGGATCGGCACTGCATTTCGAGATACCCCCCTTCGTCCTGGTCAAAGATTGGTTTCTCCTGATACCCCCACTACTGCGGCTTTTTCGGTTGCGCGGCGACGGAACGACAGCAAGTACCCAAAACGATCCGGTGTGGCACCTGCACGCCTGCTGTGGCTTTCGCTTCCGCTACTGCTTTGCACGTTTCCTGCTTTTTTCTTTTCCTTGACTCTCTATGCCCTCGGTCGAACGGGTTCTGCTGTCTCTGATCGATCGGGTACGTGAGGGGTGTGTGTCGTTGATCGTCTTGTTTTTCTCGGTGTTTTTTGATACCCAAAGTATACCCCGCCTATCCTCTCGGCATTGAGAAGGCACAGTCGTTTAGGTTGGCTTTGGGTCTGTCTGTCTGTCTGTCTGATGAGGGAAGACGTGGTGGTGCGTTGTGGGTGGTGGGAGGTGTGTGGGCGGTGTGGCTTCGGTTGTGAAGGGGATAGTGGGTTGGAAGCAACCCACGCAATGCGAAGCCACTCAAGAACAAAAGAAAATCAAAGAAAAAAAATGGGAAGGGAAGAGCATGGAAAAGGGGGGCTGGGGGTGGGTGAATGGAATGGAATCATCGGACGGGTGTTCGTGTCCCTCGTCCTCGCCATCTAGGGTGGGGGGTTGCGGGGGAAGGCCGACCCAAGCAGAACTCTCTAATAGCTAATTAAATATACCTCTCGCGTGTTGAGTTCGCCTACGCATTTGACTTTCTCCAAAGCTCCTGTAGCCATTGACGTGTGGAGTGTGCAAATTAGCCCTCGTCGGGACCAAGGATTGCAGACATTAAGACGGACCTTGCACCACGAGTGGCGGCGGCCCTCTCACCTCACAGGACATGGTGTTGGATCTGTCTACCAAGCTTAGCACTGGAACTAAGCAAGGGCAGCATGGCTCGCAGCTCGACATCTCATCTAATCCATCATCACCTTCTGCTGTGTCAGGGGACTGTAGTAAACCCTTCCTCTGCGTTGTGAGTGGTAATGATATTGCTGCTCTGCTGAGAACACGGTGAACGCTTTTGGCAGCGAGAAGGGCGTTGAGCAGACAGCAAGCCTCATCACCAGCTCCCAGCCAGGTTCACACCCACGCACACACCGTTTCAGTTTTTCTTGTCTTTCCAATTATTCCATTCGGTAACTTCGGAAAGATATGTAGTTGGGTAGGTGATCCTCATCCAACTCAGAGTCCCGCGTAACATTTGCAAAGGGGGTATATCCTTCGCCCCTTTCCTTCCATGTTCCCACCCTACCTTCCCCACCCCCCTCCTCCGGCGCTGTCCCTTTTCCAAACGACCAGCCAGCCAGACAGACAAACACCCTACGCCAACAGCTCCCCAACTCCACAACTCCTGCTGCTCTTTCCGCTCTCTATAGACTCCGTAGGTATCGCGTATGTACATATATGTGACAGCGCGCCAGAACACGTCCCCGTAGATGTTCCAGCACAACGCAAGGAGACGAGTACGGGCTCCGACTCTAAGTAAGTCTGCCTCCCAACGGAGTGCTTCTCGGCCCGATCGTGAGCCTTTGTGGCCCGTCCCTGACACACCGAGTGTATCCTCCGACATCGCCCATCAACACAAGCAAAACAGAGTAGCGTCAAGGCCCCGGCCCCGTACCGTGCTTGGCAACCAGCTCCTCGATCTTGGGTATCAGCTCCGCGATGCGGAACGGTTTCGAGATAACATCATCCTGCACCAACATCAGACTATTAGCAACCTGCCTAGCTTATAACAGAACAAAACCCGACATGCCAGTGCGCAGGGACAAAGGAGTTGGAAAGACTTACAACGCCTGCGGCCTTGGCATTCTCGACCTGCTCCGGCCGGGCATAGGCAGTAACCGCAATGATGGGAATGTGCTGGGTGATGACGCCCGCGCGCTCGAGGCGGCGGATCTCGCGCGTGCATCTGATGCCGTCCATGACAGGCATCTCGAGGTCCATCAGGATGACCGAGATGTTCCTGTCCGTGTCGAGGCCGTCGACTGCTCTCAACGCGGCGGGCGGAGCATGATTGCTTGCTGTTCCTGCTGCCGCTGCAGCAAGCTCGCTCCAGAAGCGGGAGCTGCGCAGCTGGGCCAGTGCCTCGCCGCCGTGGTTGGCCACGTAGGTGTTGTTGCCGGAAAGCTGGAGTTGCCGGTTGAGGACCTTCTGGTTCACCAGATTGTCCTCGACGATCAGGACGTCGAGACGACGCGGGGTAGGCTGTTCCACGGGCGATGGCGCTGGTGGTGGTGCTGCTGGCGGTTTTGCTAATTCTGCGTCGGGGGTAGCGGGTTCCGCGGATGACCGTTCCGCGGGTGCCGTGGATACGGGAGACTGAGGGAAACAATGGTTCTGAGAGGCGAGGGTGTATACAGGCGACTCGGTTCGCGGGTGGTTTGACTTTCGGCTTTTGATGTAGAAAGCAAACGTGCTGCCCAGGCCCTTCTGTGATTGCACGGCGATCTGCCCACCCTGCAGTTCAGTCAACATCCGGCAGATGAAAAGCCCCAAGCCGGAGCCGCCGTACCGGACGTGAGTCCTCGGGCTGGCTTGGCGAAAGCGCTGGAACAGCATTTGCTTCTCATCGTCGTCCAAGCCGGAGCCTGTGTCGGTGACGGCAAGATGGATATTCAACTTCTCGCCATCAGCCCAATCGACCTCGTCGGTGATATCGTGCTGGTCTGGTTGTTGCGGAGGGATGTAGGACAACCCGTCCTTCTCTTCCGCCACCTCCCTGGATGCGCCGAGGCTGATCCTGATGGAACGGGTGGGCCGCCCCTGTGTGAACTTGATGGCGTTGGTCATCAGATTGATGAGGACTTGGCGGAGTCGCGAGGGGTCTAGCTTCACCCACTCGACGGCTAGATCGCGGTACGATTGTTCGATAATCAGTTGACTGTCGATGCCGTTGGAGATGAGCTCGGTCTCAAACATCTTGAGCACATCCTGAACAACGGTGACGGGCTGCACGTCAACCGGCGTGACGAGCAACAGATTCGAGTCGAGCTTGGAAAGGGTCAGGATATCGTCGACAATCCTCTTCTGGTGGTTTGTGCAGAACGAGATTATGCTGGCGGCCTCGACACAGCTGTCAATTAAGTGATTCAGAGCGCTGGGCTCGTGCGCAGATGGATGCCCTTCTTTGTAACGGCTCAGCTCCAATGAGATCTCATCCGCGCACTGAAGAATTGCGCTGAGCGGATTGCGCATTTCATGGCTCGTTATGTCGATGAAGTTCTCCTGCTGGCGCTTCAACTCCACCGCCTCGTCTCGCCGCTGTTTCTGGAAGTATTCAGCCCATTTTTGTTGTGATATGTCGGTGATGCAGCCGAATATGCTCTTGACCTCGCCGGACTCGTCGCGCTCCGGGTAGGCGCTCATGAGAGCCCAGACGTCGACCGAGTGGCCGTCCATCAGCTCCCTCGAGCCCTTGAACCGGAACTCATGCGTCACGGCAATCTTCTCGTCCACAACGCGACGCCACGCAGCCTCTGTTGCAGGCCGATCCTCGTCCCGGATACTCTGCATCCATGCGGCGAAGGTGCTGGCGTTCCTTGGGAGCCCCGAAATCCGGTACCACATCTCATTGCAGTAGTCGATGTGCCCGTGCCCGTCCGCAATGAAGAGGCCCACCGGCCCAAACTCGGCCATTCGGGTGAAGCGGTACTCGCTCTCGACAGCCTCTTGCGTGCGAAGGTGAAGCTGCAACGAGAGCTCCTGCCGATCGAGTGCAGCTAGTCGGGCAGCCTTCTGACCGCGCCTAATCTCCTCCTCAAACAGCACGACAGAAGCCAGAGAGGTGGCGAGCTGGCGAGAGAGCAGATTGATGAAGAGCTGGTGGTCTTCGTCGAACGGCCGTCTCGGGTTGACGCCCAGGACGATAAATCCGACGACCGCGTCGCCGGCCGTGGTTGGATGCACCGGAAACACAACGATGGTGCGACACGGGTCCCCAAATCCTTTCCACGAGACGCCTTGAATTAATTCAGTGGGTAGGTTGCCGATGTCCTCGCTGAGGACGATGGGCGTGCCAGGATGCGCCATCGACTCCTTCATGCATGGCGCAAAGCCTTCGTCGCTGGAACCTAGATCTATCAACGGAACAGCGCACGGATGGTCCTCGGCAACGCCAATGGCCCCTTCCAGCGCAATCTTTGGGGGGTGCGCAAAACACCCTGAAGCCAGCGACGACACTTCACTCTCGTTATCCTCGGCAACAGAGTAGATAAGAGCAAAGGGCACGTCAATTTCGTTGTATTCCAAGCCTTTCTGAAGCTGGCCCCAGAAACCTTTGACGTCGCGGGCCTGCGCAGTCTTGATGCCAATCTCGCGGAGAGTCAGCATCCTTCGTTCGGCGATCTTCCGCCGTGTGTTGTCGAACGCGGGGTTGTAGAGAGCCACCACCGTGCCGTCACCTCCAACAAGAGGGATAATGGCCCAGTTGAAGAACGTCTCCTCCGTGAAGGAGTGGCGCGACAAAAAGAGAAGGTCGTCATGCTTCATAGTTGCATAGCCGCTGTCCCATGCCGCCTCGAAGACCGGCCGAAGCTCGTCCCATATCTCATGCCATGCGTCTTGGTATCTTGAGCCCATCAGTTCGGGGTGTTTTTGGCCGGCAAGCGAGATATAGGCTTCGTTGTAGATGGCAACGTATTCTTTGCCCCAGTAGAGCGCTGCTGGATGCGGGCTGCCCATGATCATGCTCGACATGATGCGCAGCTCGAGAGGCCAGCCTTCGATAGGCCCCAGCGGGGTGGACGCCCAATCGACGGACCGTGCGAATCGATGGTGGGCCGGCAAATTCGGGTCGTCAATAGGAATCTGTGTCCAGTCGAACGTCGTCCGCAATTGAGGAGATTTGAGCACAAGGTCATCGAGAGGTCGAAGAACAGCATCGGCGGCCGAGTCGGCTCTGCTCCGCGGTTCGGACTGAGCACGAACATGAGACTGGCTAACCGATCCGAAATAGTCACTGCGCTCCCGTGACGCCTCCGGCCGCCGGCTTGTCCAAGACCCGCTGAATCCCACATCAGTCGCAGGCGACGGCTGTGGCTCCTGAAGCGCTGTTACAGTGTCGTCTGGTGTCGTTGTCGGATAGCCGCGGATAATTCGAAAGCGCCTCCGGAGTGTGGAACAAGTCCAGGGAAACCCGGCGTAGGTGAATGAGGGGGCGCCCTGGCTTGAGCCCGGCCTCGCTTGTCCCTGCAGCAGCCGAACCGCCCATGTCTTGAATTCCAAAGCATCTGGTTTTGGTTCCGAGTCGGTCGGGTCTTGCTGCAGTAGCGCTAAGAGTGCAGGCGCTGTTCGCAGCGCGGGGTTGGCGTAGACATGATGTAGAGGACCGGAACTGTAATTCGCCGGGTCGTTGAGATCGATGATGAAGGTCGGCCGCTCGTCCTGCTCTAGCAACTCGACCGCCCCTATCCCTTGAAGCAGCTGGATTATGGACGGCTGCGGCCAGCCGTCAGGGCTGCGAGATAAACTCGATAACTCAGCTGACGACCAGCTCCGCGGGGTGCCCGAAGACCTGGCAGGACTGGCCGCGCTGACTTGTCCTTTCGGCAAGCGGAGGGTGATCACTCCATCGGGCAGCTCGTTATCGGCCATTATGGGCGAGACCGGCTCTGGGCTGGGGAAACTCGGTGCGCGTTCGAGCAGCCGCTTCGGCGAGCTTGAGAAGAACAACGGCGATGTCACCGAGGGCTGTCCGGAAGCGATTTCGTCCAAAGCTGGTAGCGGGAGGCTGCCGGGGGCGATGAGCCGAGGCTTCTTGGCTGGAGACCCGAGAGACCGCACAGCGTTCCCGTCCGTCGCCGGGTGCTTTCCCCCCGGGAGCCCTGCTGGCGGTCCAGCCGAAAGCGCGTGTAACGGCGCTCTCGGGACAGGGCTAGCCCGGGTTTCCGGCGAGAGCGCTCGCGGGAGGTCGGGAACAGAAATATCGGGTGCTACCGAGCGAGCTGCGTGACCATGTCGGCTCTTGCCAACTGTACTAGTCAACAGGCTCTGGTATGGTTCTGCCGTCCGTGCGAGTGCGGGTGCCGGCTGGCTGTTGCTGGCGCTGCCGCTGCCGCTGCCGCTGCCGGTGGCGGGTGGAACGGTATGTATGTAGGAAGCTGGAGCGTCGGTGGCAGAGGATAAGCTGAGGTGTGTGGCCTGCGGAGGAGGTGCTGCGGAGTGTAGAGGTGGGATACGGAACCAGAGCTCGTCCTCGTCGTTCACCGTCATGGACGTCCCGACTGCAGTACGGCAAGACCAGAGACGCGTTCTCGACACTCTGTCAACCGGGCAATCAAGGGGTAATGTCGCAGACCACCGTCAATTGTCTCTGCCCTACCGCACCGAAGCCTTTCCCGCCACTGAAGGCCAAGAGACCCCGAGAGATCACGACAGCCGCGATCCGCAGCAGAGGAGGCGACCCGTTATAGCCAGGGAGCGAGCAGGGACTCGAGAGTACCAGACCGAAGAGCCCAACAGCGGGCCCATTGGCCAGCCTGAGCAGGAGACGCGCGTAAGCCCCCTGGGGACGGATGGCGAGTCGCGGCGGGGCCCGACTTGGGATGAAAGCGGGTAGGCTAACGTTTGACTTGGAACGTTAGCTCGGATGCCGACTTCTATCTGGCCATCTGCCGATGCTGTGGCGTGCTGGGTCGTTGCGATGTACTGCGTATGTACGGTGTATGTAGGCAGCTCGGCTTGATCCTACACGAGCCAGGATGCTCAAGTGCAGGTAATGAATCCTCAACGCCGAAAGGACGAGTTCGAACGGTGAGGGCCGTCTCGAATGGGATGGACTACGGTGCCGCGGGGCAAATAGTCCGCTCGGCGCAAAGCAAAGCACCGCAGAGCACAACACACGAGCTCGGTTCAGCCAACGTCCGGGCACGGCGCGTCGTTCGTCAACAGGGCACCGAGCCCCTGCATAAATAAAAAGGAGATCGGGTCAGGCAACAGGAGCGGTGGGCGTGAGGAGAAATTGCCGGCTGCCGCGATCTAGGGCGCTCCTGCCGTCGCTGTCGGCCGTCTCCTCAGTGCCGGGTGGAAGGCCGTGGAAGGCGCCGTCCACGACGACCTGGGGAGAAAAGGCGCTTTTTGCACCGCTGGGTCGATGCACGCAGAGTGGGACCGACGAGCCGGTCGCGAGTGCTCGCCTATAACTCTCACGGCAAGGGCAGGCAACGCAGGCAATGAAGGCAGCGAGTCGATTCCCACGAAACGACGCAACAGGGGGGGCCGGCGGCCGATCGAGGTCTGGAGCTCTCGGGTTTCATGGTACATGGGGCAATTTCACCTGGGCCGCGGTGGAGCAGAGCTTGTGCAAGCCAACCTCGTCTCCACTTGCTGGTGCTCCAGACTTTTGCTTGTCTTGTCCGCGCGGGTCTGCGGGAAAGCTGTTGTTTTATGCCCAGCGGCCGATTTCACTCTTACTAACAGGCAGGTATTGGACGGACGATGCAGAGGAGTTGACGAAGTTGACGATATCTGTCTACAGAGACTCGGTGCCTCCTACGTCAGCAGGTTGTCTCGGGCCAGCACAGTGGAAAAAGCACCTGCCCACAGCCCCATCAACCGCTTGTTCACAAACAAAGCCAGCCCGCTCGATGGTGTGGGGGTGCTCGTGTGGGTTGGGGCTGCAAGCACGACGGCCATCTCCACCATCTGCGCCAATTGACGAGCTGCAATGGACGAGCGTTGCGGACGGCTTTGAGGTCTGGGGAAAGTTGTGCGCAAAGCTCGCGTTCTGGACCGGCCGATTTGCTTGGCTCCGGCGACAGAGATGCGGGCCGCCCGACGGAGAGACCAATGGGCGATCGTGGATTCGCAGGCGCAAATCCAGAAACTGAGATGGCCCTCAGAAGTCGCGATTCCCATCTCTCGCCTCATCTGCGAGGCTGCGAACCCCTCAGTTGCACTGCTTATTTTAGGCGTTGCGATGGACTTCGATGGAAGCCCATCGCGGGCTCTTCCGACAATCGTGTTGACGCGGCCACTGAGGAGGAGGGACGGCCGGGGCATGTGCCGATATCAACCTTGCGCAGCTGAGGCCCCAACGGCCCGGGATGCCTGACGGAAAGAGCAGCAGCTTCTTCTCCTCTCAAACTCTCACATCAAAACGCTTAGCAATCCGATGCCTGGGCCCGCATCATGATCCATCGATCGGAGTTTGTTCCGCCCCCTCCTTTGCGGCGCAACACAAACGCAAATGGACACACAAAGCCCGTGTGCTATTCCCCGGTGGTTGGGCGCACAGTTGCGCGGATGTCTCTCCTGGCTGGCTCGTGTGGCGTTTGTGGCTGCAATCTGAGCTGCCACCGGCGGTTTTTGAGGAGCCGGCCCAAAATCATCTGGCTGCTTACCACACACACGAGACCAACAATAAACCGCTGACATGCAGCACCATGCGACGCTCCTGGGCAGACAATCGGGACAGTCAGCTTCTAAAAGTGAGGCAATCTCAGCTTCACACGTGGGGTGTCTCACCACAGCCTACGTACTGGCTTCGTCCCACACTTTGAAGACACATTCTCACTCACAAACGGCCTGTCGAAACTCAACTCATGAGCGGGATCAATGGGTCGGGCAAACACAACGGTTTCCATTGGCCTTTGCAAGGAGGGCTCATCCCATTGCACCCGTTACATCGACGCCTTCACACGGTGTTGTGAATCGTCGGGTGGTGATGGAGGGCTTTGGCGCGGCACTCAATTGACTCGGGTGACATCCGCCAGCTGCCGCTCGGCCAGCGTCCCGCCTGCAGCTGTCACCCTGCGCAACCCCCTCTCTTCGAATGGCGCCTCACCATTGGCCCAGGCCGGCGCTTACACGCTCGCACCACCCATCCTGCCCGGTCTCTCATTGGACGCAGGCCTGTGATTGACCTGCCACTTGCATCTTCAGGCTGCTCGGCATGGCGGTTTGCCAGTGCTTGGGCGGCAGCACAGGGGGCATGCAGGGTGCAAGAATAGCTCGGGCGCTCCCTTTAATCGGTGCTGCGAAGGCTTTCTCCTCTTTTGCTCGAGCTGGCGACTTTGAACAACTGCTGAGCAGACTCAACTCCGTCGACTTTGCTGTCGCCGGCGACACGACGGCTAGGTGTAGTTTATCGTGTTCGTTTGCTGCGACGAGACCCGGTTCTCAGTTGCGCGCGGTTTCCCCCAGCGACCCCCGCTCCCACGCTCCGGACCCGAATTGCCAAGCACGAGCAACCCGGACAACCACCGACGATTGAAGGGCAGACCGGGGCGATAAGGAACTGATCTCGCCGAGGGATCAACTTGAGTATCGGACGAACGTGAATCGAAACCCTTCAAGATGGGCAAGCTGAGCACATACATCATCCTGCGCCGGCCATGGAGGGCCAAGAAGCCGCTCTTCTTCGGCATGATCCCCGAGCTGGCCGGCGTTATCGCACTGCTGGTGCTCTTCGGCATGGCGCAACCAGACGCATACCGGACCCTCTTCTGGCGCATCGGCTTCGAGAACAAGCTCAACTCGAACCCCAACATGCTCCTATACGCCTACGCCAACTTCCGGCCCCTGCCCACCGTCCCTTTCGTCTGGTCGCAGATGTGAGTTTCCGCTTGGCTTCTTACATCACTCCCTGGGCCATTGCTGACAGAGCGCCGCGTGCGCACCAGGCTGACCAGTTTCAACGTCGCCATCTCGGTGCTCTCGCTCTTCGTCCTCCTGGCCAAGATGATCGCCACCATCATGAAGGTCTTCTACCCGGTCTTCGGCGTCCTCGTCGGCCTCTGCCTGACCGCGCTCTACGCCGTCAGCATCGGCGGCCAGGCCGGCCCGGACTACGCCGACTCGCGCTACCCGAGCCCCGTGCCCTGGTACATCCGCATGAGCTGCGACATTGCGAAGCCGTACGGCGCCGAGGGCGACTGCATCATGGCCAAGGGCGCGTTTGCCGTGACGGTGTTCATGCTGTGCGTTTTTCCGTCCTACTTGTCTTCCAGGCTGGAGATACACTGACACGTTGAACACAGGGCTCTGTATCTTGCGCAAACCGGTTTCGCCATCTGGGCGATGCTGCCCAACAAGGAGCTCGACATGGACGACGACGACGACGACGAGTTCAGCGTGCCCGGGCAGGAGCGCAAGGGCAGCGGCGCCTCGGTCGAGATGACGCCGTCCCAGATGCCTTTTACTCCGCGGACGCAGGCGTTCCATACCCTTGACAGGAAACTGCCCCTGCAGAAGTACGCGTGAGGGAGGAGCATGGGCTGGGATTGCGGAAGGGTGTGAGGGGCAGGCTGGAGGAGATCCATGAAGTGGGCATGGTTTGTATATCTGACATTTGTGCTTATCTGAGCGCTGGGCGGGTCGTTTGGCCGGATCGTCTCTCATGTCTCGTCTTGGTCACGGAGTTGGGGGGTCAGGTTCCTTCTTTCAATGACATCTCGGGTTCGTCAGTGTAGTTGATACACCCCAAAGCAGCCGTCCCGCATGCGCATAATCATTCATTACCCGCCCCGACGACAAGATATGTCGTTGCGTCACTCATAACTGCCTAGCCCCCCCTTCCCGATTCACATTCACCCCCCCACCCCTTTTCACCCTCCCCATCACACCTAAACAACCCCCCCTCCCCCTTATAATCAAAAACACCCCCCATCCAAACTCAACACCACCCCACTCGCATCCGGCACCCTCACTTTCACCACCCCGCCCTCCCCCACCACCACCCTCTCCCCAACCGTCACATTCCCCAACCTAACCGGCCGTCCCTTCGCTAGCTCGTAGTTGTAGCTCCACCCGTCAAACGTAATCCCCGTGATGGCGTCGCTGCCGTTGGCCAGCAGCCGCTGCACGGCCACGCGCCTGCCGGGAGCGACATCCTGCAGGCGGAGCACATACTCTGTCGCGTTGCGCGGCGGCGGGGGGGTGGGGAGGGGAGTCAAGCCGGCGCCGTCGAGGGTGGTGTTGTAGGAGCGCATGTTGAGGAGGACGATGCGGGAGAGGTGAGCTCCTTCTGTATAAAGGGGGGATAGGGAAGGGGGGGGTTAGTGGTCGTGAGGAAGGGGAGGGGGGATAGGGGGGAGGGGGTGGCTTACGAGAGGTGTAGATTCCGTATGCGGATTCGGGGACGAGGCCGGAGGTGGAGGAGGTGCTGCTGTTGAGGGGGATCTCGACCACGGTGGCGGGGGCGCGGCGCAGGTTGCCGAGGGCTGCGGCGACGGTGATGGAGCCGTAGTAGGGCGCTTTGGTGCCGATTGAGGCCTTGTCGGTCGAGATGGGCTGCCACGCTGCGTACTGTGGCATGCTACATGTCAATGTACGTGGACCACGATGAACAGGGGCAGGGTGAGAAGCATACGCGGTAGTTCGTCCCCATGTGCATGTGCACGCGCTTGAAGCCGACCGAGGCGGCGTACAGGTTGAAGTCGACGCCCCAGAGCGCGGCACCGAAGGTGTTGGACAGGCCCGGGCGGCCCTGGTTGTAGAGCGAGTTGGTCTCGCCGAAGATGAGCGGCGGCGCGGGGTTGGAGGAGTTGGACTCGGAGAGAATCGTGTTGTACTCGGTTATGTGGGCATCCACGGACCGCTTGGTCACGGCGTGGTTCATGAGCGTGCCCTGGAGGGTGACGCCGGGCGACGTGGCGCCGCTGATGTAGCTACGAGGGCGTTAGTGAAATCATTGGCTCAACCTGGAGGAGAGGACTAACTTGTGAGTTGAGAACAGCTTGATGCTTTTATCCTCATTTAGGCCAGCCGCCCACGCTTTTGGCGCTTTCAGGTGGTTGCCAACGCCGCCAAAGTCGGGCGCCATGTAGCCGTAAGCACTGTCCGTCGCCAGTTCGGGGCAGTGCTTATCGATGAGCGCCTTAATGGTCTCCGTGCCATTTTTCCATTGGGAAACGAGATGACTCTCACTCCAGTCGGCCGGCCTGACGGGACCCTGCGCCGAAGTCGAATACAGATCCGGTTCGTTGCCATAGCTCCAGACATAGAGCTTCCCTCCGCCGAGAGCCTTGCAAGCCAGAGGCACTGTGTCGAGCAGAGTCTGCCAGCCGCTCGACCGGTTCGCGCCGAGCGCGAGGTTGAAGCCGTGGCTGAACTTGACATGCTCCCATGTGTTGTAAGACTCGAAGTAAGATGGTCCAATGGTTATGGTTGTAGGGTAGTCTGGCGAGCGGGCCGGGTTGACGGTGCCATTGAGGGCGAAAGGTAGCGAGGCGTCATACAGCGCATAGTCCTGCGTGTTGCCGCCGACGCGGATGTAGGGCTTGGTGCCGCTGATGCGTCCAATGTTGTCCAGGAGGGTGTCCGAGTAGGTGTTTGGGGACGAATCGTTTCCTGGGAGATTCAGCGTGCCGCTCTAAAAAGCAAAAGCCGGGGTTTGGAGGTACCTGCAAAGTCCGGGAAACTCGAGAACTCAATGCTGTAGCTCACATAGCCATCAAAGACGTCACGACTCTGTACCGAGCTCGCAACGGTGTACTCGGCTTGTACGGGAGGCCGGCTGGCGAGCGCGTAGAGGAGAGCTACTTGCTTCATGCTGGGCAACACAGATCACGGTCGAGTCTTTCGGAGTCGGACTGAGTTCGGAAGTCGCCAGGCGGGTGAGACTATGATCACCATATACTGCACTGCGAGTACGAGCACCGCCCGTCGCCCCCACCAGCCATGGTTGCATCATGACCACGCTGCTGGCGCAAAGCTGTCGGCCAAAACGTTGCATGGGCGGCGGAGACACGGAGACAGCCGCGTACCCGGCTCGACAAACACAGCCAGCCGCGGACGAACTTAGCAGAGGTGGGACAAGCGCGTAGGGACTACGTTCCGAGGGTCGCACGGTGAGTGGCTCGCGTCCAGGCAGAATGGAGGGATCGGCACTACCTTCGGGGCGATTTTAGCACAACACACGGCCTGCTTGCGCGGTCGAGGCAAGCCACCCGGACGATACAATGCTCAAGAAGGGCAATGTTGGATTTTGAAATCCGGCGGCCGAAAGATGTTCTTCTAAGACACAACAACGCGGCGGCTATCCTGGATATTTGTGCCCAGGTATTGGCGTCTCTGCGATTGAATGAGAGGACGGTCAACACCATGTTATCAATGCCAAGAAAACCGGGAATATACTCCCTAGATTCCCCATGCACCATGCTGACCTGGACCAGGTACCCGAAGCACGCTGAGTGGAGGACGTTGGATGCGGGGAAGCCAACGTTACTCAGGGCCCAACGTTAGTGATTATAGTAGTGCGGGGATCTCCAGGCAGTCGAGTTTGAAGGTCTAACTAATGGACAACGGTGAGGACATGGAAGGACTGGTGAACATTGAACGAACGGGTTGAGCAACAAGCAACAGCACATTATCCGCTCAGATCATCGGTGCTTTCAAATATTGAAGAGTTCTGATCCAATGTTTCGGGAGGCATCCTCTTGGCATCGCCTTTGCCTTTGTGACGCTAGACGCCGCTGTCTCCACTCCTGCTCCGGCCCGAGTTGAAGCAGGGCAGCGACGTCATCAACAACCGCGAGGTAAGGTAGCAAAGGCAGGAGCAAATGCCATCTGCAGCGTGTGAAGCAACACTTAGCGACATCGATTCATTTCAGTCTAGCAATTGACGAGAGATCGCTTGCGCCTGATCAAGCACTCACTCAGATTGAGGTTTCCAGACTCCGAAACAGACAACCGCCCGCTCTCATTCGACACTCTTGGCACCCTCTTCCTCGGCTCTCCGCACCTGCGGAGCTGTCTCGTCGGTGCACGAATCCCACATTCCTCCCTCTCCCGAATGGCTCTCTTACAAAGAACACTGTTTTCCGCCTCGCGAGCCGCAGCAGCCAGGTCTCACTTTCAGCGGTCGGCCCTCCCAGTCATTGCCAACCCCTCCGTGCGCCTGTCGTCCACCATGGGGCGCCCCAAGGTAAGCCGCCTCCTCGCGGTGTTCTAGTCATTGAGGTGAGGGTGAGCGACTGACATCTCAACCAGCTCCTGAACCGGTCCTTATTCAAGGGATTTGACGAGGTGTGCTACGTCAATGGGGAGTGGGTGGAGGCCAAGTCGGGCAAGACCTTTGAGGTCCATGGTGAGCCTGACGATCCAGCCATCGCTCATATTCACCCCGTTTACTCACTCCGAATCCAGACCCAGCCACGGGCGATCGCATTGGCGCATGTCCTGAGTTTGCTACTCAGGACACCGAGCAAGCCATTGAGGCAGCTGCGGCGGCCTTCGAAGAGTTCCGTCACTTGACGGGGCGCGAGCGCTCCAAACTGCTCCGAAAATGGTACGATCTCATGGTCGAAAACGCCGAGGACCTGGCCTCCCTCATCACCTGGGAAAACGGCAAGCCAACCGCAGATGCCAAGGGCGAGGTAACGTACGCCGCCAACTTCCTTGAATGGTTCAGCGAGGAAGCTCCCCGCATCTACGGCGACACCATCCCCTCGTCGATCCCGGGCAACCGTGTGTTCACCATCAAGGAGCCCATCGGCGTCTGCGGGCTCATCACGCCGTGGAACTTCCCCGCAGCCATGATCACCCGCAAGATCGGCCCCGCCCTCGCCGCCGGTTGCACCGTGGTCTGCAAAGCCCCGGGGGAGACACCCTTCACAGCCCTCGCCCTCGCCGAACTCGCGCACCAAGCCGGCATCCCCAAGGGCGTGGTCAACATTGTCACGGCGCTCGACAACACCCCCGAAGTCGGCCAGGTCCTGACGACCCACCCAACGGTGCGCAAGATCTCCTTCACGGGCTCGACGCCCGTCGGCAAGCTGCTCATGAAGCAGTGCGCGGGCACGCTGAAGAAGCTGTCGCTCGAGCTGGGCGGCAACGCGCCCTTCATCGTGTTCGACGACGCCGACGTCGACCTCGCCGTTGCGGGGGCCATCACCTCCAAGTTCCGCTCCTCCGGCCAGACCTGCGTCTGCGCCAACCGCATATTCGTCCAGCGCGGCGTCTACGACGAGTTCGCCGCCAAGTTCGCCGACAAGGTCCGCGAGTTCCGCGTCGGGTTTGGCAGCATGCAGGACACCACCCACGGCCCGCTGATTCACGGCCGTGCCGTCGACAAGGTCGAGCAGCATGTCCGCGATGCCGAGAAGAAAGGCGCTAAGATCGTGCTGGGCGGTCATCGCTTGCCGGATCTGGGGCCGAATTTCTACCAGCCGACTGTCCTGACCGGCATGACGGCCGACATGGCCATGGCGTCCGAGGAGACGTTTGGCCCCGTGGCGGGCCTGTTCCCGTTCGATACCGAGGAGGAGGTGGTGAAGCTGGCGAACGCCACGCCGGTCGGTCTGGCCGGGTATTTCTTCTCCAGGGATGTCCATCGCATTCACCGCGTGGCCGAGCACCTGGAGGTCGGCATGGTGGGCGTCAACACGGGCCTGATCTCGGACCCGGCCGCGCCGTTTGGCGGGGTGAAGGAGAGCGGGTTTGGCAGAGAGGGTTCGATGTATGGTATTGGGGAGTACCAGGTTACGAAGATGGTTACGCATGGTGGGATGGGGAAGCCGTTGCAAAGGTGACGGGGGCAGAGGGGGTAAGAAGGGGGCAAGCCCGTGATTTAGGACGGAATGGACTGACATGAGATTGGATGTCATCAGCAGGCCTATGTTACCAGGGATGACGGTGCACTCTACATCGGAGTATAACTTGTTTTTGCCGCGCTTTTTCTCGCCAGAACCTGGTGCCACGAGCTCCGGCATGAATCATTTTGATATTATGATGCGGTGCGGTCTTCCTCATTGTGCGTGCCACGGCCGAGCACCTCTGCGTTGAGTGATAGATAAAGCTGAGAGCAGCGAAGGGCCGCCTCATCTAGCAACTCAACAACCTTGTCGGTCCGCATACGTCGCGAAAACGAAGGGAAGCTCTCGTTAGGTCTCAAAGAGGACGCAGGTACCCATCATCGATAGCTGTAGTACCGGGAAGGTCGACGCCCCCTCGCTGTTCGGTTACCTTCACAGCCATGAATGATCCGACCCATACAGGATTGACTCGGTTTGCCGCCTTGCAGGTCTACAAATTTCCACGATCACCAAGCCCCGACTCTGGCTACTTCCGAATCGTCGTCCGGGCCATTTTGGTCTGACTTTTTGTACTCTCCTTCCTGCTTACCTTCCTGAGCCACTTTCAATGTTGCTATCTGAACATCTTCTGCTCCGCGGATTGTCGATCTTTGTGCCGGTAAGTTTTCCTTGCTCATGCCGGGTCGTGTCTCTTCTTCTAGACTGGGTGTCGGCTTTTCCGCTGCGCCGGAGACCTTGATCTCAGCTTCGCCCTCGCACGCTGTGTTGCGAAACTTTGAGCACCGCGGCCGGCTCTGTGCGGATAGTCACATCTCCATCCGTGGGCTCCGCTAACTGTGATGTTGGAGTGAGTGCCGTTTGCAGCCCCTGTCTTGCCTCTTTTCTTTTCTCTCTATGTTCCTCAAGTCTCGTCACGTCCATCCGAAGCGGCTCCAGGTGCGCGTACGCACGTGCCATGTCAACAAATCCCATGCTGGACGGCTCTGTCGCGTTCAGGTCCAGATTTGGCGCTTGGGACCTGTTCGGAACGCGAGGTGAGGGAGTCACCATCCTCCTTGCTAGGGCTGTGTTTCCCAGGCCTTGGTGTCACGCCCTCAGCGTTGTCAACGTAGAGGTTTTTGCTCCAACTCATCTCGGATTCGTCGAAGTCCTCGCTAGGGCCCTCGTGATCTCCATCGTCTTGCTGAGGATCCAGCCCAGTCAGAGTGTCTCGAGATTGTCGGCTGCGGGCGACCAGCCAGCCAACGAGATAATGGTTCTGGAAGAGACTGATGGATCGCTTTGGGAATTGCGCCGAGACGTGCTGGTATTTTCAGTTGCTCGAGGAATGGCAAAGGCGGCAAGGTCCTCTAGATGAAAAGCTACATGCCTCTTGCAGCGGCTCAAACTGATTGTGATGGTGGAGTTGTGTCAAGAGGTGCCCGGGTCCGCAGCCGTGGCGCTCCTGGTGCACAGCTTCTCCTCCCAGCCATCGCAGAAGGGGCAATCAGCAGCCGGAAGCCTTCCGGGCGCCCGTCGGCTGGTGTCCAGAAGACGCTGTAACCGTTCTTGTCCAACGATACCATGGGAAATGGCACAGTGTGCCTTCAGCTCTTGATCCAAGCAGAGCTCGTCGTCATTGCAGAGGCTGCAGGTATACTGAGCTCTGTGCTGCCGCATCTCGTGGTCAAACCACGAGTTCCGATCGCTGAACATGTACGATTTGCAGCTCCGCTCCACCGACGGTGCACACGTATGGTTTAAGGTCGTGGAAGGCGTAACGGCTGCATGACAACGTCCTGTGTGAGTCCAACTCAGTGTGAAGATAGAGGGCGGTTTGAAGCTACATGACTCACCGCCACGCTCGATCGTGCTGGAAGGACTGCAGAGTGAAGCATATCGGGCACTCGAACGGCTGTCCGTCGCTGGATAACTGAGATAGTCTAGGCAACTCGCATTGCAGAGTGGCATCGTCCACAGTAGATACCGCGGCCAACGAAGCGACGTCAGTGTCTTCGGTTTCTTCGTCGAATGCGTCCGAGAAGAGAACACCTTGGGGTACTCTCCCTGGGTGAAAGGTGCTTGCTTTGCTGGACAAGAGTTCCGTGCCTGCCAGCTCCCCCTTGGTTGGTTCCGTGACGGCCTCGGCATCCTCAAGAGCGAGTCGGTAGCGGGTATCCCGGCAGTACTTGATGAACTGCCGTCGCTTAGAGATGGCATTGCCGACCCGCTCAGCCAGCAGGTTGGTCCCGGCAAGCTGAAATTTAGGATACTTCTCAATGGCGTGACTGATGTCGAAGCTGGGAGGGAAAGCAGCCTGAGACATTCGCAATGCACGTGTAAATCGATCGTCTGTGCTTGCTTTCCTGATGCGAATGCTGCTACGAAATAGCGCCCGCACGGAATCGGTGATGATTTCAAGAAGCATGCTGGATTCGTCCGCGGGCCCTTGACCGCCGCGCCCTGCCAAGTCTTGGTTGAGTTCTCTGCCTTGCAGATGGCAATGACTACGTCCATCAGTATAAGCTCTGAAGGCCTGGCAGCTGGGAGAGAATGAAAACCAAAGCTGAAAGAAAGTTTCTCACGGTCATCAACGGCTTCTTGGAGGTCAGCAAGCTGCTGACAGATGAGCCTCCTGACTTCGGGGGCCTCCGCGAGACGGCGACCCAGTGACAGCCTCGAGGTAGGCGCCCGCAGTGCCCCGAGGTTTCCAGCCCACAGCAGGAATCGGTCCGAGGCATCTTTAACAACTTCAAGGTTGAAGAGCGACGGCGGGGAGTCAGATGCACCTGGACTCGCAGACAGGTGCGCAATTAGGGTAGCCAGACTCCGCTTCACATGAATACTCCGTGGCAGGGTCGGCTGGTCCGACATCTTGCTTGAAACCGAGAGGCTGGATGCAAGTCCAGTAGGTTTTTGACACTGAACCTCCACGACGTGCCTGTCATGTACTCAAAGTGCAGTGTTGCAAAGCCACAATCAAGGTGCCATGTTCAGCATCATCACCAAACCACGACTGAGTGGGCAGCTGCCAGACCATCGATGAGAAAGATTAGGTACCTCGCTTGTGTTTTGCCGCTTTATATGTATTGGATGGAGCTGCATATGCGGACATGCGAGGCAGACGAGCCTGCAGCCCGTTTCTACTCAGCAGTAGTCGTGACATGGGAGTGGGGATTCAACTCACCCAACAACCTCTCTTCTTGTCATAACCGAACTCTATCCGTAGAGCAGCAGCGTGCACCATGTCTGGCTTTGAGGTAGCCGGAACTGTGCTCGGGGTATTTCCCCTCATCGTTTCCGGAGTTGAAAAATACAGCGAGATGAGCAAGCGTCTGGGCCTGTGACATCACATCCGGCTGGAGCATTACAAGCGCCTGAGGGACCTGCGATTCCACCAGGCGGTACTTACAAGCAACCTCCGGTAACTCCTACTCCCTCTCGTCGTTGATGGTAACCAGGTCAAGCGGTTACTGGCAGACCCAGGCGGCGTCAGTTGGAAAGACACTTGGCTGGACCGGTCGTTGAGAGAGCGGCTGGGGGTCAACTACGATCTGTACGCTGAGTACATCAGCGGCATGCTGGCTGCTTTGGAGGATCTCAAACATGAGTTGGCGCTGGACTCAGACACGGTCCAAGAGCAGCTCAGCTCTCCGGTATGGTGCTCAATCCGCCGTTGGAACCCCCTAGATTAACTCGGACCTGACAACCACCCTCAGACAGAAGGCTGCCGTGGGCGCGGCGCGCTTGAGGGATGCCGTGTCCAAGGACGGCCGTGAGTTTCAGTTGTACAAAGCCAAGTTCAGCAACAGAGAGGCTGCCCGGAAAGAATTGTTCGCACAGCTTCAGACCCACAACGATCGGCTGGAGAAGCTGCTGAGCAACAGCGACAGAGACGCTCAACTGAAGCAACAGGCGGATTCTTTGCGTTCGGCGACGAACATTGACCCGGCATTGTGCAACTTTTGGAAGTCGTCGGCCAAGTTCTTCAGAGCACTTGTCTCGGTATGGACATGCGGCTGTCAAGAGCAGCACTCGGCCCGGCTGCTTCTGCAACACAGAGCTGCCATGAAAGCAGTGTTCAGTGTGACCTTTGCCACGCCAAGACGCTCGCAATGGTTCATACACCAAGCGAGAGTTACGGAGCAGCTGGACGACGATGGGACTGAGGCTCCGGCAAGGAGTTCAGCGCCCAGCACTGTGGCGTCGGTGCCCATCCAAACCCCATGTCACCGGCACAGCCGTCCAGCAAGATCGAGCATGCAGTCAAACAATCAGACAACTTGCACCGAGGTGGAGCTGGAGTACGTACATGTACCGTTTTCTCGCAGCGTAAATACGCCGCTGCCTAGGCCAAAGGACCCAGCTCACAACCGGACAAGTACCCTCAGGCCACCATTGTCTGTTGCACTAGCACCTTCAGCCACGGCAGCAGCCTCACCAGTCCTCATCCATCGTATCTCCATTCTCTGCGTCTCGCTGAGCCAGACTTCGAGCCGGTGCTGCGGTTGCCTCGCCGGAAACGCAGACGATGGCTCCCGTTTCTACGTCTATAGTGTGTCGCGCCAGGCCACCGATGCTTTTCAAGCCGTGCCTCTCGACCAGATTCTCCGGGGCAGGGTCAACCCGTGCCTTACTCGACGCCAACGGTACACCCTGGCGCTCATAGTGGCTTCGTCCTTTCTGCAATACATGGACACACATTGGCTGCATGCCGCCTCATGGTAGAAGACAGATATTGTGTTCTACAAAGACCAGCCTTCTCCTGACAATGCCGACAACAACAGAGGGCAGGAGATCCGACTGGATCGACCTCACCTGAGCCGGAGCATCGGGACGTACAGGGCCGGGACGTACAGGGCAGAGCCGGGCGAATGGGATGAGACACACAGCAGCGCGGTGACGGTGATTGCACAATCTCTGAACCAGTTGGGAATCGTTCTCCTTGAGCTGTGCTTCGGCAGACCGCTCGAGGAACAGTCTAGCCGGCGCGAGTGGCCGGCAGGGGGTACCGCGGCCGAGAGGCGAGGGTTTGACCTGCTGGCGGCTTTGAAATGGCAGTACGACGTGGAGGAGGAAGCTGGTGCTGATTACTCGGATGCCGTCGAGTGGTGCCTGGGTCGCCAGCACCAGGCAGACCGGTGGAGGCAAGAAATGCTCCGCAAGGTGGTGCAGCCGCTGCAGAGATGTCGGGATTATCTGGCGGGCAGCGGGCGGCGCGCATGAGGAGTTGTCCAGTTCACATGCCGTCTTTGAGTCGGAGGGTAGATACCTACTCAGCAAGGCCCGTTCTCCTACGTAGGTGCTCAGGCATCATGGTACCAGACTGTATAAGCCCTCAAATGCTGCCGTCAAACCCAACACGGAGAGTCCTTGGCTCTGTGCTCTTTATGCCCGGACAGCGCCTCGTAAGTGCCCCCTTCTCTCCCTTCTCTTTGCCTACCTGATGCTCAGATTCTGAACTCATCCCTTTTCATCTGATTCGCCAGTACCGTGCAGTTCATATGGACCACAATTTCCATTATGTGCCTGCGCCTGCGCCTGCGCCTGCGCTTCCTCGCGCTCGCCCTAGCAGGCCCTCCCTCCATCCTGTAACTCGACATCTCCCCAGCCTGGCCGCCTGGCGCTCAACGTGCCTTATGATTCCGCAGCCAGCCCTTCACTTGCAGGCACCCCTGCTCTCCTAGGTTTCCCCGCTCCCCACTCCCCGCCAACATGAAACATGGAATCACGCCCCCCAACATCATTCCCGCATCCTACCTCACTGACCACCAACGGCCCGCCTGTTTCGTTTCGTTTCGTTTCCACGAGGAAGGCGGATCTCCGCCGGGGCCCGCTCCAAGGGCTGAAGTGATGAGGCATTGGAGCCCGCCTGGTCTTGTCAGCTTTCCAGGACTGGCCAGCGTAAGCGCAGCCGCGGCGGCAAGGACGCAGCCCACAGCGCGCACCGCCCCATCCTCGCGGGCAGGCAGAACCCACTACTGCGCGTGTTTGCCGGCCGTACCTGCGTTCAATTCGGGTCAAGCGTGTGGAGCGGAGGATTCGATTCTGCATGGTTGCGGGTTGGGGATGGAATGGAAGTGGTGCATCTGCCTGTCAATTCTAGAAGCGGAGGAGTGAACATGGGGTCGTTGATGAACCGCTTGTACGAGGATGGGACCAGGACGCCACGCTGACACCAAAATAACTCCATCCAAAGGATCCAAAGGGAGGCAAGTAAGTAAGTAGCTGCCTTAGCAAGGACGTCTTGCAGCAGAACTGAACGATGAGCTCAGTAATCTACGCCGTCTTACGCACCTCCAGCTCGGTCAGGCTGCGCCAGCCGCACTAGCGGGGTGGGAAGCTCAGCTGCCCTCGCCGAGGGTTCGAATGCAACCGTAGCCTTCAACGGCACAAACCTAAATCTTGACAGAGCTTTAACCAAAATTTCATCTTTAGAACGCGAAAGAGAACAAACACAACAGCCGACAAAGACTTGGGTCTGATCCCAAGATGCCCCAGATTCTGCAGCCGCCGTGGTGGTGGGGGTTTGCTTGCGAGTGAGTCGGCTGAGTTGGATCGAACCACTTACACGCCGAGCGGAGAGCCCAGGCAGCCCCGGATCGCGGGGGCTGTGTCAGGCAGCGCATGCAGCAGCAGCAGAACACCTCAGACAGCAGAATGCATCATGTACGCGCGGGAAGACGGGAGGTGCGCCCAACACCCGTCCCTGCTGCACGGCCTGGTCTGTTGTTCGGTCTGCTTGCCTCGACCACCGTCTGCATGCGAGTGGTGAGAGCACGGTGTGCAATGCAAGCCGTCCATGGTGGTGGGAACTACACAGCGGGCAGAGTTCCCTAGTGTCCTGCGTCTCGAGCGAATGATACCAGGGACAACTTAATGAATAATGAGGCCAAAAGCCAGTCACGGTAAACAGAACAGCAGACAATTGTTAGAAGTTGTACACCTCTATTCGTACCCTAGCTATCTACAAATCCCTTTCCGCAAATAGTCACCCATGTACAGCATAATTCCACAGCATCCAGTCCATGTCTCCCAATTCCCGTTCAAATAACACCACACCAAGCTCAGCAGACCCCAACGCGCCGTATCTGAAGTAAACACAATGTCGAAATGAATGTAGCAAGAAGCAGAAGCAGCCAGCCATGTAGAGCGAATGTGGTATCAACGAACAACGACAACAGCAAATTTCCGCAGAAACACCACCCCTCCGCCTCGCTTGCGCCACCCCTTTATGCTGACAGATGAGATGAAGAGACATGTAGATGCCGCCGCCCGAGTAAAAGCCACGAGGCCATTGAACGCCGTTCCCAGAGGATAAGATAGGAAGGAGAAAAGAGACACGAGAGTTCGGTAGGGAGAGAGAGAGAGAGAGAGAGAGAGAGAGCGAAACAACTGCCTCACCACCATGCCATCAAACTCCGTTTCAATCATGCCAAATAACAAAGGAAAAAGTAGGTAAACAGACCAAGCGATCGAGCCAAGCACCACAACGTAAGCAAAACCACCCAGACAGGCAGGTAGGTAGGTACGTAGGCAGGTTTATCGGGGCGACGCCCCCCCGACGCCCCCCGACACGTATTCCGCATGCCAGGTCAAAAAGTCCCCCAAATCATGAGACAAATTAAACCCCATCGGCACCATGTACTCATTCCCCTCGACATCGTGACTAACCACCAGATCCATCATGGGACTCTGCGGCAGGCTCTGCACCGAATCCACGCTCGGCCGGCGCGCCGCGTCAATGGCCAGGTTGGCGCGGTTGCGGCTCGCAAAGGACGGCAGCGGCGCCGCTGCGGGGCCGAACGCCGTCGCTGTTGTTGCTGAGGAGGAGGAGGAGGGCCAGGGGTGGGAGGCGAAGGAGGCGGATACCAGCGGCGGGGTGAGCGGTTGGTGGTAGGGGTGTGGTTTGGCGGGTGAGGGGAGGGGTTGGGTGGGGTGGAAGGTGGTGCTGCTGACGCTGCGGCGGTGGTGGTGGTGTTTGCTGGAGGGTGGTGGTGGGGAGGACGGCGGCGCGAGGGAGGAGGTGGTCGTGAAAGAGGCGGCGGTCGGGGTGAAGAACCGCCCTGCGATCGAGTCGCCGCCGGTGGTCATGGGTGGTGAGGAAGGGGGGTCGATGCGGCGGAAGCCGGGGCTGCGGTTGTTGTTGCTGCCGACAACGGTGCGTGGACTGCTGCCAGGGGTGGAGGAGGATGATCCGGGCGAGGGCGGGGACAGGGCGGGCGGGGTGCGCGGCATGACCGAGGTCCAGGGCGAGGGCGGGAGCAGCGGGGTGCGCGGCTCCGGGGGCCCGACGAGGGCGCCGGCGCCGGGGAAGCCGAACGCGCCGAACCAGGCGACCAGGTCGTCGCGCTCGTCGAGCTCCGTCTCGGGCGGGCGCGAGTAGTCGGTCGGCTCGCTGAAGAAGTCGCCCGCGCCGCCGAGGATGGCCATCTGGAACGCCGTCCAGTCCAGCGTGTCGTCGACGGCGGCCGCCAGCTTGCCGATCGGCAGGTCCGCCTTGGCCAGCCGGATCTGCCCGTGCCGGAACGCCGGCATCGTCAGCGTGTAGGGGCTGCTGTTGAGGAACACGAAGTCGTCCTTGTTCACCTTGCTCGCCACCCCGGGCGGCAGCGGCGTCGACGTCGGCGACAGCGTCGCGTCCTCGGGCCCCGTGGCGACGATCTCGGGGATCGTGGGCAACGGGGGCAGCTGCCGGCTGGGGAGGCGGCGGTGGAGAGGGGTTTTCAGCGGCGGCGGCGTCGGCGACCCGGCGAGTATGGCACCAGGCGTCCTAGGCTCGTCGTCCTCCGCCATGGTCATGATGGGGAGAGCCGGGTCCTCGTCGTCGCCGTTGAAGGACTTGGTGGTGGGCGAGTCCGGTTGCTGCAGCGGCAACGACGGCTCCTCCTCCTCGGCTGCGTGAACCAGAATTTGCAGCGGCTGGTGCGCCTGCGCCGTAGGCGTCCTGCAATCTGCCCGATTGAGTTCGTTTCCGTGGTTCAGGACAGATGCTCGGGGAGTCACCGCTTCCTCACCGGTCGTGGCGTCGAGAGAGGCATCGAGGCTTAGCGGCTCAATTGGAGCGGCGGCGGCAGCGGCAGTGGCAGCAGCAGCAGCAGCCGCACTCTTAGGATCGATATGTGTCACGCCCAATTCGGGAGACTTGGTCCAGTGGGCGGCCCTGCTTCTCCTGATCTCCCGCAGCGTGCTCTCGGGGAGCATCTCGTCGGCCTCGATGCGGTGGAAGATGCGGATGGTAAACAGGTCCTTCGCGCTCTCGGTCAACTGCCACATAGATGAGTTCCTCACCACCGGGGCGCGTGGCCGCCGGCGAGACTTCTTTGACTTGGCCCGCTTCGGCCGCGAATTAGAGGGCAGCCGTGCTTGGGCTGGCAACAAAGGGTCTTTCATCGACGCCTTTGTCGGGGACTTCACCGACTTGACCGACCCTCCGCTGCGCCGCTGCGATTTCCTGCGGACTGGCGGAGACATGGGCGAGGGATCTTTGAGCTTGGGGAATTTGTCCAGCTCGTGGTCGGGCAGCTTCGCATCAATCAGTGACTGACGTATCTTGAACGCCTCCTCCGTCTCCCTGATGAGCCGCTGGACATCTTGGGAGAAGCCACCCTCGCCGCCGCTCCCCGGCGGCGTATCTGGTGGCGGCGTGATGGTAATGGCGTCTGGAGACGGCGGCTGCGGGCTTGCTGTGGGCGTCGGAGGAGCGGTATCTGGTGTCGCTGCCGGCGCTTGCGGGAACATGTCTGCTGGCTGGGGAGGGGATGAGGGCGGCGTCAGCTGAGGATGTTGAAGCGGGCGAATCGGTTGTCGATGATACTGAATTGGATGCTGATGTGACTGTTGATCGTCGACTAGTTGAGGAAGAAGTAGGGGGCTTCGTTGAGGACTCCTCTGCGGGCTCCTCTGGGGACTCGTCCGGGGGCTCGCCAGGGGGCTCCTGCCCGGGCGGCGCGGAGGCGACGCACGAGGGCTCGCCATGGCGACGGAACCGGCGCCATTGTCAATGCTGCACAAAGAAGTCGTCGAGGACTGCGGAGTGTCCGGCAACGGCGGGATACCGATGATGCGATGCAGTTCTTCGCTCCGCCGCAGGTCGATGCTCGGCTTGGACCGCTTCATCAACCCCTTTGGAGGTCTCCAGGTCTTGAGCTTGCTGAAGGCGTCCATGTCGTCGTCGTCGTCGTGGTAGAAGTACGACCCCTCGTAGTCCTCGGGGCCATCGTGCTTCTTCTGGGGGCTGGGAATGAGCTTCCGGATGTTAAAGGTCGGCCGGGATAACATGGTGTTGTCGAGGGGGAGGCGGCGTCTAGGACAGGAGAGGGAGAGGAGAGACGGAGGGCAGGGCGTAGAACATGGCACGGAGGTGTGAGCGAACGGCGAGTCGACGGGTTGGGTTGGGTGTTTCCCGTCCGCCGCATGCCACTGCCGTCTTGCTGCTTCACAGTCCAGCAATGCGACCCCAACACGTACGTCCCGAGGAACCAAAACCGACACACGCGCGCGCACACTCACACGCACACCGGTGGGAGAGCAGGAGAGAGGCCAGACTCGTCGGGAAGGGACAGAGCCGGGGGGCACGGGAAGAAGGGGGTAGGGTGAGGTGTATGTATTCGGGAGTGCAGCAGTAGTGTACACTAAAGGTACGCAGTACCGTTCAGGGCCGGACGCTTGGAGGTAATGGTTAATATTAAACACAGCGGCGCATGGCAGGAGCAGCGGAGCGTGCCAGTCGACTCCACGAGAACCACCGCAACCCGGCGGGCCTGCCTCGGCCTGCGACTGGCCCGGGGCCCAGCGTGTGCGTTACGGTGGTTCCCAGGCCGCTCTCCCCTTGTGCCGAGCGTGGCGTTGACCACCACCACCAGGCGAGCCAGGCCACTGCGAGGGGGAAGAATGCAGAGCGACCGGGGCCCTGGCTCACTGGCTGCCAAGCGGGCTGGGGGGCGGGCGCACATCTCCGTCCGCAACAAGCGAGCGATTTGGGCCCCTCTGGCGACCATCCTTGCCGATTCCCCCTGGCTGCCTTCCTGCTCTTATTTTGACCTGGCCGCAATTGGCCAACCGTGTTTCGAGCTGCGGCTCGGTCCACGGCGCCTGGCCTTTGTAAGTCTGCCGCATCATGCTATCGAGTTGATAAATACCCCGGGCGCCGCCAATGCTCTGTTAGACTGTTGGACAGGCCATTCTGTGACTTGTGTTGCGGTAGGTTTCGCGCTGAACTCGAGACGAAGAGTCCGCCTTGCGTGTCGATCTCTTTGCGACGGGTGCCCTTCAGGTTTCTCAGCAGCCGCGTGCATCTTCTCTTGCAACGGCCTCGTCAGCCGGCGGGACTGGTCGCTCTTGCGCCGCGCGAGGGGTCCAGCCACTTGTTTTGCTCTGCGCGTGCCTGGTGCTGAATCGGATGAATAGCAGCTAGCAGGCATCAGGATGCCTCAAGACAGGGTTCGTCTGGAGGCGGGAGGTGGGTTAACGTTAGGTGGTTAGCGTCAGCGCCGTTGCGGATCGTCCACGCGGGGGCGATGCCAGTTGGTCAGTTCACTGCACAGTACGGAATACAGAGGTGGTGATTTGGAATGGCTTCGACGCCGAAAGCGTTGGAAGAGCAGAGCAGCTAACTAGCGAAGACGGGAGCGGCCGAGGCTGCGAGGAGACGTCCTGTTTCACGCGAGACGGCTGCTGCAAAGTGCAAACTGCCCTGGTGGGGAGATCTCGGTGATCGGGCCAGGCGTTGGCTCGCTGACCAGTCAGTGGGGGCCCTTCACACGCCCTGGAATGTTGTTTACAGCAAGCACGACCAGGGCACAGCGAGGGAAACCGCCCTGGGAGCACACCACCTCCTGCGCGGCCAGCAGCTGAATCACCAACGCCAGCCGCCGTCCAATTTGCACTTCATCAATCTGCGATCGCGACACAATGACCCAAGGAAGCAGGAGCCAGGTGTGTATGCCGATGTCGCCAGAAGAGAGCGCAGCGAAACGGAGACTTTGCCGATCGACAGATCCCCAGGGAGGCTGAGCTTCCCGTGCTGGGCACCGGACTGCAGTTCGGATGAGAGAGCGACGTACATGTACACCAAAATAGACTTTATCATTTAGCTCCATCCATACCTTCGGAACGAAACATTTTCAACATCAACTAGCTCTTCAATCGTTGCCCTTTCTTTTTTCTATTTGCTACCAAGTCTCGCAAGAGTGAACCGCAATTGGCTTTGCTGCCTTTGTATACTGCGTCCCTTTTCTTGGCCAGTGGGTGCGAGGGATCAATGGCAGTTTGCTGCAAGACATCCATGATGTGCCCCGCACTACGCCCACAGTGCGCAGAATAATTTACTGGCGCACTGGCCCAGATCTGCCGATTCGTGAGATTCCCCGCCGGCGGCCGCGTACCCTAGCGGCCGAGTTCCTCTCCGAGCGGGCCGTTGGCGCACTGTATCCACACGCCAACCTGGAAGGGCTTAAATCGATTGCCCTGGAGCCAGGCTGGACAGTTTCTCACTGTCACCCCAATTTGGCCAAGCCACGATGGAAACTTGGCGGGACGGTTGCACTCTCCCTTCTGGCGAGCCAGGCAGCCGTCATGGTCGCCAAACACGAACGCCCGCCGCAAACATATCGCCGCTAAGGCCATGGAAATATTTCAACGTCGGCACCAAGATTCGACTCATGTCGACGAAACCGGGTAAGGGCACAGGAATGACAGCAACTTGTTCGTCTCCCTGGCGGGTTTCTGCGCAATCGACCCAGCAGCGGGGTGGTCACGTGGAAGAAAGATGGCGCTGAAAAGCGTCGAAGCGAGAGAGAGAGAGAACCACCGCGCCTCACCGAGAAGGCGCCGTCCAGGTTCGCCTGGGCACAACAGCAGCGGGTCTGACGCTAATAACGTCAGTTGATTTAGCGGGCGGGTGATGATCTCAAGGACCAGCAGCCCCAGCCTCCCCGCCCTTGCCGAGACAAGACTCGACAAGCCTGTGCGAGCCTTGGCTCGCCTGGGTCAGTCAGCAAGGGCAGCGAGGCATTCCAACAAGGGCAGGTCCGTGACGCTGCCCCCACGACCTGCCTAGCAATCAATGGCAGATGACCTGCGGCACGGCGGTCTGTCCGTCGGCCAATCTCCCTGTGAAGCGAAGCGCGTTTGTTCTCTTCTCGACGCATCCCGCGACTCGTTCAAGGTGTCTCGTGTGGAGGAAAGGAATTGGCAGAGCACCAGTATCTGGTACGACGGGAGCACTGTGGTCATGTCTGGCTGCAAGATGCACACCCACTTTCTCGAAGACGGGATCTGCCGCTGGGCATTCCTCGACAAACCTCAACAGCCGCGCTCTCCAGGCAACAGGTTTATGAAACTGGACTGGCGAGAGCACCGCCCAGCCCAGCGCGTGGGCAGCAACTCGTCCCGAACTGCGCTCGCCAAAGGCCAGGGATCATCGCCTTGCTGCACACCATCTTGGCTGCAACTGCCGCGGTGGTGCATGACGAGGGGGGTCGCTCGGCCAACCACAGTCGCAGCGCTCCAGCAGGGAGCACTAAAGCGGGGAGCTTCGCCACAACCCGGCGCCCTGCTCGACTGTGCACATGCCAGATCAGGAACAGCGTCTCGACGAAGCTGCGCACGCTTTGCTGCTCATGGCAGCCGCCCGTAGATCCTTCGGCGGCTGCTCTCCCAGTCGGGGGGGGAGCATCATCCTGCGATGGCCTCGAAGCCTCGTCATGGGATGCAAATGGGCGCAACAAAAGAACCCCAGTCGTCAACCGTGCACGCAGTAAGCAGCCCTGTGGGCAATCGCACGTGGGCCTTATCAGCGATTTTGGCCCTGGACGCTGGTGATGACCGGGATGATGGGTTCCATAGCGGGGCTGGGTGTTCGGTCTTCGTGATGCGAGGGTCCATCAACACCACCGCAGACTGTTCCTGGCATCCATCCTGCATGCCTTTCCATTTTCTGACCCGGTTCATGACGACCGTCTCCGCCCACCGCGCGCCAGCTCTTCCTTCGCTCATTCATGCGCCTAAAACGGGCCTCATGTTACGGCTTCAATCAGCCTCCTGGCATGTCCTGGCTTCCTCAGAATTCGTGAGGTTGGGCGCATTGACTTGGACCCATTGGCAGCTTCGCCTGAGTGCAATCTGTTGCGCAACGCTTTTACGACGCAGGGAAGTCACGGACGCCATGCGACCACAGTTCATAGTGGTTCATCCGTAGTTGGCCATTCAACAGAAGCTCAGTGAACCGCAGTTCTGGAGGAAAATTACGACACATTCCCAACGACGTTGCCATCGACACCATCTGAATGGGGAGACGAGGCTATACGGGCACGTTTGCGGGCCCTTGCAGACCACAGCCAGCTGCTCGTATGTTAAGACGCGAACATACCCGCGCCACCTTGTGGTCAAAATAATGGGTACACCAAAGCTCTTTAACTCAAATCACTTTCCAACCATTCTTACCTACCTAAAGTAGGTACTTTACATCTTTCCCATTCTCCGCTTATCGTTCCATTTTTACCCTTTAGATCTCTTATAACTTTTTTTCTTTTTTGTTTGTTTCTTTTCGTCTTTGAGAAGAGTATATCGATATCGATCTGCCGGTTTGGTGTACCTGTTGTTTCGGCCAGAGAGTGCCGCGCGTAGCCGCTCAGCTTGAAGCCCCGGTGAACCTGGCAGCGCGGGTTTAGTGCAGCGATCCTGCTGCGGCGCTGCCAATGGCGCTGCTGTTTCAGGAACCATTGAGCCATTGGGACCTGGGGGCTTCGCCACGGATGACATGAACGCGTACCCGGACTCCTGGACTCAAGAGAAGATCTCAATTTGTTCGACTACACGAAAGTACGGATACCAGGAATTCTCCAACAGTAATACGTATAGGCTAGCTCAGCCTGCGTTACTCTTACTAAGAGCCTTGGTTCCATCGTCCTGGATCCCACGACCATTGGCCAGGCCGGCCAACACCAGCCACCCGAAACTGCAACCCCCTCTCTGCTTCTGCCAAGCGGCGTTGCCTGCAGCGGCGCATCTCATCACGCGGATTCCCCATAATCCAGGCAGGTGCAGTAACCAACACATTGACATGTGATGAATGGGGTGAGTGAGAGCCGCAACTGGCGTTCCCGCTCCCGCACCACCTCCACCCACCACCGCTTTGCATGGCCCGGCTCCACGGCTGCTATGTATAGGTAGCCACAGGAGAAAGTGGACTGACTGGATTCAAGCCCGTGGGACCGGCTCGCTTTTCCCCCTTCCTTCTTGCCCTTTTCCCCCATCATCACTCGGTGCAGTTGCCGGAACACGAGCCTCCCTCTCTCCCTCCGAACGATCGATCCACAGCCGTGCCGTGCCGCCGTGGCGGGTGCCTCAGCATCCCGGAGACACATGGTCGCACTGAAACCAACCGACCCGGTCCCCTTCGGAGGCTGCATGGAAGAGACTGTCAGGGCAAGGGACAGCGCCTCCGCACCGTTCCCGGGGATTTGGGACGGCGGTGGGGCGCTGCGTTTATACATAGTCCCTACCCTGTCCGGCCGCCGGTGTTGGTCGGGCGGTCTCCTCCTCTTCCTTTTTGTTGTTTTGGTTGGGGCTGGGCTGGTGGAGGAGGGCGTTTTTTGTTTTGTTTCAGCCATCGTGGGCCCGGCGCGCTGGTCTGAGTTGGGCCGCCATGGCTTGGTGCGGCGACATGGGCTGTGGATCTTGACGGCCGTTGTTGTGGATGTTTGGCGGGCTGGTGATGGTGATGGATGGAGTCTCGCTGCCCACTCCGTCACGGCATGGGGCGATGGAGATCCCAGCGTGCCCGGCGGCGAGGATGGAGGTGGAGAAGTCCCCGATGTTCCAGCGCTGTTTGAGCGGGCACCGTGGCCAGCTGATGCCCCGGCCGGCGAGATGATACCCTGTGTCAAGGCGCGGAGGGTGGGTGACGAAGGTGTCATCTTCTTCGCCCTTGGAGGCGTTGAGCAGCTGCACATCCTACCGTCCCCGCACAGCCGTGGCCTCGGGAGATAGTAGCGCGGCGCTCATAGGACCTCGTTCGCCTTCGCAATGCCCCGGGTCGTGGTCGTCTTGAGGAAGGACGACGCGGCGTGCGTCGGCACATGCACGTACTTCTTCTCGGACGGGCACGGCGCCGGGCCGTCGTCGTCTTCGTGGTCGATGCGCCAGCAGCGGGAGAGGGACGCGAGCGAGGATTTGAGCAGGCCGCCGAGTGGCTGGCAGGCACGGCCGCCCTTTCGTGCGCCCTGGTCGTCCGGCCGTAGCGCGCAGTACTTATCCAGCGCCATGTTGAGTGTTGTTTGGAATCAACGGTAGGAAGAGATGGAGAACAAGAAGTCAAAGGTAAGTTTGAACGTTTGCAAAGTCCACTGAGAACGTTGAGGTCCAAGGCTCAATGGTTGAGATATCGAAGTAGGTCTTTAAGAGGGATGACTCCGGGGATATCAAGTATCAAGAAGATCCATTCCTGGTGGTTGCATGCCAGGGACGACGTCTTATAAGCGGGCAAGAAAAACACCTCACTCGACCGACCGCCGGTGGTGAGCTGATATCAGGCCTCCTCGGGAGGCGCCAGCACGCACACCACCATCTTCTTCTCAAGCTCACGACCTTCGATTGGCAGAGCAGGCGGCGCGGCGGCGCGCCCGGATGTCCCAGGTCCCCAACCTCGGAGCCGCATGCAGAGTCCAGACCCCATCAGCCGACCCGACGCAGTGGGAATGTGGCAGAGCCTCTTTTGCAGCTGCACACGCGACATGTGAGACAGATCGACCGCCCGCCCATCGTCAGCCCTGCCCACACAACTCCGCAACTCGCTTCCAAGTGCCGCCCTGGGGGGGAAGGGGGGGTCCAGACCTGGGCCCTGTCTCCGCCACTTGCCCAATCTTGTGACGGGGAGAAAACAGCGAAAGGCGATCGATCGAATGGCCTTCGCCCGGGCTGACCGCCGAGACGATGCGTGGAGCTGGCTTACACACTGTTGACTGGCCCACGCACAACTGTCTCTGTCCCGTCCGGACTGAAACCAGCGAGCCAGTGGCATGCCAGAGCCGGCGCCACAGCTCAGGGCAGCCGGGCTGAGGGCGCGGGAAGAGTTTGTCGTCGTCACCAATCGTTCGTGCCGTCGCGGGACGCTAAGGGTAAACACAGTTAGTGCTCCGTCTGGTCGGTTCTCGCCACCGGCGCCCTCACCTTTGTTTCTCGCTACCCAACCCCGACTTCTGTGAACCACCTTCAGATGAAACAAACAAAACATGGCACAGAAGGGAAATAATCCACGTGTCAAGAGTAGAGAAGTTGGTGTAATTCCTCAATATCCAAAGCAAGAACTGCCGGCATTTTCGTCTTCGGTTTTCCACATTCCCCTTGTGTTCCTCTGCTTCTACTTGTAACAACTTGAACCAAGACACACCATATGCCAAAGCTAAAGCTCCTTTTGGGTATCTTCCCACCCACCAGTCGGAGCCAGTCCGCTTTGCAATGCGATGCTTTACCCAGCTCGTCCCAGCTCGTCTCCCATCAGCCGGTTTCGGTGCTTGTGGCGTTTGTGCTCTCCGTTGCCCTCAACCAACTCTTTGGGTTTCTGCCCCTCCCTTCAACATGCCACGAGGGGCACTCGTTACGTACTAGGGGGGTAACGGGCATCTTCACGTTGAAGCTGGAAGTGGATATGCCCCGTCCTGAAACGGGTCATGGCCTGTTGCACAAACCAAGCTGAGCGCAGGAGATTTGTAGTCTCTCTCCGCCGAGTGATTGGTCGTTTCGTAGTCTTGCTTCTGCGCTGCCCGCTTTCGCTTCAGATTACCGAACCGACTGACCGGTACACTGGATCATGCACTCCGCTCTCGGCGGGGCTCAGCCCGCATACTGTGAAAGAAAAAGCCCATCTTTCTCGGACACGTGGGGCGGCCGGGAAGCAGGATGTCGGAGGGCCGGCCGTGTCCGTGGAAGTTCCGCAGGGCTGAATGAATGTTTAGTGATGTGGTGGCGGACTGCCCGAGGAAGCGCGCGCAGTTGGTCGGGTGATATCTGCTTTTCTTCTCGCGTCTAGACGTTGGGCTTGGGGCGGTGGCCTGATCTTGAGAAACTGGATTCCTCGGCAACGTCTTGTATGACACAAACACAGGCGCACAGCTTTCAGCGCAGCCTTGAGTTCCCGTCACTCCCTCATGTCCATTTGGGCCTTGCATTGCGTCGCACAAACCAGCAGCCCACTACTAGTGTTTTGTCAAGATGGTGTGATGAGTTGCCATCCGTGTGGCCTCGGCTTCGCGGATGAGAGTCCGCGCTCCGACGAGGGAGCGAACGGGAATCGTCAGCCGGGTTCCTTGAGCCCGCCGTAGCAAGCCTCTTCTTTACACAAATCTAAGGCTCCACGTGCCAACGTATCACAGCAGCTGAAGCCGCCTTGGTCGCAGCAACAAAGCCATGTTCACACCGCGATATGGTTGGGCCTATATCGAGTTGCAAAAAGTTCGCTACTGGTAGCTGAGTGCCAAAGTGCTAGCAGAACCGACCCAAACCACCAGCGCACAGCCACTACTCCTCCATCGCCCCTCCCTCATCTCCCTCCTCCCCTTCCTCGTCCCCCTCGTCCTCTCCGTCATCCTCACAGACCGCATACGGCACGAAGCGGAAGTCCAAGAAGCTGGGGCCCGACCCCTCCACCTCGACCATGAACTGCATACTGAGCACGCCCTGGCCGTCGCCGCGCAGGCTGACCTTGCTGGCGATGCGCATGGCCTCGCCGGCGGCCTTGACCATGTCGAACTTGAACGTCTGCACCCAGCGGCGGCGCACGGCAAATGTCTCGAGCAGGTCCCTACCGCGGGCGAAGTCGACACTGCTCGAGCCGAGCGGCCCGCCGGAGCTGGTCAGGCGCAGGTAGGGCTCGGCGCGCGACGCGGCAAAGGTCAGCTTCTCGGGCGCGGCGGGCGCCAGCTCGGCGAGCGCGTCCTGCAGCCAGCGCGCCGACGTGATGATCTTGAAGGACAGGTCCTCGATGTCGAAGGGGATGTCGTCGGGCGCCTCGGGCACGTACGTCGTCAGGTTGCATGTCGTGCTGACCCCCGCCTCGTCGAGCACGATGCTGAACGGCTCGCCCTCCTGCGCGTATGAGAGCGAGCACGTGCCTGACATGCCTAGTGTTTGGTTAGAGAAGGCGTCAGACCGGTAGTTGCGCAGGTTGCTGCGGTAGGGGTCGACGTCGGCTTTGGCTTGGCGCGCGGCGGCGTCGGCCGCGCCGAAGATCTGGAGGGTTTCGAGGAGCGCGGGTAAGGAGATTTGGAAGGTAGGCGGGAGGGGATCGTCGTCGTCGTCGTCTCCGGCCTCCTCGGCTGAGGCTTGAGCCCGGGTAGCGGGTAGGTTGGTGGTGTAGGTGGTGAAGAGGCTCTTGCTCCAATGCGCGACCCCTGGCGAAGTCAATATCAGAGATTGATGGTTTTTGATGCCGGTGATGCCACGGTTCTACTTACCTTGCATCACCCGAGCATGGTCGGCCGCAAACCTCAAGCCATTCTCCGTAATGTCAACATGCACTTTGTTGGTGAAGTTGATCGCCTTGAGCAGCTGGTACAGCGGCCTGGTGGAGCTGGCGACCGCACGGAAAAGGGGAGGCGCAGGCGCGGAGCCTTGTGTTTCCATGGTGATGCAGTCGGTGTACGGTGTTTCGGGGGAAAAGGATGGTAACGCCTCAGGGAGCAACTCCGCTTGGAACGACGCAGCAGCGCAATAAGGACTTGCTTTTCAAGAAGTTCTAAGGTACAGACGGTGAAAAGCTGGGGTATCTCTAAACGTAGACTCCGACCGCACAGAACATGTAGACCACGCCAATCCTGGGACGTTGTTAGGGAGGCTCGAGAATCGGGGATTCGAGCTCGGGCTGTTGGCGCGGGGAGGGTTGACGTACGCAAGAGCCAGCGATGCTGGGAGGGCGAGAACGGGCAGGTTGGCGAGTGACCGGTCTGAGTTCCGAAGTGTTAGTAGGAGCATCTGGGTCGGTGAGATTATTGGAAATGGATATTCGGATGGCCGACGTACTCAAAGCGAACGCGCCGCTCAGCGAGAAGCCGAGCACCAGCAGCACGAAGGCGACCACGAATTGGCTGCCCTTTCCGATGGTGGGGACGAAGGGCGAGCCAGCTGCCGCCTGCCAGACCTCGTGCAGTGACGAATCCATGTGCTAAGAATTGCAGAGTCGGTGTGCGGGCAGTTGAAGCGGAGTGCAGGCACCAGGAAAGATTGATCACAAGCGTCCAGACGAATTGACGATGATGCTCCGTAGTGTAGAGGTTCAATTGGACAGCTGTCGGTTGCTGCTTCCGTACAATGCCTGTCGTGGCCAAAGCTCACCTGCATGGCTGAACAGGCCAAGCACTCCATTGTTCAGGGACCGCGTTTAGGCGAGCGGTGCCCTGTCCTTGCTCCGCAGTTGCCGCCCCACTTCTCTCCGCTCGTCGCATCCCATCACCTTCGGTCATCGACAACGCGACATCCCACCCCGGCCTTCACCTCGTCGTCGCGAAGCTGCTGTGCTCGTCAAGATGAAGGATGAGAGTAATTAGACCCGCTATGCTTTTGCTTGGATTGCAGTTATGGATGGATATCGCTGACGAAACCGTCTCGCAGATGGCAAGCGCAAAGCAAGTGACGAGCCGTCGTCGCCCGTCGCATCCAAGCGCGTGAAGCACGACGCCTCGGCCGAGCCAGAGAAACCGCCTGCGAAGATCCCGGCGATTCCATTCCCCGAGAAGGTGAGCGGAGCATGCGCTTGACACACGCCGTTACATGCTTGCAAGGGGCGCAGTGGCTAACACGACGGCAGCCCGCTGTTATCGAAGAGCGCAACGGCGAGATCGAGTTCCGGGTGGTCAACAACGATGGCGACCGTGAGAGCCTCATTATCCTGACCGGCCTCAAGTGCATCTTCCAGAAGCAACTCCCCAAGATGCCCAAGGACTACATCGCCCGCCTCGTCTACGACCGCACCCATCTGTCCATCGCCATCGTGAAGAAGCCGCTCGAGGTGGTGGGCGGCATCACATACCGGCCGTTCAAAGGGCGCCAGTTCGCCGAGATTGTCTTCTGCGCCATCTCTTCCGACCAGCAGGTCAAGGGCTACGGCGCGCACCTCATGTCCCACCTCAAAGACTACGTCAAGGCGACGTCCGACGTGATGCACTTCCTCACCTACGCCGACAACTACGCGATCGGCTACTTCAAGAAGCAAGGGTTCACCAAGGAGATCACGCTCGACAAGTCGGTCTGGATGGGCTACATCAAGGACTACGAGGGCGGCACCATCATGCAGTGCACCATGCTGCCGCGGATCCGCTACCTCGAGATGGGCCGGATGCTCCTGAAGCAGAAGGAGTGCGTCCAGGCTAAGATCCGGGCCTATTCCAAGTCGCACATCGTGCACCAGCCACCCAAGCAATGGAAGAACGGCGTGAGCGCGATAGACCCGCTCTCGATCGAGGCGATCCGCGCCTCGGGCTGGTCGCCGGACATGGACGAGCTGGCGCGGCAGCCGCGGCACGGCCCCAACTACAACCAGCTGCTGCACCTGCTCAACGACCTGCAGAACCACCCGTCGAGCTGGCCGTTCCTGATGCCGGTCAACAAGGACGAGGTGCTCGACTACTACGACGTGATCAAGGAGCCCATGGACCTGCAGACCATGGAGAACAAGCTCGAGGCCGACCAGTACAACACGCCCGAGGACTTCATCCGCGACGCAAAGCTCGTCTTCGACAACTGTCGCAAGTACAACAACGAGACGACACCCTACGCCAAGTCGGCTAACAAGCTCGAGAAGTTCATGTGGCAGCAGATCCGCGCCATCCCGGAGTGGTCGCACCTCGAGAACTCTTAGAGGGAGTTGTCGGTGGTGAAGAAGGGTCGTGGTGGCGAGAGTGGTGGTGGTGGTGATGGTAGTGGTGGTGGTGAGAACATGCCTGTCGCCGGTCGGCGTCGGGGGAGGCCGCCGCGCCGGGGCGGCAGGCGCGTGGGCGTAACGGCTGGGCTGCGGAGCGCTGGTGCCGCGGATGGATAGGGACGGAAGCGATGGATTGAAGGAAGTTCATTGCATTGTCATTGGCGTTTGCGCTTAGGTTGGTGGATGGGTACGGACTGGAGTAATGGGCACACCGAGCTGCTAAATTGGCGTCTGTGTTGGGGGTGGCTAGCTGTTTCTGCGTGGGGGGTTTTGGTTCTGATGGGAGTTTGTGCGAGGAGGTCTGAACGACATAGTTGGAAATGAAGATTTAGATTCATTCACTCTCCATTCGCGACCAAGAGTGTGCATGCCATGCGTATCATTAGGTATCATTCGGCGTCGACCGAGCACAGTGAACCGGCAAGTCCAGTTAGCTCGCTCTGCGCCGCCTCCTCTTAACGAGCGTAACGACAGAACATTAAACACTAAAGGTAGACTTCATCCGCCGCTGTTCAGTTCACTTCCTCCCTCTCTCTTCCCATCCATCAAGCACCGCCCTGCCGCTTCCGCAACGCACTCCGCCCGAACATCTTCGTCCACGCAGCATCCCACGGATCCAACTCGACCGCACTCCGCCGCGCCAGCACACCCCTCTTCTTCGCGCTGCTCGTATGCGCGGCCGTGATGTTACCACAGTCCGGACGCTTCAACTTCTTGCCAAACGTATCCGCCGCCCAAATCAGCACGCCGTTGGTCCACCCAAACCCCTCAACGACCTCGTACTCGCCGCCGGAACCGACCGCGTCGGTCGCGTTGTCGCCGTACTTCTCAAACATGATGCCCGCCGCCCCCGGTGCCACCCCCTGCAGCTGCGGCGTCTGGCTGGTCGAGCCGCCCGTCGCGTACCACGTGCAGAAGGTCGAGTCGAGGTAGCGCTGGGCGAGGCGCAGCGCAAGCGTCTGCGTGGACTGGTAGGCTGGGTCGGATGTGCCAAAGGTTGCGGGTGTGTTGAGCAGGCCCTGCATCAGCACGTGCTGCAGCGGCGGCCAGACGTTGGGCTGGTCCCACTGCTGGCCCGTGACGAGGTTGGTTGCCGGGATGCCGCCGGCCTTGGTGTCGAGCATGCGCGCCACGCGGGCGTAAGCCTGCTGGACGGCGAGCGGGTTGTTCTTGAGCTGGGCGGGCGCGGCGCCCGTCCAGAAGGGGTAGAGCTGCGCGATGTCGAAGAGGACCTGCTGCCCCGCGGGGGCGTTGGTGGTTTCGGCGATGCTGGCGTCGTCGTCGCGTGGGATGAAGATGCGCTGCGTGTTGTCGGTCAGGTTGTAGTCGAAGTAGGACCAGTGGGTGGCGTTCCACATCAGGTCGAACATGGCCTCGCTGCGCTGGCGGGCCGCATAAGCCCACTTCTCGGCTTCGGAATCCTTGCCCGTCTGCTTGAGGTACTGGCCGATGATGACCTCGTTCTCGTACAAGATTGAGTTGAGATCGACGGGGACCATGTCGCGCACGTTGAGCGAGCGCAGGGGGAAGTAGACGTCCTTGGCGGCGTCGTTGGGGTTCTTCAGCCACCGCGTGCCGTAGTCCCAACCGGTCTCGGCACCGCTGGCCAGGTTGGAGTACAGCGCCGCCTTCTCGGTCTCGTTGAGCGGCGTCTTGACCGGGTAGATGATGCCGGACGCGGCGTAGTAGGAGGCGTTGTTGGCGGTCTGGTAGTCCTCCCGGTACGATTCCGGGCGCGGCTGGTTGTTGTTGACGTAGTACCTGTGCCACAGCGTTCTGGTTAGCCTGGCTCCATGACGGATCAGGTTGCCGCAACCACTTACCTGTTGAGGGTGTATGTCTTCCCGCTGGGGGCTTTGACTGACACACTCCGGTTCTTGGTCCAGAAGTCGTGCTCCTTGATTAGGAGGGGCAAGGCCCTTTCGAGGATGCTTGTGTCCTTGGTGTAGTTGACGTAGCTCCTGACCATCCGCGACAGAAGCGGCGGCTGTGATCGGTCCAGGTAGTAGATTCTGGCGCCGTTGGGAATGAAGCCAATGGTCTCCACGAAGTCGAGGAAGTTTTCGATGATGTTTTTGGAAATATCAGTGAAGGCGCCCCCGGTGCGGAGGAGACCCTCGAGGATCCAGTACGAGTCCCAATAGTAGGGCTCGCGAAAGCGGCCGCCAGCCACCACGAAGGTCCGGTTTACCGGGATGAAGCTGTTGGCGCAGGCCGAGCAGTTGCCGGGGCCGCCATAGCGCCGGGTAAGGTCGGGCCAGATGTCGATGACCTTGCTGACAAACTCCTTGACCACTGCATCCTCGAGGTTGGTGAGGAATTTGGCGTCGGTGTGCAGCTGGTCCTTGGGCACCTCCTCCAGTTCGCCGCCGGCGGGGGCAAAGTTCGTGGCCAGGAAGGCATTGAGCTCCGAGTTGTTGCTCAGCGGTTGGCTCAGCTTGTTGAAGGCCGCAATCACCTCATCAACGGGTCGGATGGTGGGCCTGCGCAGGGAATCTCAGTCAACACATGCCTCGCGCAGTCGATCGACCCGGCTGACATGCCAGCCAGGCAGCGGGCCCTTCCGAGACTTACATGTCAACGAATGTCTTGGAGTCCACGAAGGGATGGGCGAGCTCAATCGCTTTCAGGATGTCGCCCTGGCAGTACAGCGGCGAGTCGCATGGCGCCGTGACGGAGCCATTGATGTACAGCGCCGACGCAGTCGAGAACAGGCCAGCAAGGGCTGCCCCTACAAGGCGTCGCGGTGCCATTGTGAAGGTATTTCTGTCTGCTCCTCTACCTGCGTGTATTGCGAAACACGATGGTGCTACTTACAGGAGAATCGAGGGAAGGCGAGGGGCGGGATAGTCAGGAAGGACGGGGAAATGGGAGCCAGGACGGTCCCATCCCGCTCAAATAAACGAAAGAAGCCGAAAGGACCGGCTCGGTCAACCTGGGAACCGGGCTGAAAGTTGTCCGTCTTAGCTCTTGGGTCGGTTGCTTTAGGCAGGAGATGAAGCTTTGGCGAGCTTCCCCACAGCAAGCTCGCAGGTTGCGTGCAACCCTCCCTGTCTACCCTGCTTGCAGGCTAACTGCAGCTCTGGCCGGCTGCGGTACGAACCCGTTGTGTAAGTGGTGCAGGGGCCGGACGGATAACCGTGGATGTCACATCCAGGGTTGTGCCAGGAATTGGGTCGGCCAAGCGACTTCCCCGGATCCATGGAAGTGCGGGAGTGTGGGCTCCCTGCTGACCTCGGCCCTGCTTCGAGCTTGATCACGATCGTCGCCGCCTCTAATTTTGGCGGGACGGGTTCAGAGGAAAGAAGCAAAGCCACCGGATTCGGCGTCATTGACATGGAACTCGGCCACGTGAGAATTCACAACAACACAACGCTGACGGCTGCGCAAATTTGTTCATGTCTCACTCCCAAGAATGTACGCGTGTTGCATCCGTCTGGTCATCCATGAGCCCTTCGGTGAGTTGCAACCTTGAGAAAGTTCGGTGTTCTCCCCCGCACTGACACAGCTGCAAAGCCCAATCCCTCCGGCGTAGCCCCGGCTTGCCTAAACGTTCCGGCGTTGCCATTCGCTGGAGCCTCGATGTTTTCAGTGACGTCAGGCAAGGCGGGCTGGGGCACATGCGGGGCTGACAGGGGTAATGCGGGGCAATTCTTAGCGTTGCCCGCCTAGCCGGCAGGCGCGATGTTCCCTTCCCCAGCCATCCTCGAGCCTTCCAACGAGCGTTGGAAGAAGCAATGATTCCATCCCAGTAACAACGACAGAGAGCCGGCTCTGTTTTGACTTCGACTCTGACAGCAACAATGTCAGTTGGCATTTCACTCTGCCTGCCTCGACGAGCTTGGTTTGCGCTGCGCGATTTCGTGGTGTACACCATGTCCACAGCCTTACAATGCATGTACTATGTAGATGTGGCGGTGCCAGAACCACTTGCCGCGATGGCATCCTTCCCTTGCTTCCTGTCTGGCCCACTCCCGACGCAGCCTAGCCTTCGCTACATGTAGTGTGCGTGTGCGTGCCCGGCTTGACCGCCACTCAACGGTCAGCCTTGCTGACCGTTGGGGCGCCCGACCCGCATTGTCGGCCCTTTTCCACAGCATGGCGTGGACCGCAGCGCCAAGATGGAGACCGAGGATAGAATCGGGTCGAACTGAAGCAAGTCATTGTTGTTGCGTGCCTGAGCCCGGAAACAGCATCGGCAGTGATCGATGAGGCTCAACTAGACCCGCGACACACACTCGCTGCTGTACACTGCTTGTATTGGCTGTATCATGGACACCAATCGAAGCAGAGCCGCAACTTACTGTGACCGATACATGGATGCCTCACCATCTCTACTGCCATGGCCCGCCGCGCTCTGCTGCCCCTTCTCCTCAAACACGGTCTTGAAGATGCTGGCTAACCTCGGCATGACAAACTCGCGGTTCTGGTGAATCTGGTAGTGTATCACCAGCCTCCCACCAGACAACTTCAAGCCCGCTTCCTTGCCAAGCGCCTCAAATCTCAAGCTGGCGCAGTTCGCGTCGTCCAGGTCCAGCCAAACCATGTTCGTATGCACCGGGTGGACGAGCTTCCCACCGAGATCCGTCCACATCCTGGACACCTCCTGAGCCAGAGTATGCGTGTTGCGCAGCAGCCCGCCCTCGCCAGTCGGTCCTTTCCCAAACGTCTCGTCCACAGCCACGCGCGCAGCGGCTGTGACGACGCCCGACTGGCGCAGCCCGCCACCGATGGCCTTGCGCACCCAGCGCGCGTGCTTGATGACATCCCGGCTGCCCACGAGCACGCTCCCGATCGGGGCACCGAGGCCCTTGGAGAAGCAGAGGCTCACCGTGTCGAAGCAGGAGGCGAAGTCGGCGACGCTGCCCGCGCCCGACGCCGCGACCTCCCACAGCCGCGCGCCGTCGCAGTGCATCTTGAGCCCGTGCTGCCGCGCGAACGCCGAGATGCGCCGCGCCTCGTCCAGCGGCATGATCATGCCGTTCAGCGTGTTCTCCAGGCTGATGACCCGCGTCGGGCAGGTGTGGACGTCGTCGTCCAGGTACACGTTGGCCTTGATGTCTTCAAGTGTGAGGTAGATTCCGTTCTTCGGTACCACCGTCTTGATCATAGCGCCTGTCAACGACGCGACCCTGTAAGATGTCAGTATGACAAGACGCCCAAAAGTGATTGGTTGGTGTCTCACCCTCCGGCTTCGTATTTCACAATGTGGGAACGGTAGTCGCACAGCACACCATGCGGTGGTTGTGTGAGCAATGACCGCAGCGCCAACTGATTGCCCATGGTGCCTGACAGGACAAACAGCCCTGCCTCCTTGCCCGCGAGTGATGCACAGTGGCTCTCCAGGTCGATCGTCGTAGGATCCTCGTTGAAGACATCATCCAACAGGGTGCAAGACTGGATAGCAGCCAGCATAGAAGCTGTCGGGGTGGTCATGGTATCGCCTATGTGCTGTGAGTTGAGGTGTGTTTAAAGTAAGGGGTTGAGCACACCACTGACTTCGGAGATCGTGACCAGCTGCCCCGGCACTGCCAATCCAGGCATTGTGCCTCGGAGCGTCCCCCGTTGGGACACGGTTCTGATTGGCGTGAGACATCTTGGAAGCGCGCAGAGTCGATGTGCCAGAATGAAGTCGCTTGTTTGGAGGAGGATGTTCCCTCAACAAATGGCCCTCCCCTACAAGTATGCGGCGCCCCTGAGATAGAATCCAGAGTGGAGCACAAGCCGAGAAAAAACTCCGCCCGGCCGGCGCCAGCATGACTCTTAGCCGGAGCCGCATGTCCTGAACCCGGCGTAGCAGCGAGTAGATATCTCTCTCCTCCGTTCCGTTTGCGCCCTGCGCCCTGCGCCCTTCGCGTGACCGCCGTGACGCGGCCTGCCGACAATTATCGTCCCGGAGAGTACAGCAACAAGAAGGTGACGGTCGTTCTTGCCGTTTTCAGTCACTGGAAATAGGCAGCAAGCCACGGGATTGGATTGTGTCCGCACATATCCACGGCAGGTGCGACCCACCTGCTTGCTCACCTTCTTGGTGGACTTCGTTTCGTGGTGCGAGGGACCCACTGCGAGCCTCCAGCTCTCTCAACTCGTCAGTGCCATCCGCATGGACAATACTAGGGACCTTCCACAAACACCCCAAGACCTCAATATATGGTCACGAAACGAGACACGGCATACCGGGTTCATAATGCTCACTTCATTGTTCGTGTGCTTGCATTTAACCCAGATTCTGATCCGCTGAGACAGACCACCCTGCAACAATGTGGACTTGTCTGAGAAATGCTCACCGGTCATCCGCTTGCAGCAGCTCTTAGTCCGATGACTTTCGGGCCAGAAAGTCCCAACAAAAGGGGCTACCTCTCTGGGGTAGCACAAACTCTGGGTGGCTTTTTTTTGTTATAGGTAGCGTTCCAGTCCCGCTCAGCAGGTCCTCTTGCAGTCCTCACCCTCTCGAGTCGAGCGACTTCCTTTGACATACGTTCGGCATCGAGGATTCGGAGGAGCCAGCCTATCGACAAACTGACAAAACAGAAGAACTGAAGCGATACCAGCCAGTTCTGGAAAACGGCCAACCTTCACGACCTGCAGAGCACAGGAAACACACGTACGCCCAAACACAGCTCCTCTGGATCAAACCATTGTGCAGACTGAAGGCCCCCGACACCCATGAGAGACAACCTAAGAAAGCTCGGAAGACCTTTGACATGTAGGGTACGCTGATTTTAGAATTAAGACACCGCCAACTCCCTTTCAGCAGCGGATCATTACACCCGTGGAAGCCAATGTTCATCAGACTCCACTGGCGGAGACCTTCAACGCCCAAGCCCGCTCCGTGACGTTTCAATCTCTACGTATCACCCATACCTCCCGGAAGACTACCCTGGCCGTTCAGTTGAGCATACGACGACGGATCCCATGACGAGGGGTGGCCAAGCCCAAGCTCCTGCCAGTCCCAGTGGTGAAGGAACGGCGGCGCAGTGTTGTCGAACACCGCCTGGCTGCCATCATCCGGGTATATTTGCGGAACGTTCCCCCAGTCGCTCAGTGGCACGTGCGATGGTTGCCATTCCGTCTGGCTTGTAACGAGTGCTGGAACTGGTGGCAGGCAACTGTCCTGCAGACCGACCGCTTGCGCAAACCCAGGGACGTTCTCAAAAGTGTCTAACGCCGGGAATCCGCCCGTTGTTATAACGGGGTTGACGGGCGCGAAGACCTCTGCCACGCTAGGACCCGGCGGGTGGGTGGCGGCTGACGACACGGAAGATGCCAGAGACGGGATGTCACCACCACTTGAAACAGTTGAGGTCGTCGGATGCATGGAGTTTTGTGCAGATTCGGTGTCAGGGAAGATGTCGCTGACGGGTTGAGTCAGGCTGTCGTTACTCCGCGGAGTAACGGTTCCGTTTTTCAAGCGCTTCGGTCGCCCCGCTGCCCCTTGCTCATGCGCGCCCGACGGCAGTCTGGCGTGCAGTCCTTTGAGGATACGGTACAGTTCGGCCGCTATCTCGTTTCCGGAGGCTGCTTCGGCCAGCATCCTCAAGCCTCTTCGAATGGTATCGACGATCACATCCCTCTGAGGAAGGCTGCAGGCCTCATCGTGCAGGAGCGCAGAACACAAGACCACTGCTGAGTCGAAAATGCAAAAGTTGGCATAGTGGCATCTAGTGCCGACCAACGACATCTCTTCGAAGATGTTCCATGACACGTCGACAACCCCTAGCCGGGCCTGAACGCCTGCCAGTCGCAAATTCGATTCCAGAGTCGTCATTGACTTCGCCGAGTTCTGCGTGATGAAGGGCCTCAGCTTGCTGAACGTACTCAGGTATCCGGCCAAGTGCAGATAGCGACGCTGCAACTTGACCCATCCGTACTCGGCATTCCAATCGGTGTTCGGATCGTCGAGGGCATATTCGGTGGGAAGTTGTGCAAACCACCGATCGACCGCCTTCTGCATCCGCCAGGCCGCCTCAGCGTTGTCCGCCCTCGAACGGATGGGCCCCTGGAATTGAGCTGCTATGTCGAGGCATAGTTGGCAATGCAGAGCAACGTGGCGGAAGGGTGCTGGCAGGTCCGGGCGCTCGGGATCGTTCTCAAGGGTCAGTGTCGGCACCACCACCGTTGAGTCAGCTTGGTTAATCAGGTGCGGGCGACACAGCAAGGCACCCAGCACGCTTTGAACCGTTAGGCACTGATTTCAACAGCTTTCCGGACCTCCAATGAACGCCACTTACAAATCCCACACGTATAGGATAGCCCACGTGCGTCTCCTCATCTCGCGGTCGAATGCCGACATGCCCTCGGACGAAGAGTCCTGGTGCAACCCTGGACGCGGTCAGCTTTGTGCGGGACGTGCTGAAGCAACCCGACTGGGAAAATTACCTATTTCGTTTGCTGCCCTGATGGTATCACTCAAGGCATGCCAGGCCTCGGTCCACTTGTCAACCGTCCTGAGCCAGAATGCGGCGTGGAACAACTGCTGGACGTGGACGAGCCCGCCGTTTCCCGGGCGAATGCTGGCGCTGATCTTCTCGGCCAGCGCGTGCATACGTTTCGCCAGCGTTTGAACGTCCACCCCCAGTTCTGTCTCCAGCCTCGCTTTGACGTTGCTGTCGACGATGAACTGGAGGGAGCAGGCGCAAACGCGCAAGATCAGGCTCGTGAGCTCCGGCGTCACCTTGTCCCGTGGAGTGGCCCACCATCCGTCATACTGTGTTCGGAACTGGGGAGGGTACAAGGCATACGACTGGTAGTTTCCGCCGTTTAACCAGTTGTCAACGAGACAATCTACATCAGGTCAATAACCGCGACCAGCCCAACAAGTTGGAGGGTTATCGTTTACCAGTGTACCTCTTCTCGGGCACCAGGGGCAGAGCGGCCTTGAGCTCCTCGGATTGTTCGCTTTCGCTCTGAGCGGCGAGGGCCCTACTCACCTGCTGGATTGTCAGTCGACAATGACTCGCCGTGCAGGACCGCGATGCGTGTCACTTTACCGTTGAATCGGGATCTTGACATAACACCAAGTGGTAATGATGAGACAGGTAACCCATATTTTTCAGCGCACGTGTCACATCGGCGGTATCTGGGTCGTCGTCGAGATCTGGGTCTTCCTCCGCCGATGACTCTCCATCGCGGCTGCGCTTTCTGAATGTCCTTGACGGCGGGCGGCGAAGAGCTGTTAGCAGGAGTCCGAGCAAGTACACTACCCGCGAGGCTCACCCCAATTGCGCCTCGTATGTGGGCTCTCTATTGGCAGTCTTCGGGGCTGTTGGCTTCGATGCAACACGGCACAGGTGCGATACGCCTCTCTTCAAGCAATGCTGCGGAAGCGTTCAGTAGGTGAGTATCAAGGGGGCGCCCGTCTGATCCGCGAAACAAGCCGCGAGGCAAGTTGGTTCAAATGATCCAGCCAACCGTTGCTTACGTTGCACGGAAACTCTCGATTACACTGAGGCCAATGTCAGTTTAGAACGTCATGTGTAAGAGCAACGGTAGGTATCGTGGCTGTGGTCGGTCACGCCCGCCGAGACGGCCCACTGACCTTCTGCTTCCGACGCTGGCATTCAACGCAGGACACCGCTGTCGTAGTGTGTGAAGCCATGCTGTCATGTAATAGATTCGTTTGGGCTCAGCCGATCGGAATAACAAACACAAGAACCACTGTTTCTCGCAGGATGCGCCGCGTCAGGACCCGGTCGGCTTAGGCGGCGTAACGGCGTGTTGCGCTCTGAGACGTGCTGTTCGAAGGGAGAGGAGGCAGCTCAGCGAAGGCTGGTATCGAAAGCTCGGCTTAAACCCGAATGCGTAAGGAACCCCGCCTGCAGACGATCGTCTTGAACCTGTAGGAGATATCCAGGCGTGCCAGGGCGACAATTTCGGGCTTTGCTTGTAATTCACACGACAGCCGTTACCCCCGCTCGGTGCTTACCAAGAGAGGCTGTGCTGTACGTGTACGAGTAGACGGTCGACGGAATCCGAAGTGTTTCCGCACTTGACATGCACCACACACTCCAGTGATGGACTGGACAGCTGTGACCCGACAAATCGACACTGCAATGCTGCAATCTCTCCAGTTTTATGCCCAGGCTTGAAGCCGATTCTCAACATTCCCACACCCAACAGGGTCGCCGATTCATTACTCCGTACCCAACCGCTATCAGACCACTGGACGCACAGTACATTTAGGCGCTTCTATACACGGACCTTCACGCAACCGCCCCTCAAGCCAGCGCGGGGTGTGGCGATCGTGATCTCAGGCCGTGAGACATCCCCGGCGGGCGAGAGAAGCTGGCAGAAAGTGACAGCAGCACGCACTGTTTCCGCGGAAGAACTACTTCCAGTCATCATCAGGTGCACGTGTATCCCGTTCTCACCATGGCCTGGACACCGCGACGGGAGGGCTAAGTGGCGGTTTCGGGCACCTGGCCGCAACCGGCCGTACTTATGTGTCATCATAGCCCGAGTATGTCGTCGTCCGGGAGGCAACAGCAGTCTTAAACAAATGTGAGAACAAAGGCGAAGAAGGACTCAGAATTCCGTTGCATCACATGCACAGTACTAATACGGACTGATCGATCTGCACCCCCCGATGCCGTCTGCCTCAACCAACTAACTATATGAGTTAAACTATCACAGCAGTGCATGAGGTTAGTGTGTCTCTGTTGGTCCTCGCAATGAGCCAAACCGGACTGGGAGCGGCGCCGCGGCATCCCCTTCGACACACGCGGCAAGCCGGCGTCGCCATCATTGCAGCCACCGACCCACAAGAATTCGATCCCGGCTCCTTCAAGGATGCTCCTACGCACGGCAGGCAGGGCCCAAAACCAGAAGCGGCGGGCTTGCGGTGACGACCGCTTGGGAGGAGACACTCACCGACCTCATGGCGGCCATCCTATCCCATCACACAGGAATACCAACCCGAAACCCCAGACATGGCAGCACGGTCAGTGCAAAGCACAGTGCTCGTCACCAACTCTGGCCGTAGAATCACCGATGACACGGAACCAAGGCGATGGAGGAGGCCCTTCGCCTCTGAACCTGAAGTTGAACCTGTATCCGTAGACCAACCCAACACACCAACCTACAAGCCTCGAATAGCCCCACAGTACTCCAACACGAAGCAAACCGATCAACCAGACAGAACGCAATAGCGATGAACAAGCGGAAAGACAACTCCCCAGCCATCACAACGCCCAATGCAGGTACAAACACCAACACCGCCAATCCAACACTCAACTCCGAAGCCGCAGGGCCCCTTCGCCGTCTGAACACTCCCTTCCAAGCCAGCTCAACTGACAGAATCAAACCCATTCCACTCCTCCCCCTCCCCACCAGCCACCACCTCCGCCCTCAACAGCCCACTCAACACCGTAACATCCACCTCCCCCTCCTGCATCAACTGCCCCGCCATCTTCTGCCCCTCCAGCACGTCATGCAGCCTGTACAAATGCGCGCTCTTGGCCTCGAGCTCGCCCTGCAGGCGCTTGATGTCAGCCATGGCGCGGCGGCGCTCGCGCGCGCCGAGCGCCTTGTCCAGCGCGAAGTACACCTCGTTGAGGCGGCGCAGCTCCATCTGCAGGTGCTCGATCTCGTCGCGCGTCTCCTTGATCAGGATGGCCAGCGCCTCGCCGGGGGGCATGGCGGGGCGGATGGTGGGTTCGTCGGAGGGGAGTGGGGTGGGGTGTTGTTGTTGTTGGTTGGAAAGGACTGCGCGGTCGGAGACGGGGATGGGTTTCTCGGCTGAGACGGTCTTCTTGCCGCGGCGGACGTCCTCCGGGGTGACGAGGATGGGTTTGTTGGTGGTGGTGGCGGTGGCTGTGGTGAGGTTGGATACGGCGGCGGCGGTCCGCTCGCCGTGGGTGGCGATGCGCACGCAGACGTTGCAGTTGGTCGAGTTGTGCTTGCAGATGCCGTCGAGCACACGGCGGGCGTCCTGGCTCAAGCTCGGCAGCGGGAGGTCTTTGGCGGTACCTTGCTTGGTGCCGTCAAGTGTTATGTCGGGCATGAAGAAGGCCGACGTCATGTTCGGCTCCGTCAAGTCCCGGTCGGCCTCCGAGTGGCGCCGCATGCGCGATTCGGGGCGGAGTGGCTCGGTCAGAACGGTGCCTACGGATGACCTGCGACTCTGGACCGTGTCGAGTGCCTCGTCGTCGGAGTGGTGGCTGACGATGCTCAGCGCGGACTTGACGCTGAAGCGCCCCGTGTCGTCGTCGAATGCATATTTGCTGGACTTCTTGAGGATTCCAGGCGGTTGTGTCTTAGACTGGGCGGCCTTGGAAGGCGGGACGCCGCTGTCAGACTTGCTCCGCTGAAGCGCCGGTGGGAGCGAAGGCAGCGAATAATCCGTCGCGTCGTGGCCCTGCTGGGATCGGCTGTGAAGCGCCCGGTAGGTTTGCCTCAGCTTGGCAATCTCGTTCTCCATGACGCTGGCAAACTCGGAGTCGTCGCTGAGGAGCAGCTGCCGCGTCGGATCCGTGTTCACGTTGAATTCGCTGCTTTTTCCCGTCGTCTCCTGTGTGGCAGTCTGCATGCCTCTCGACTCAGCAACGCGGGCGAACTTGGTCGTTTTGCTAATGAACTCCTTCTCAGCGATCTCGCTAATCTTGCTTGACAGCTGCTTGACTTTCTTGACGGCCGCCTCCCGACGGTCCAGCTTCTGCCGGAGCGCGGCCTCACGCTGCTTGAAATCGTCGTCCAAGCGGACGCGATCAACCTCGCTGTCCTTAACCGCGTTCTTGCCAAGGAGCTGGTTCAGTCGAGCCACCTTATGTCTCTCTTCCACCCAGCGGCTCTTGATCTCTTCGTGCTCCGTACGGAGGCGTTGGTTCTCGTCCCGCAGTCGTTCGTTGTCAATGGAGAGGTCGAGGTTCTGCTCCTTAAGAGTCCGGATCCGACCTTCCTTTGTGCTGACTTCGTCACCCTTCTGGCGCAACTCGGCGGTCTGCAGCTCCAGCCGCTTCTGTAGCTGATCCACTTCGGTTTGGAGTTCGGCATTCAGCTCAAGCACGGCCGTGTCCGTCGTCAGCCCCTGCATGTTATCGAGCATCTTGTCTCGTGAGCTGATGCCCTTCTTGAGATCAGCGATATGTTGATCCCGCGCGGCGACTTGTGCCTGGAGTTTCTTGTTCTCCTTGAAGTAGCTCTCGTTGTTACGCTCCATGCTGGCATGGTCCTGGGCGAGCTGACGCTTCTCCTCCTGCGCAGCTTCGCACTGCTTGCGAACCGAGGCGAGCTCTTCACGAGTCTTACGGAGATCCTTCTGGACCCCACCAAGTTCGCGGCGGAGCTTGTCATTCTCCAGCTGTAGAGCCTCCCTTTCTTGAATCAGGTGGAGCGAAGACTCGAGGTCCTTCTGTGTAGCATCAAGCTCTGCCTGGAGTCTCGTAGCCCGTTCACGAGCCACGGAGGCTTGGTGCAATGCTTCGTCGCGCTCGGCGGCCAGGGCGGCGCTGTGGATGTCGTTGACACCGACCTGCCGGCTGGCCTGGTCTAGGCGATCACGGAGCTCAGCAATCTGAAGTTCCAGATTCTGGTCACGCCCACTGCTGCGCCTGAAAGAGGCCTCAGATTCAGAACCAAGAGCGCTATCTGAGAGCTTCCGGCTCTTGAGCCTCTTAAGCTCGGCCTGAAGGTCGTTGACTTCCCGCTGCAGCTTTTCGGCCTCGCGCTGAAGCATCGCATCGTGATCATGGAGTTCGCGGACTTCCTCCTGGAGCTTATCCATCGAGACAAAGATTTCCTCGTCCTCCTTGCTGATGCCGACTGCATGGATGTCGGCGTGCTCTCTTCCGTACCGGTCCAGTGTGACGCCAGCCTTGCCAGACCGCACAAAGACGGGAACGCCGTTCTTCATAGTGCTAAACTTGAGAGTGCCGGACGTCCAATCAGGAAGGTGTCGGAAGGAGGGCAAGAAGAATGACCTGCCCGTAGGGGTAACCATGCTGCTGTCGAGCGCGAGGTTGTGCGCTGGTGTCGCGTGGAGTGGCCGGGCAGCGGAAACCCGTCTGGGGGTGCTGTCGCCGCTAGCTGTTCTCTTCTCGTTACGTATCTTGGAGACCACCTCCTGAAGGGACCGCTTGGGGGCGTCGGGGGACATAGTAACGTCTGGCTGGGCAGCGGCAAAGCGAGAGCGGCGCGCACCTGACACCGGCCGGGCAGGCGACAGAGACAGAACGGTGGAGCAATCGGACTCGTTCTCAACGCGAGCTTGCAGGTCGGCACGGAAGCGCTTCCGCTTCGCGTCGGCCATCATCTCAAATGTGCTCTCCTCGCCGCGTTCCTGAGTCGGGGGCATGTTCTCCTTTCCGCCCGGGGAGGCAGAAACGGGCTTGTGGGTGACAGCCATGTCCACGGTCTGCGTGGAGGCCGCGTTATCCCTAGCCAAAAGACCACTCCATTCGGGAAAAGTGCGAGCAATCGCGGAGGTGTTGAGGGCCGTCTCGTTCATCTGCTTGGAGCCGAAACGGCCGGACCGCGCCGCGTGCCTCTTGTTGTTGGACGGCTGGTGGAGTTCGTCTCCAAATACGCGTGTGCCCTCGCCGTCGGGGCTGAAGGAGAAGTCGGACAGGGCTTGGGAGAGTTCCTCGGCGGTGGTGGTGCTGACAGTGTCGTGCGAACCAGTAGATGATGGCGGTGAGCTGAAGGGGTTGTGGTGCATACGATGCTGCAACATCTCTTTTCTAAGTCTAGAAATATGCTTGGGTCTGCCGGTGGTATGGCCGTCTCTGTAATGACTGTTGAGATCCATGCCGAGCCTGCCGAGCGCGTCGAGCGCGACGGGCACCAGAGCTGTCGAGCGGGCACGAAGCAGGCGCAGCCAAGCGAGGCGGAGCGCGACGTTCTGCTTGAAGCGACGCCGCTGTTAACGGCAATGCCAATGTCAATGGGAAGAAGGCGCGTCTGGGGTGTCGAGGGGGGTGCAAAAGTGTATGATACTGTGTCTGCGTGGTGAGTTGCGGGTGAGTTGCGCAAGTGGAAGTCGCGAGTCGAACCCCCCAGCAGTCGTGGAAAGTGTCGGTGACAAGGAAGAGGACGCGATCTGAGGATCCATTTGTTTACATGCAGGGGTCAAAACAGCTTGAATGTGGGACAACAACGGCCCAGTGTGGGGTTCTGGAGCCGGCCAGCATTCTGGTTTCTGATTGGGCAGCAAGCGCAGCGTCCCTCAACATGAACAGCAGCTCTCATCAGGTTTGACAATGCTGCCACTACAAGCAGTACACCAACGACAGGAACCAGAACTTAACTTGTTAGAATGAGTGCCAACAGATCAGAACCTCCAGGAATCCTTTTCTTTCCTTTTTTGCGGCGCCTCGCGAAAGCGCTAAAATCACTTGAAATGTTGGTTGGTATACAGATGTTCGCTCAAAACCACCACAAGCCCCTTTTTCTTTTAGACCGCAATTGTACCTGCCACTAACTCAACAGATACCAATGAAGATGGGCGCGGCAAGCAACATTGGCACGCAGCCCGGCAGCCCGCTCAGCGCTCGCCCGCAAGCCGCCTGCTCTGCACCTCGCCCAACGCCTTGGTGCCGCTGAGGACAGTCGCGGTAGCGACCGCAGCAATGACCGGCAGGGCCTGGAACAGGGTCCAGCTGGTGTAGTACATGAAGAAGACGAACTCCATGGCCACGATCGAGCCGAAGAAAGTCGCGTGCGACAGCGGCGCGGCACCAATGGCCTTGGACAGGTGGTTGAGGTTTCCGCCGAGGGTGAACCACTGCTCGGCGACATGTCAGCATGGTCTTATAACCAATCAAAGTGACTCTCCCAAAGATCTTACCCCGATGAGAAGCGCAGGCAGTGTGGCGGCCACGGCGAGCGCGAAGAACAGCGAGATCACCTTCGGCGGGCTCTTCGGGTCGGGGCGGAAGATGTGATGGATCTCGGGCTGCTTGCCGTAGCGGAGGGGCTTCTCGTAGGCCGGGGGCGGCGCGGCCGGGTCCGTCTCGATCTTGACCTCGAAGACGGGAGCGTTGAGACCCTGCGCCGAGCCGAAGGAGGCGAGGACGACGGACGCCTTGAGCGGCTTGGTCGCGACGAGCAACTGGACGGGGAGGTCTTTGTGGGACTGTGTGTGCATGCGTTAGCGAACGTGCGCCGCGGGGCAGTTCCCAATGGACTGGCTTACGAGCTGGGCGACCGCTTTCCCGTTCTCCTTCACTGTGAAGGGAAAGGGTGCTTCGACGCCTGATTCTGGTTCTTGCAGAATCAGGAACGCCTGGTGCGGCCGCTTCCCCTTGCCATTGTCCTTCGCTGTCAAGCTCAGCTTCAGCGTATCGGCGCTTCCGAGGGAGACCGGTTTCGAGAGAGGAGCTTTTGCGTTGAGTCTGTAATGGAAGGAGGGAAGACTGTTAGTTTCAGAGCCCAATGCCATCTGTCGGATATGGGTCGCCCGAGGCAGCGTACTTCTCCTTGACTGCATCGCCCGACTTCTTTGCGACAATGGAGAGGCTGCCGTCGTCGAACCCCCAAGCTGAGGCAGCCTGTGCCACGCCCGCGGCAAGCAGCAGAAGGGCCGGGGCAATTGACTGTGTGAGCCGCATGGTGGGTGGGCTGTGGTGGTGGTTAATGTACGGGGATGGTTGCTTGCCCGTTGCGAAAGCAGCTGGTGGGCGGCGGGCAAGGCTGACGACGGTTGCTTCCGAGACTCTGGACACTTGTTCAGCTCCAAGCTTCGAGGCGCACGGTTGCCAAGACGCTTAGGCCACCCTGGTGTGGGCCCACCAGTGCTGCTCCGAAACGGTTAGCGCGATTGACTTCGAGGTCGCCAGATTCCACAACCTGGCTTCCTGTGAAAACACCAAGGCCTCACTCAGACTGGACATTCTGAATGCTCAGAAGCCCGGCCGTTGAAGCACCCCAATCTATCCTCTTCCGGGTGCCAATTACTTTGACAATACTAATTTGAATCGTGGGGATCTATCTCTTGCTTGCAGGCCTTGCCTCCCTCTTGTCAATCAAACACAGAGTGTTGCTCAACCTCACGATAACCCTTGTCTGGATGTCTACTCCTCGGCCATGATCATGGAGATCGGCCCTCATTAGGTACTTATTGTTCGAGTTTGTGACAGGAAGGTTGAACGCGTACGCTTGCTTAGTTGCTTGCCGGCCGGGGTTATTCCATCAACGTGAGCCTGCTACCTGCTCAGTGAACGTACTACCCAGCACTAAGGCCAAGGGAATCACAACATCGGCTTCATAACCTCATGCACCAGCGAGGGGCTGGCGCGGGGAGCTGCACAACCTGACCTGGTCCCACAATCGGACATCCGGCTCCAGGGCGCAAAAGACAGCGAAGCAACACTGCACTTCCTTGCTGCTGGTCCGTTACCTACAACCATCCTGGAAACTTGACGGATGCAGGCGGCTTGCGGCAAGGCCATCGACTTGTGAGAGAGCTTACGCGGCGGTTTGGCTGCCACGGGGTTGAATGATATGGACTCAACTCGGACGTGGGGCTCGGCATGACGGCAGGATTCCTCGCGCCAAGACGCAGCTCGTACACATGCATCGGATGCAACCATTGCATCGGGAGCGCGGAGAATATCATAAACCACCGCATTTAGTACATCTATCCAAAGGGACGGCCATTTTTCTATGACACATTGCGTTGTAGCCGCTTTGTTTCCGAGGCAGCGTTGCCGCAATGCACAGCGAAGGATGGCGGGCCTCGCCAACACGAGGACCCAAGTATCAGATGACGGCCTTTGAGACTACTCGACACGAAGGACTGCATGCATGCATAGCGTCTGCATTCCGTCTACGGAGTACATGTAGCAACAACAAGCACTTTGCCGCCTCGTCTCCACGTTAGGACCGCATGCTGAGTGAGGAACACTCAGGGATGTGGAGGGCAACATCGGATGAGAAGCCCCGGCAGTCTGTTACCCTTCGCGTAGCCCTGGTCCGTGATTGAAGTGGAGTTCATCTTGGGCACTAGAGATGAAATGCTGATCAGGAAATGGGCTATTTTATCAATTGAACGTTGAGCATTCGTGCCGTCTGCTACAACGTGTAACGGTGGAATCTGAAAGGTGCGCAATCGGGATGTTTTCGCATCGTCCGAGACAAATGGGCACACGGGCGACTGCCGCTCCATTGCAGCGCTGGATCGGGGGAAGCGGTGCTTGGGCTGCCGATCCCTGCGGCGGCGAGCGAGGGGAGCGAACACGGCGAGGGTGACATGGGGCGCAACCACGCTACCCTATCAGCGGCCACCGCTGCTTGATTAAGTCTGGCCGGGATAGCGAATCTAGTGCTTCCTCCCTAGCCTCGGAAAACGCTTGCGGCATGCCATGGCGCCCCCCATGGCGTTCGAAGGCGTGGATCCGGGGTTGCTGGAGGTCCGTCCCTATTTTTCGCTCTGGCAGCTCGCAGCTCGCGTTCCTCCTCTCTGTTGTCGTCCTCGTCGTCTTCGTTACGCCCTCTTCGACCCCCCAAGGCTACGTGCACTCCACTCGCTTGTAGCACGCCAGCCGCCGGGACTTAATTCTCCTTCTCCTCGCCTTCGCTTGTTGTTCCCTTCGTTCTGGCTCCAGCTCTGCCCTTTAACACCCCGTCACGGTAATTGACTCTACCTAATCTCCCTCTCCTTACCGAATTTCAAGTCCTCAAGTTGCCTCAAGGTAAGTCAGCGTCGTTGATTCCTCGTGCTGGAATGTGGGCCCGTCCCTCCGGCGACAGCGTGCTGTTTGTCTTGCCGTCCGGCTTGGGGAGAGCTCGGTGACTGACATATCACACCAGTCCGCGACCATCTTCGATCTCCTCCCGCGTCCGCAGCCGCCACGTCCGAGCTTCCTTTCCGCCGGGCTCCCCGCCGTCCTTCGTTCACAATGGTTTCCTTCCGAACAACATTGCTGGCTCTGGCCGCCGCCGCTGCCGTGTCCGCCGACTACTACATCCCGCCAGACTCCGTGCCGCTGTCGAACCGAAGTAAGCTCGAAAATGTTGTGTGCCTGAGCGATCGAGCGAAGGACTAATCAGCGGCGCGCAGAGGCATGGTGCAACGACCAGCGGAGCACCTGCCCTACCATCTGTCTCCAGACCTCCACCGGACAGCCGGAAATCAACACGTGCGATCCTGTACGTGTCGCGTCCCACACAGCCCTCTGCCTGCCTCCCCTGCCTGTTCGCGCTTTTCTGCCCCTTGCTAACGGAAACCCCCTTTCCCCGCCACACAGGAGACGCTCACGTACGGCTGCGTGTGCAGCGACGGCAAGCAGCCCAACATGTCCGAGTACACGTTGACGCTCCCTTACTACACCTGCACCGAGTGGGGCATCCAGTGCGTCAAGCTGTGCGGCAGCAACAACGGGTGCGCCGCCGACTGCCAGCAGAACCACCCGTGCGGCGCCCAGCACCCCATCCGCGTCAACGCCACCACCACCTCCAAGACCGCCTCTGCGTCGGCTACCGCCACCAACGAGGTGTTCAACGGCCTGTCGGACGGCTCCGGCGGCAACACGGGCGGCGGCAAGAACGCGGCCGGCGTGCTGCGGTTCGGCGACTCGTTTGGTCTCGCTGTCGTCGCGGGCGGCTTGCTTGCTGGGTTTGCTGTGGTGCTTTGAAGGGGGAAACGGTAGTAGGAGAAGGAAAGCGACTGCGGCGTGAGGGTTGTGCGGAAGGTGGAGGGAGGGAGTGGGAAATCTGCGGCAGGTCTCGACGAGTGCTGGTTGGGTGGTCATTAATTTAAAAGCAGTCTGGAGGATTCGGGTCCGGGTCGGCGGGACGAAGGGCTGTGTAACCGTCCAATTCCCATCCAGTGACGGGGACGGGGACGAATCTGAGGCGGAGGATGCATGGCCCCCAACCAGCCGCCAACAGTGCGGTGGTGGTCCAGGCTAATTATCTGTATTTCGTAATGTGTAAGTCCTCCAGTCTTGGGGGTTTGGGTACTTGTATGCATTCTAACTGGATCACACACTGATCGGCTTTCAGTATTGCTTGACATCATCCAACCCTTCAGCCCAGATTGACGAGGCATGTAGTGCGCATCGTGTGCGTGTAGAGGAAGCTGACGCCGCATCTGATGTCAAGCAACAAGTCCCTTGGATGTCCCGACTTTTCCATCTGATCTGAGCATCGGCGCGTTCCCGGCCCTGCATCAGGCCCTGACTCGCTAGCATCATCAGGGGAGCCTCCATTGCCACATGCAGGTGATGGAAATCGCTGATGGCGGCCCAGCCCACTTATCTCCAGAGCCGCTAGTGTAAATTGTCGTACGCACATGAAGCCGCACCACCACCCATATCGCAATGATGATGGGTGGGCTCAGTGGGCCAAGACGATCGACAAATCGGAGCTTCACCGCCTGCAGCGCCCGTTTTCACGTGTAAAGCCTAATTGGCGGCGAGGCGGGGTGTGGATACCTACCCCCGGGGAGGCGCGCCAACCGGGGAAAGAAAGTTGAGAGAACTGATTCGCGTCCCCAGCAATTTTCAGCAGCTTTTGGGAAAACGTCGACAAGAGAAAAGGGGACGGAAGAAGTCTGGCGCGGGGCGGGACAGGTGGGACCCTGCAGGAAACAACAGTTGCATGTGTGCCTGGAGCCCTGAATATTTTCCCGTCGTTACGTCGATCGGCCGTCTGTCGCTTGTGATCTTTTCCACCATCCCTCCATCTTTCAAAACCCCTTCGCTTCTTCTCTGGTCCTGGGCCAGCACATCGAACCGTATCCACCGCGCCCACCTCGAACTCTCCGTGCTGGTTTGCTACTCTCGATCCTGACCGACATCCCCCGACGTCGATCAGAAAACAGCACAGCAGCGCACGCTGACGAGGTGTTTATTATCGGAGGTCGGCGGTTCCTCGGCCGGTCGGTCGCCAGCGATGGAAATCAACAGCAGTATGGACGCAAAGACCCCCCGCCCCACCTTTCGGGCCTCCTTCGCTGCGCACTCATCTCGCCTGCATGGAGAGCCAAGCCTGCCGTCGATGTCAGCTAACGATGCCCCTGCTCGCGTCAAAGGAGAAGCGGTCGCCGAGTGCGTCTCGGACGAGGCCCTCATCCACCTCAAGTCGTACAAGTACTCGGCCGTCGACAAGTCGCCCATCTCCCACTACATCCTGAGACCATACGCAAGGCTTCCTGCCCCGCCCCCGCCCCCGCCTGCATTGCGCCGCGCCGCGATCGCACAGCTTGGAGCTCGCCGCTGACACTGGAATGTTATTGTCATAGTGGAACGCTTTCGTCGAGCTATTACCGCTATGGCTGGCGCCGAACATGGTGACCCTGATTGGGTTCATGTGCATCCTCTTCAACGTTGGTCTGCTGGTGGTCATGATGCCGGATCTTGAAGGACCAGTATGCTTTCTCTTGATCTACCGCCGCTGGGACTCCCCGTGTATCTCAAGCTAATCCTCCCCAGGCACCATCATGGGTCTACTACAGCTTCGCCTTCGGCCTCTTCATGTATCAGACGCTCGACAACGTCGACGGCAAGCAGGCCCGGCGCACCGGCACCTCGAGCGGCCTCGGCGAGCTCTTCGACCACGGCATCGACAGCTTGAACTGCACACTCGCCAGCCTGCTCGAGACTGCCGCCATGGGGCTGGGCACGTCCAAGTCGGGCGTCTTCACCGCGCTCTGCCCCTGCCTGCCCATGTTCTTCTCGACCTGGGAGACGTACCACACCCACACGCTCTACCTGGGCGTCATCAACGGCCCGACCGAGGGCCTGCTGTTGGCCTGCCTCTTCATGATCATCTCGGGCTACTGCGGGCCCGCCATCTGGACCCAGCCGCTCGCCAAGCTGCTCTCCCCGGAGCTGCGCCTGCTCCGCGCCCTCGGCCTGACCGACGCCCACCTGGCCGACGTCTCCATCCGCGACATCTGGGTCGCCGTCATCATCCTCTCCCTGCTCTTCACCCACATCCCCTTCTGCATTCACCACGTCGTGCAGGCCCGCCGCGCCCGGGGGCTGCCCGTCGCCCCGGTGTTTCTGGAATGGACCCCGATGGCCGTCTTCACCCTCTCCTGCGGCGCCTGGCTGTACTCGCCTTACTCGACGCTCTGCTCGGAAAACCACCTGGTGCTGTTCTGCATCGTCATGAGCTTTGTCTTCGGCCGCATGACCACCAAGATGATCCTGGCGCACCTGACGCGCCAGCCGTTCCCCTACTGGACCGTCATGCTGTGGCCGCTTGTCGGCGGCGCCGTGCTCGCCAACCTGCCCCGCGTCGGCCTGCCCGCCGTCGGCGCCCGCGCCGAGTACCTGTACCTGCTGGGCTATCTGGTCTTTGCCGCGGTCGTCTACTTCCGCTGGGCCTACCTCGTCACGACCAGCATCTGCCGCTTCCTGGGTATTAATTGTCTGACGATCCCGGTGGATAAGCAGAGGGAGAATGAGAGGAAGGCCGGTGGGATACTGGGCAAGGCGGCGTCGGATGGGAGTGTGGAGACGAATGGGCGGAAGGTGGATTAGAGTTGGGAGGTTTACGTTGTTCATTCTGGGTTGGCTCACCTTTGGCGGGACCGGCCCTGGCTTACATACGATATTTAATACTCAAAAGGAGGTTGGGTGTTTGGCGGGTGGCATGGAGACAAGCAGGTGGAAGACGTCTCATCTAATCATTCAACATCATTGCGAGGACATCCCGGGCGAAGAAGAGGAGATTTCCGGACTTGGTTATTCAAGGGAGTTGCATTTGGGCTCTTCGCATCGCAGCAAGGCGTTTTGTTCTTTGTAAAAGAGCCGGGGGGGGGAAGGGGTAGGGGGGTAGGGTATGTGTCATTGAGCATGGGCGGGCAGGCAGGCATAACTGGCCGTAGTGCTTTTGACAGCATCGCCGACTTCCATAGTTTTGCTGGGTTGTTGGGTAGTGCATTGATGAAGAGAGAGGCCTTTGTTGACCAAAGGTATGGACGCGGCTTACCGGCTGGAATTCCTGAACACCTCGCTCCGTGGTTAACTAGCTAGCCTCTCGATCACTAGGTGAACAATCAGATGAGGCATGTTCAAGATTAAATAGGCAATATCCCTCCATAGCGGTGAAGTCGATACGTGAGCGTCCTCCACCGAGAGCCGGCCACGCCATCTCGTTCCCACAAGTAATTTCCATCTTATGGGGAGGAAGGTGTGCGTCCCCTCTTGTCACTCCGACTCAGGAACCAAGGATTGACTACTACCGCCATCCACCGAATTCACTGCCACCACACCGCCGCTCCGCTTCCCCTTCAGCTCATTGCGCCTCCCAACGAAACTCGCAAAATGTCGTGGCACGCTCTTAAGCCTAGCTCCCAGCGGAGCCTGTGGTTGCGCAAGCGCGAAACGCTATATGGTGCGACCGCCCATGGTGTTGGTAATGGTTGCTCTCTGTTGCCGAACTAGGTCGCTTCGAGATCAGTATCTGAGACGGGCACTATGCAGCGGAATCTGGGAGGGTGTGGCGAGGAGGGTGCGGCGCAAGAGAAACCCTGCTTTTCTGGTGTTGGCTGGTCGTTGTAAGCGTCTCGCTTGTATATGCTGCGCAATTCGTCAGGGAATTTCGCGCGCCTGTAGCAGAGGATAGGGCTGATTAGGTATCCAAGATTATCATTATTTGTGTGTCGTGAATGCGTTATAACGCCTAACTCATGGCGTATGCTGAACCAAGTTTCACGAAAAGAGAAACTCCTTCAAGACTGGCGAACCTGAAAACTCAGGGTTGAGGAGGATGCAACTGTTTCGTGTCAGCCAAGTGGCCATAAACCACACCCAAGTCGTCTGCGGCACTCACTTGAGGAAGTACTGCAGTCCTGCCCGCCTCTTCTCCAGGAACCGGGGCTGGAACCGCTTGAGCACGCTCTTGGGCGGCAATGTCGGTACGGCCGCTTCGAAGTTGGGGAAGGTCTGGACCAGCCGGTGTCGGAGCTCGTCGAACTCGGAGTAGCGTTTTCGGATGTTCATACGGGAGCCCTGCCTATCGTGTCAGTCGTCGTGCCTTCGTCTTTGAACAACCGGCAGAATGTAGACAGACGTTTAATGTCTCCACCTTGATATGCCACACCACAAACGCCCCGATATTCGTCGCGCTGCCGTTGACCAGCACGTAGTCGGTCACCTGGACGCTGCGCGCCCAGCACGCGCGGTTGCGGTCCCGCCCGTATATCTCGCTGCTGTTGCTGCGTCTCCCCGCGTACTGGTCGTCATCTTCGTCATCGCGCTCGTTGTCTTGCAGGGTGATCGCTCCTGGTGGTAACACTGACTCGATCGACGAGCTGGAGATGGCGCGCGCGTGGCCGTGGCCGTGGCCGTGGCCGTGGCCGTGGGGGCGCAGTTGGTCTTGCTGCTGACCTGCCGAGTGCGACCAGTATGGTGGAATTGAGACGCTAGGCGACGATATTGGTTCTGAGGCGGCGTCTGAGGGGATTGAGGCGTTGTCATCATCGTCATCGTCGGAGAATAGCGCTGTTCGCTCGGGTTCGGGTTCGGAATCGGGCGACGGAGCAGGGTGTTGTGCTGTGCCGTTCAATGCGGTGGGTCTCGAACAGTCCCCAACTACGGCACTGCTGCCGGCATCGCTATGGCTTCCGGGAACCTGCTCTCCTTGTTGCGCCGGCTGCTGCGCTGGCTGCGCCTGGTCGTTTTCTGACGCCATCCAGGTCGTCGTGCACGAGGCTCTACCTCATGGATCGTCGGCCAGGTCGGTCGCTCTGGAGGATCGTGCGCGCGGGAGTTGCGACCTTTGCGACACAGACGGTTTTGCGGTAGTCAGGTCTGCCGGTAATGCAGCAACAGAATGAATGCAGACGGCACCGTTGGTAGCTGCACACGTCGCAAGAAGGTCCCCCCGGAGAACTGGAGTATTGTGCTTTGGTGGTCTTAATAAGCCTTTCACGTGGCAACTAAACGCGCTGCTGCGGACTGCGGAATGTGGCAGGAATTCTCAAAACCCTTGTTCGACATCAAATGGAAGCCGGGATCAACGTCGTCATCAGCCCTCGGCCCCACACGAGGCCGGCTTCGAATTGAAGATTCAGGGTTAGGGCTGTCTACATCTAGCTCTTCGAAGCGGAAAGTTGATGCTGAAGGGTTTCTTGTTTTCAAGACTCACGGACCTACAGTTCGTCTTTCACTGAATACCCGGCTTCCGATGTCCCGGCTTCCGATGTCCCGGCTTCCGATGTCCCAGCTTCCGCCTGCGGAAGGTGGTCTTCCAAGTCCATCCACTCGGCCACGAACGCGGTCATGATCCTCGCCCAGTCCCGGATGGTGGGCACGTCGAGATGCGCCCCATCGTCGTCCATGGTGTGCCACACGGCTGGAAACGGGGTGGGTATGATGTGTAGGATATCGACCCCCCGCCGCATAAACGGGACATGGTCGTCTTGCACGTACCCTCTGAAGACCCTCGCCTCTTCGTCCGTCTCTGCCAGGAAGGCCTGCCTGGATTTCGTCTCGAGCATGCCGAGCTTTCGCAATCTCCGCTCAATCTTGGCCACGTGCTGATACGCCCAGTGAGTCGTAGGGAAGTACGATGGAATATTTGGGCCAGGGGCGCCCAGCAAGTCCAACAGCACAAACAGGCTGATCGCGTCCAGAGGCGAGGCGAAGCTGCTCCCGGCCTCATACCTCGTGTTCTCCCACGCCTCAGCCAGCGCCCTGTCTTTCAGTCAGCCCTCAGCTTTCCAGCCCAGTCTGCAAACTCAAGCTTCACAAACAAACAAAAACAAAAGTAAACTCACCGTGACCCGTACAAGCTATCCGCATCAGTCCACTGCACCCACGCCTCCTCCCCATCCAACAGCAGAATCTGCACCCCCTTCTCCTCTTCTCCCTCCTCCTCCAACCCCAAATCCCCACCACCACCACCACCCTCCGCCCTCATCCTCATCATCCCCTCCCACCGCCGCGTCAGCGCCCCGTCCACCGCCCGCGCCACGAACAGCAGCAGCGCGCACGGCACCGCGCTGTCCGTCGCCCCGACGAAGCCCTCGGGCCGGTACAGGCTGTCGTAGTGCGCCGCGAGCGTCAGCCGCGCCACGTCGCCCTCGCCCGCACCACCCCGTCCTGCCCCGGTGGTGATCCACGGCGGGTCGCGCCGCAGGATCAGGTTCTGGAAGGGCACCTCGCGCGCGCCCGTCGCGGGCGTCGTGGAGGTCGTGTTGTGCCACTCGATGGTCCATGATGGGTGCAGGTGGGTGCGCACGGAGGCGGTGAAGTGCTCCTGCACGCGGGCGTGGTTGGGCGTGCCTGGGACGCGGGGGACCAGCAGTGGGGAGAGGAGGGCGCCGTGGAGGGGGTCGAAGTCTGGGTCCGGGTGGTCAGAAGAAGGGGAAAGTGGTGATGTGGGGCGGATGAGATGGCGGAGGGACTGGTCTGAGAGGGGGGTGTAGCCGAGGGCTGGTTGGGGGGCTTGGGTGATGAGGAGGGAGAGGAGGAAATGGAACGGAAAGATGTTGGCCCTCATGGTGGGATGGCGCTGCACGGTGCGACTGGTTGTGTGTGTGAAGGAATCAAAACCATGCTGGAGTAGCCAAAATCTATCTATTCAGAAAACAAATTTGTGGCATGATGGTGATGGACAAGGTGAGATTTAGATGAGAGCAGTCAGTGCCAGTTGTGGACAGATGTGTACGGTTACAGCCAGGATCCGTCCGCGAAATTATTCACATTTCATAGTATTTACCAGATATTTTCAGAAAATACTGAATTCATACACAATCCGACCAAAGGCCATGCACTTTCCGGTCGAAAGTAACATTCAAGACATGTAATTTACAATCGCAATTGCTCGCTTACACACGTCCCTGTGCAAGGATGGAAAGCAAGCAAGAACCACGCTCTGCGACGCTACCTGTTCGGCTTGATTTCTTCCTTTTTTTCTGAGGCCAAAAGCTTCAGAATCTTGCGACTCAATCGAGCGGTCTTTAACTTCTCAAGCGGCTAAGATTTTCAATGAGGTCTCCCATAAGCCACAAACCGGCGATGCTCGGTTTGCCGCTTTCCACATTCGCTCTCACCTTGGTGCACCTCACTCAGTAGGTTCTAGACGACCGATCCACCACCGCCTGCTGGCATTGCTCGCAACCGGTTCACTCAGGGAACGCTTGGAATATAAACAGTATTTTTGAGGTTCTTTCCTCTCCTTCTTCTTCTTACGGAAAACCTGGTTACCAACAACAAAACCAAGTCTGCGGCGAGCATTCTCAAGCGGGAAACCTGCAGGCGAACGCCATCGATCCCTTTCTCTACCAAGCGAACAAGCTCAGCCTCTTCTCGCATGTTCAAGCGTGCCTTCTCTGTTTCGTTCTGATTGAACATATGAAACCGGCCACCTTCTCTCTGCTATCGCTGCCCTCTTCCACAACAAACCCCATGACGGCAACTCCATTTACAACACAGTTCGCGCCCAACTGAGGCCGAACAGCATCATCTGCAAAGCACGATGTCCCACCTAAGCCACCAGCACGAGCAAGCCGCTCTATTGTCAGACATGCAGCAGCAGCACCAGCAGCTGATCGATCAGTTATCCAGCATGATCAAGCAAAACCAAGACGAAGCAGCTCGGCTGACCAGCTTCATGGAACGGACCAGGCAGTCGGGGGCGAAGCTTTCCGATACCGCGATGGAAATCTCGGCACGCTCCAGGAGTGTCAAGCCGGGGTTTCTCACGCGCCCAGTTTGCTAGAGCACGTGGAGGGTTCAGTGGTGCCACCCGTTGGCAGTGTCAACCAGACGATCGGTGCTTCGGGAATGCTTCCCTTACAACCTACGATTGAGCCTTCGATTACCACCCAGCAAGCCCAGCCGCTGACGGCTATGCATTCCGGCACCGACTAGTCGTTCAGACAATAAAAAACGCTTCTGGAGGCCTTTGCCAGAGCTGGGCAAGCCGGGTGATCTGCGCAAGTGGTTGGTGATGCTCGAAATATCCTTGGGCCCAAACCATCTGATGCGATACCTGAAGCCGGGCGTTCCGGAACCCGAGGATGCAAGAAAACATCAGATCTGGATGAGAGAGCGTCGTGACATCGTCGACTTGATGCTAGCTTCGATTGAGGACACCCCAGTGGCATACAACGTCGGACGCTACGGTTGAGATGAGGAAGATCCGAATGCGGATCCGAAAGTCGTTTTACAAGCAATCAAGGAGTATCTCAAAAACTACGGTGGCGTGGATGAGCTGGCTGAGACGCTCCAGGAACTCAAAACCGGTAAATACATCCATCCCGAAGAATACTTCGAAATGCTCGACACCCTGCATCGCGAGGCCAAACAACACGAGCCGAAGATCAACAACCGCCGCAAGCTTACAGAGCTCCTCAACCTTCTGAACCAGCCCTTCAGTCTGGTCTCCGAACGATGCACGCAAATGCTTGCGGCCAAGTCCCTGACATGGACTCTGGTGGTTCAGGCCGTCGCCGAGGAGGCCATGCTGCACAAGTTTCGATGGTATCCCGTAACCTGCGGCTGCGAGACGGTGTTCCCAACAACAAGAACAAGGACGCGCCTCTCCGTAGCCAGTGGCTGGATGAGTCTGTGGGCCGGGACTTCCTCGGCGGAAGAGGGGTCTTTGAGGTCTGGGAGTCTCTGATTGCGGACGCCGTCAAGGAGGGCAGGATTCTGGCGGATGCCCGAGTTTGGCAGGGCGCCTTATGTGTGGTGGGCAAAGTAAGTGCAAGCAGGGACGGAACGATTTGACTCTGGTGTCTTGTGGCGAGGATGCGAAGTGCAAAATTGGGAAATTTTGACGGGTTCTCTGAGACCTTCATGCGATGGGCGGTGCATCAAGTCACCGATCCCCTTCTTGCCATCTTTGCAGGCATTTCGCCAACGTCGCGGACCATCCGCTATACTTGAGCACAGTTTCCATTCACTTCTGCCACATACGACCATAGACAGTAGACAGCTCGGGATCCCGTCCGCTCTCCCATAGATAAGCTACTGATCGCAGGATTAGTACTCACGTCGGTGACGAGTGGGGAATCCCCTGTGTTGTATGTTTTTGCCGTCTTGCTCCACTCATGGGTGGACGTTCGCACATATCTTGGTGACCGGGCCTTCTAGGTTCAACACAAGGGGACTTGGAGAATCAGAGTAGCATGGTTTGTACACATCACCGCTTGATAGAGTTGAACAGCCTTCGAGACTGTTGCTCTTTTGCTTGGTAAGACTGAAGCCGTGTGAGGAGCTGTCGTGAATTGAATGCGACACAAGGTGAAAGGGCAGCCCGTGTGGCCGAGTCGAGACGAATGCAATGGTACACAACGGTAAATCGGTGATAAATCTCTCTGCTCTCCTATACCCGCAGGTCGTCGAACTTGGCATTGTCGCCAAGCCAGCCGGCTACATCACTCATGGCAACAGCAGTGAGGTGCATGGCGCGGAGAGCGGCGGCGTTGACTCGGGGTGTGCTTGGTGTCCATCGGCGATAATACGGCGGCTGGTAACGCCGATCCCGTTTTTGGTACGAAGGTATTGACCTCACAGCCAGCGCGACGGCGCCAATGCAGGTTATTGCAGATGAATCAGAATGATTCTTTCTTGGCTTTCGGACTCCCTGTATGAGCGGCGATGGCGGAGATGACGGATTTAGAAAGCCCGGGGTTTCGGCCGGAACAGCCTCGATCAACGACCCTGCGTCGAGATGGCTTCAAACCGTTGTTATGTATAATAAGGGGGTGAGAGGCTGCCTCTGTTGCAGGACTCAAGCTTTCAGAAGCACACAGCAGCTCTAACAAGATCATCCCTTCAACGACCACTTCACTCCCCACTCAAAATACACGTTCACCTTCCCTACAATACCCATCTCTTTACATACTCGTCACCATTGCCACCACCACCATGTCGACCACTCCCGTCTTCCTCATCACCGGCGCCTCCTCAGGTTTCGGCGAAGCCATAGCCTACGAGGCGCTGACACGCGGCCACCACGTCATCGCGACAGCGCGCAGCGCATCCAAGCTAAGCGCCCTCCAAGCCAAAGGCGCGGCCGTCTTCGACCTGGACGTGACGAGCGACGAGGCCACGCTGGCGGCCGTCTTCGAGCGGGCGCGCGCTGTCCACGGGCGCATCACGCATGTTGTGAACTGCGCTGGGTATCTGCTGGAGGGGGCTATCGAGGAGGCGAGGTGCGTTCTCTCTCTTGAGCGGTGCATGGGCGTGGTGCTGACCGAATATGCGTAGTGGCAAAGAGGTGTTTGATCTCTTCAACACTAACGTGCTGGGCACGTTCAACGTCGCCCGGGCGGCGGCGCCCTTTCTGCGCGAGGCGGCCAAGGTGCCGGGCCAGATGACGGCGCTGGCGACGTTTGGGAGCCTGGGGAGTTGGTGGTCGGGCGCGGCGGTCGCGCATTGTGAGTGCTCCCACAGCCTCATACGCATTCCTATCGGCAGAAAACGCAGAGTTATTGACTTTGCCCGCAGACTGCAGCACCAAGTTCGCCGTCAGCGGCTTGACCGAGGGCCTGGCGGACGAGCTGCGGCCGTTCGGCATCGACGTCTGCTGCTTCGAGCCCGGGTACACGCGCACCGGGTTCCTGGCCAACGGCGGCGACGGCGGCGACCACCGCGTCAAGACGGCGCGCCAGCTCGACGTCTACCACGACACCAACGCGGCGGCGGTGCGCGGGGCGATGGACGCCTACAACGGGAACCAGCCCGGCGACGTCGTCAAGTGCGCGCGCGTCATCGTCGACGTGCTGACCAAGGAGGGCGTCGCCAAGGGCCGCGACGTGCCCGTGCGGCTGCTTCTGGGCTCAGACTGCATCGCCGGGGTCAGGGAGAAGTGCGAGGGTACGCTTAAGCTGGTCAAGGAATGGGAGGACGTCTCTGCCTCGACGATGCATTGAGGTTAGCTGGGTTGTGTCACTGGCTGTTGGGGCTGGTGTAATGCCCCACTTGACGAGCATGTGAGAGCGAGGCGTTCGGATATAATCCGTACGAGTATTGGCGCTCCCTTAACGGCGGGTCAAATAGGGTCACATTGTGGCCCAGACGGGCACATACTGGGGCAACTTGGCTGGCAAGTTCCGGGCTGACCACCGGAACTGATCACAGTCTAATTACATAATAAGCCCCAAGCAAGCTGCGCTGCCAGACTATGCCGCCAGAGCCTCGTCGTTTGCCCATGCATCTTGCGATCTCCAAGTTCTCATCAAAGCCTGCCAGATCGAGGACTAACGGATATCAAGCCGCCAAGATGGCCCAGTATCTAATTCCCAGAGTAAACGAGCACGGAATTACCGTCTTGTTCGAAGCTGAGAACCCCACTATTGAGTCCGGCGCCCATCCATCTTTCCCATTTTCTCCACCTTCCCCACAGCCCATCCCCACCACCATTCATGCCGCCGATCAACTTCAGGACTGCTGACGGATTTCAGCATTGCTAATCGTCGCCGCTGCAGTATTCTCTTCGTCCACGGGTTTACCGGTCATCCTGAACGAACTTGGACTTTCGACGATCGCCCGAAACGAAGCCTTCCGTTAAGAAAGCGTCCTATACCGAGCTCCAGCGACGTCCAACCTCCGCCTTCCAAAGTCTCGCGCATCTCCTCTTCACACTCGCAACGGCCTATAGAATTGGATAAACATGGCCCAGAAAACACCCCAGACCCGAAACCTGTGCACAGCATCTATTGGCCCCGCGACCTGGTTCCGGCCACGCTCCCCGATTCTCGAATTCTCACATACGGCTATGACACCAACATCCGCAGCAGGCTCGGTAGTAGCTCTGTGAGCAAGAAGTCGGTTGGCGATCATGGCTGGGACCTGCTCTGTACCTTGGCTGACAACCGCCGCGACGCTCCCTCGCGACCCCTCATCATCGTCGCCCACAGTCTAGGTGGACTGATATCCAAGGTTGCCCTGACCAGGGCCAGTGAACACGGCCAAGATAAACCCCAGGCTCATCTGCACAACGTTACTCAATCGACAGTTGGCGTGCTATTCTTCGGCACTCCCCATCGAGGAGCTGACCCGTTCAATATCGCACACCATGTGCTCAAGGCCTTAGCGGGACTCGCATTGCAGCTGAATGATGGCGTCGTACAGACCCTATTGCAGGGAGGGGATTATCTAAGGTCAATTCAAAACAGCTTTGTGGCTTTGTCAAAGGGCAGGCGCTGGACCATCTTTTCCTTTCAGGAAGAGTACCCTCTACCTGGACTGTTCGGCAAACGGGTGAGAATGTGCTCGTACTCTTCAGATTTGAGTTCCGCTGACTCCCTTGAAATAGGTTGTTGAAGATGAGTCCTCCTGTATTGGCGATCCTGAGCTCGAAACAAAACGTCATATCGGAAAGAATCACCGGGACATGGTCAGGTTCTCCGGTAACCATGACCCGGAATATCAGAAAGTCGCATTTGCACTGCGCTCCATCTACGATCGTCTCCAAATTCCATCCGAACCTCCTCCACAAGATAACGTGTCTCGAGAAAACGCGCCGTCGGTTGCAGATCTACTTGATCTCTGCTCGCCAGTAACACCTGAGGTCCTTGCTCTACGTCAAGAGCTCATAGATCTTTTATACTTTGATGAGATCGATGCTCGGTTGCTATCGCTGAAGGCTCCCCACATCCAGACGTGCTTATGGTTCCTTGAGAAGGACGAATACCGCCAGTGGCTGGATCTACGGAACCTTGAGCACCACCATGGCTTCTTGTGGATCAAGGGAAAACCTGGGTCTGGCAAGTCGATCCTCATGAAGTTTCTCGAGGCAAGAACCAGACAGTCTGTGGCCGGAGATCCCAATCATCTTTTCGCCTCCTTCTTTTTCTACGCGCCTGGCGAGCGACTTGAAAGATCCACTCTCGGCCTTTATCGCTCCCTGCTTTGGCAACTGCTTCAAAGAGCCCCGGATCTCCAACGAGTTCTCGACGAGTTTGATTTCAGCACCTCGCGTGTCATCAAGAGATCTGGCTGGCAGACCGAGGTTTTGAAAGAGACCATCAAACAGGCCATCGACTGTTTGGGTGATCGAGACTTGTCAGTCTTCATTGACGCACTGGACGAGTGCCGCGATGACGACGTTGCCGACATGGTTTCGTTCTTCGAAGACGTGGGGGAACGAGCGGCCGGAAAAGGCATACGTCTTCGCATATGTTTCTCGAGCCGACATTACCCGTCAGTCGAACTCAATTGTGGCTCCGAAATAATACTAGAGGACCAAGATGAACACAGCCAAGACATCGCCAAGTATATCCGCAGCAAGCTGAAACTGCCGAAGTCGAAGCGAGCCGAGGATTTCCGGAAGGAAGTCCTCAGAAAATCTGCAGGAATCTTCCTATGGGTCGCACTGGTCATTCCTATGCTCAACAAAACAAGTGCTGGGGGTCGAGTCGACCAACTCCAGAATTGTCTCAACGCAATGCCTATGGGACTAGACAATCTATTCGACATGATTCTGGCGCGCGATGATGAAGATATGGACGAGCTACGGTTCTGCATCCAGTTGATTTTCTTTGCCATTCGACCTGTGACCCTGGCGGAGTATTTCTTTGCTCTCCGCCGTGCGGGAGACAACGGTCTTCATGATTCCTGGGTGGCAGAGGAGGTTGATCGCGACGTCATGGGCCGATTTGCTCTGAGCTCTTCGAAAGGTCTCGCAGAAGTGACCAAGACACGAAGAAAGGACAAAGATCCGACAGTGCAGTTCATTCACGAGTCTGTACGCGATTTCTTCTTCTCAGAAACTGGGCGACGGCGACTCTGGCCATCGTTCGATCGCGATACATTTACCGCATTCAGTCACGACGCAATCAAATTACGATGTTTGGGCGAGATTGGAGCATATCAAGAAAGCTCACAAGCCCGAACAACGTCGTCTCAGGAACTTACACAAATGTGGCCATTTCTACGGTACGCGACCGACAATATCCTCCTTCACGCTAATCAGGCGCAACAATACGGAGTTTCCCAAGACGGGTTTCTGCTCCAATTTTCCGGGCGCCAGCAAGATTGGGTCAACCTCTACAATGCCTTTGAGAAGTTCGATTCACGGCGTTACATCGATGTGGTTGACATTATATACATTCTTGCCGAACGTGGCTTGGATAGCCTTCTTCGAATCCATCCCAGACTCTCATCGCACTTGAGCATCCGTGGCGGTCGTTACTTTCTACCTTTTGCCGCGGCTGCTCTTCTCAAGCACAAAGCTGCGGCTCGGGTATTGGTCGCTTCTCTGCGTCCTGATCCCGACTTTGTGGCGGGCATCGAAGATTGTGTGACTGCCTTGTCACGCGGGCGAAACTGCAACTTGAGGTCTCTGCACGACTTCTTCAGTCTTTTGCTCGAGTTAGGCCACATTCCACTGATGGAGTATTGCAGCGACAACTTCTACTGGGCAATTCACTCGCAGACGCTCGACGGGCACACCCTTATGGTCTGCGCAGTAGCCTTCTCACCGGATGACCGGACACTCGCGTCGGCTTCATACGATAAAACAGTACGGCTCTGGGATACGGCGACCGGCGCGTGCAAGCAGGTGCTCGAGGGGCATAGCGGTTGGGTCCATGCAGTAGCCTTCTCGCTAGACGGTCGGACGCTTGCGTCGGCTTCAGTCGATACAACAGTACGGCTCTGGGATACGACGACTGGCGTGTGCAAGCAAGTGCTCGAGGGGCATAGCGACTGGGTTCGTGCAGTAGCCTTCTCGCCGGACGGCCGGGCTCTCGCGTCGGCTTCAGCCGATAAAACAGTACGGCTCTGGGATACGGCGACCGGCGCGTGCAAGCAGGTGCTCGAGGGGCATAGCGGTTGGGTTCGTGCAGTAGCCTTCTCGCTGGACGGCCGGACACTCGCGTCGGCTTCAGTCGATACAACAGTACGGCTCTGGGATACGACGACTGGCGTGTGCAAGCAAGTGCTCGAGGGGCATAGCGACTGGGTTCGTGCAGTAGCCTTCTCGCCGGACGGCCGGGCTCTCGCGTCGGCTTCAGCCGATAAAACAGTACGGCTCTGGGATACGGCGACCGGCGCGTGCAAGCAGGTGCTCGAGGGGCTTAGCGGTTGGGTTAATGCAGTAGCCTTCTCGCCAGACAGTCGGACTCTCGCGTCTGCTTCAGACGATAAAACAGTACGGCTCTGGGATACGGCGACCGGCGCGTGCAAGCAGGTGCTCGAGGGGCATAGCAATCGGGTTTATGCAGTAGCCTTCTCGCTGGACGGTCGGACGCTTGCGTCGGCTTCAGACGATAGAACAATACGGCTTTGGAAAACGCCGACCGGCGTGCATTAGCAGGCGTGGGGCTTTTGTATGTCTTAGCATTTCCTGGAAATGGTTCACTTAGTGTTTCTAGACCAACCAGGGCTGCCAGGTATAACGCCAAACTCAAACGCGCTTCGAGTTCCTTAGAAGACTAGAAACTAGGGGGTAAACCACACTGGCCCCGTAGTGGCTGATTCAGTGTAATGAATCTAATAAGCCCCAGACGTCTTGAAGGGACTCCTCAAGGTATCACCAACGGGGTGTAGGTTCGGTGAAGCTAAAAGGTTCACAATAAATGCATAAGCAAGTATCTCGACAGCATATATAACCTACTGCTTGTATTATCCTTACTGAGGAAGCTCACTAAGTTATGGACGAGAGTGTACGAAGTCAATCCTACATAGTGTACAAGCTTCCTCCCCAGGAATCTCCCGTACCTGGATCGTCCGGATCGTAGTTGGGTTCACTACAATCCACACCTGCCTCTTCGGGATCGTTGGATTTTCGACTAGGTTAACCTGGTTGTGTTTTAACGATTGGTCGAAAATGCTTCCCATGCGCCCCACCGGGCCGCTGCATGCAAACCGTGACATCCGCTCCCTGGCTGCGACCCTGCGCCCCGCACTGTCGAGACCCTGAAAATGGTGGCCCTTCCCTGTCAAATTTGGTGGCCAGAACAGCAAGTTCTGTATTATTTCTCCATAGAATTCGGAACAAAGGCAATAGAACATATAGGCATGTTTGAAGCGCATATCTCCCGAGGCCAAGAATTTGTTTTTTTCTTGTCGAGTCCGGTTCGATTTATGGTCCTTAGACGAACTACAAAGCGACGCGAGCCATCTTTGGGCGCAGCGACTCCACGCAGGTGCTATACTTGGGGTCGCAAGCGCTGCCACAAGCTTGGCATTCAGTTTGTCGTCACAGTCACGGCCCAGTCCACGTAATAAGCTGCCAAACACATGCCGCGACAGCGGCTGGTACCGTGATGGGCTGCGAGTGAAGGAGACCACCCCGGTGAATTTTGTCCCCTCTTGTGATCGATCTCCGCCTCGAGGCTCCACGCGTACCTGCATTCTGAATCGTACAAAAAGGGTCCCAAGGGGTCCCAAAAAGCCGAGAGCGATGGACCACGCCAAGCATCAGCCCACGACGTCATCCGCTACGCAAGCCCCACCACCACCACCACCACCGATGTTGTCCTCAACAGAGCCAGAGCGCCCTGTCTCGCAATCCTCGGCGAGCAGTCGCCAAGAGTATCTGGACTCGCTGGTTGTGCCATCCAACGAGGAGTTTGCCCACATTGCCGACGTACAAGCCGAGCGCGAAGCCGAGCAGAAACGCCGTCAGCGCGAACAGAAGCGCCAGAGCCTCGACGCTGCTCCTCACCCCTCCGACCATGATGCAGACCGGGGCTCGCGACATGCCCTTTCCAGCAGGTTCGGCTTCGGCCGCCACGCGAACGCCAGTGACGATGGCCTCCGCGCCAAGGCGGCCACTGTCATCCAGCGCACCTACCGCGGCTACCGTGTCCGCCGTGAGATGAAAGGCTTGGCCATTGACGCCTCCACGCGCTGGGTGCATGCCGTGCGAGAGGCCCAGTGGAGGGACATGATCACTCCCCGCGCCCGATCGGCCTTAACAGGCGAAGGGTCACCATCTCCGCAGCCCGGTAGCCGGTCGTCCACGGCGCGACAGAACTGGAAGAAGGTGTCCGTCATTGCCCGTCATGCTGGGAACGATGTCGATGCCGACTCGACAAGCGTATCGTCTTCCTCCTCGTCGTCGTCTTCCGATTCCGACTCCGAATCGGGCGAGCACAAGACAGACGAGCAGCGGAAGTTGGAGCGCAAGCGCAAGGAGGAGGCCAAGGCAACCCGCAAACAAGCGGCGAAGATGATGGGCCTGCAGTATTTCCTCGAGATGGTTGACCTGAAGCACCGCTACGGTTCCAACCTGCGGGTTTACCACGAAGAATGGAAGCGTGCTGATACCAACGAGAACTTCTTCTACTGGCTCGACTATGGCGCGGGCAAGGACGTCGACGTCGCCGCCTGCCCGCGCGAGCGTCTCGACCGCGAGCAGGTGCGGTACCTCTCGCGCGAAGAGCGCCAGTACTACCTTGTCAAAATTGACGGGGACGGCCGCCTGTGCTGGGCCAAAAACGGCGCTCGGATTGATACCTCGGTGAAGTACAAGGACTCGATTCACGGCATCGTCCCAAGCGACGATCCCACCCCGGCATATGCGCCTGTCTCCGAGAACCAGACGGCCCTGCTTGGCGACAGTTCCACCGAATCGGACGCCTCTTCCCGCTCTTCGTCCTCATCTGCTTCCTCCGTCCGCTCCGGGCGCTACCGAGACGCTTCAAGGAGCTCGGGCAAGAAGCTCTCCCACCATCTCTCGGGCGCTACCATACTCGACAAGCTTCTACGCAAGACGGTGCGGAAAAACACCTGGATCTTCGTCGCCGATACCTCCTTCCGGCTGTACGTCGGCATCAAGAACAGCGGCGCATTCCAACATTCTTCCTTCCTGGTAAGCATTTCCCCCCTTCTCAAATGGCCACTAGCACAAGACTCCAGGCACCAAAACAAATACTAACAGTAAACACAGCAAGGCTCGCGCATCTCCGCAGCGGGGCTGATCCGCATCCGCGACGGCCGCCTGACGTCGCTGTCCCCGCTGAGCGGGCACTACCGCCCGCCGACGAGCAACTTCCGGGCCTTCGTCGGCTCGCTGCGCGACGCCGGCGCCGACATGCACCACGTCAGCGTCAGCAAGAGCTACGCCGTGCTGCTCGGCCTCGAGATGTACGTGCGGGCCCGCAAGAAGGCCAAGGACGTCGTCGGCAAGGTCAGGCGGCATGGTCGGCGTGCGCCCGGCGAAGAGGATGGGCTGGTCGTGCCGTCGGAGAGGAAGGCGTCGAGCGCGGCGGGTGAGGAGGAGGGTGTGGGGGGTGTGGAGAAGAAGGCGGCTACAGGTTCAACAGCTGGCGCGCACACAGCTAGGCAATTATCCGCCGTTCCCGAGGATGATGGTCAGGAAGAGCAAGCACACGACGGGCAACAACAGCCACGGCTGACGAAGGAGAAGGAGAAGGAGGAGGAAAAGATGCGGGAGGAGAACAGTATTGCCGTCGAGGTCATGCAGAAGCTGGATCTTGGCACGGGGTTGCCCGAGCCGAAGGGACAGAAGGGAGGGTGAGCGGTGTGCCATGGAGCTGGAGCTGGGAATTTTTTTGGTTTGCTTGTATACATGGATTGCTGTTGTGGAAGGTGCCCGGAGCTCGGTTGGCCTGGATAGAGTCTACCTCGTATTTAAGGGACACATCTCGCGAGACTTTGATCTAACTCTCTGCTATCTACCTTCGCTAGCCGTGGGTGCGGGAATGCCGCGTTCTGGTACAGCATTTTCAGAGTCGACATCTCGATTTCAGATAGACGTCGAGTTATAACCCTGTAATGAGCTTTCTCAATGGCTCACAGCTCGCCCCGCAGTTCAAGAGTTTCTTGGACCTGTCACCGAGTAGAAACGGCGCGCTTGAAGTACTTAATTACGTTACAGTACCGATGGTGAACGAGGACGGGGATACGTATCACAATGTGCTCAACCCGTTCAAACATTTACACCATCAGAGCGACAACAACCATGATAAATAGGTTCTCGATAACCACAAGACAAGCAGTTCCCATTCTCCAAACTAGCATCTTCTCCATCGATCCTAGAACTATTACTTGTCTAAGCCATCGTCACAATCTGCCTCACTAATAACAAGCGCAAAACCAATCTTCTTTTTGCCATATCCATCACCCACACTCCCACCACCACCCAACTCTAATCTATTTTGCCCGCCTCATAAAGCTCCCATATCTATCATGCAGTCATGCCAACCAACACAGTAAGATAGATAAACAAAACCCCCGCGGGAAACAGCCCCCATCTCAATCTGTTCCCCCCTCCCTCTCCCCGCCGGCCGCATAAAGGTCTGTCTGTCATAAGATAACCTAAGAATGGCCCAACTTCCCATATCCACCAAAGAGAGATAAATAAATCGAGGAAAAACACGAATATGAAATGCAACAAAAACCGAACCAAGCCAAAAGCACACATTCAGCCCCCAGAGCTCGAACAAGACAAGCGCCTCCCCCCCGCCGCCGCTCCAGCCGCCGCCGGTTCGCTCTTGGACTGCACGCGCCTCGAGTACCGCGGATACCTCGCGCCCTCGCGCGACACAGACCCAGACGAGGCCGAGCCCTCCCGCTCTTCAATCGTACTGCTCGACCCCTTCATCCTTCTACCATCATCACGCCTGCGCTCTTCCTCCTCCTCCAGACTGGAACTCACCATGCCAGCCCGCCGTGCGGGAGAAAGTCTAGCAGGCGAGAAGGACGGGCCTCCGAGGAGAACAGGATGCGCATGGTGGTGATGAGGATGGAACACGGGGGCATAGTGCGCCGGCATCATGAGCACGGGCGCGGCGGCATAGAAGTGGACTTGGTGATGGGGGTGTAGAGAATGATGGTGAGGGTGGTGGTAGTGGGGCGTGGGCGGCGGCGCGACGGGAACAGGCAGGGGACTGGCCGGGCGGCAGTCAAAGAAGCCGTCCATCGAGCGATGATGGACCTGTCTGGTCGGGCTCGAAGGGGCGAGAGACGCAGCCGCGCCGCCGACGGAGCGGGGCGTGAAGGACGGCGCGCCGGGGTTCAGCTGCGAGCCCTGCGGGCGTTAGACGAACTGGAGGCGGGCAGCAGGGTAGAAACGCGGCCAAGTGTACGTATGTATGTTGTGTTGATAATGATACATGCATGCTTGGACGGGCTTCTACCGCTATCATACCTCTTTGCCGTGCGCGGGCGTATTCGGTTTGTCGTTTGCCCTGCCGTTGCCTTCAACGGTGCTGTCGGAGTTGTCGACTTGGCCATTGGTCTGGCCATTTGTCGTTGGCGTTGATTTAACCTTGGCGAGTTCTGAGGTCGTAGCCTCGGCGCTGAGGTCGTTCACGATGCCGAGCGCCTTCCGCCCCTTACCGGCGGGCTTGTCCTCGTGCGCTTCCTTGTCCTTCGGCTTGACGAACACCTGCTTGGACCACAGCTCCGCATACTTCCCGTCGGCCCCAATCAGCTCGTCGTGACTGCCTTGCTCGACGATCTCCCCTCCGGTAACGACGATGATGCGGTCAGCATTCATGATGGTGGAAAGGCGGTGGCTAACAATCAGTCAGTTAACGTCTTGCAGGGCAAAAGTAACTCAACACTTACGCGACAATGAATGTTGTCCGACCCTCGCAGAGCGTACGCAAGGCCTCTTGAATCTTTTGCTCCGTGTCCGTGTCCACCGCACTGGTTGCCTCGTCGAGCAGCACGATGGCAGGTCGCTTCAAGATAGCGCGAGCAATTGCGACCCGCTGCAGCTCGCCTCCGGAAAGTTTCACTCCGCGCTCTCCGACTCGGGTTTGATAGCCTGCGCAACGTTAGTTCATCCCTTCCCTTGAAACACCGGCGGCGAACGTACCATCAGAGAATGTCAGGATTTGCTCGTGGATGCTAGCAGCTTTGCAGGCCTCAAACACCTCATCGTCGGTAGCGGTGAGCTTCGCGTAGCGAACGTTGTTCATGATCGTGTCGTCAAACAGAATCGGGGCCTGTGGCACAACCCCTATTTGCCCTCGAAGACTAGATGCCGTTGATCAGCAGGACAGAAACCAACGTGAGTCCAGAGCTTGCAACTTACCTGAAAAGATCAACATCCCGGATGTCCTGGCCGTCGATCTCAATCGAGCCTTTCGTAACGTCGTAGAAGCGGTCAAGAAGTTTGAGAATGGTAGACTTGCCGGCGCCTGTAGCTCCCACAAAAGCGACCGTCATGCCGGGCGTGGCAGTGAACGTTATGTCCTTCAAGATCTCCTTCTTTTTGTCGTAAGAGAAGCAAACACGGTCGAAACGGACCTCTCCGCCCGTGAAGCGCAGGGGCGAGGCCCCTTCCTTGTTGAGGACGCTTGGCTTGGTTTGCATGATCTCCAAAAGCTGTTCGGCCTGGAGAAGATCCCTCGAGATGCTCTTTCCTAGACTAGCAAAGAAATTGAGGGGAGAGACCAGTTGAGCCCAGTACGTCAGCAACATGACGAAGTCTCCGGCGGTGGCCTGGTGATGGGTGACTTGGTAGACGACCAAGAAGGCGCCCGCAATCAGCCCGCAGAGGAGGACTAGGAACTGAAAGGCGTAGGCAAGGACATAGCCAAAGTACACCTTTTGCGTTTTGTCCACGCGATCCTTGACTGCCACTGAGTAGCGGTCCTCCTCGTGTCCAATCTGATTGAAGCTCGCGACGGTCGACCACCCCTGGATGCCGGCCTGGCGAACATAGTGCTCCTTGTACCACGAGCCAACCTCGTTCCTGCGCGCCGTCTTAAGCGCTGCGATCATCCGTGTGGCAATGTACATGAAGATGGCGGCGGTGGCAATCGTGATGAAGCCCTCGTAAGCTCCTAAGGTCGCGGACAGATACAGAAAGGCAACGACCATATCGATGAGCATTGGTACTGCGCGGAAACAGATTGACTCGAGAATGTTGGATATGCTCTGACCGCAGGATATCGCCATCATGATGTCGGAGGAGCTCTTGGAGTCGTGAAAGTCCGAGGAGAGATTGAGAACATGAGAATAAGCCGCCGTGCTTATAGCATCGAAAGAGTAGTATTCGACGGGGATCCAGAGCCATTGCCGTAAAAGTGAGAGACCAGCTTCCGAGGCCACAAGCTTCAGACCGGCGAAGATGAGCACCTCAGTCCAGGGGTCCCGCTTGCTTTCTCCGGATAGGCTGTCCTGGATGATACCCATCTGTCGGGGAATCAGGACGTTGAGAAAGTTCATCGCAAGCAGACAGAAGCCGACCAGCACGACGCGGATCTGGAGTGCGCGGTTGTTGACTGGCCAGATGTAAGGGAGGAATACCTGTAACGTTCACGTTAGTGGTTACGTTGAAAACAGGAGAAGAGAAGCGCAGCGTAGGAGGGTCTCGATGGAACGTACCATGAAGCTCTTTGCATACGTGAGCCAGTTCCCCTTCTCCTTGAGCCTCTTTTCCATCTGTTCGCTCGCTTGACGCTGGCGCCTCTCGTAGGGGTTCTCGTCGTCGTCTGTATCAGAAGACTGATTGCTGTCGGTGGATTGGTTGCTATCGGTGGATGAGTCTGAGGTGCCTCCGTAGCCATTCTGCTGCGCGGCAGCAGCCGTATCATCCGAATCGGAGTCGTTACCCGCATGGCCGTTGGCTTTGAGCAGGCTTTGCCGCTCGGAATCGGTACCCTTCTCTTGCGGCAAGCTGCGATTCCCTTCGAAGTAGCAGGCTAAGGCCAAAAGGACGGCGAGATACCTCGTAGCGAAGCTCGATATGTCGAAGAAAGCAACCAAGTCAAGCGGCTGGTGGTGACGGACCATGAAAGAGAGGGTCCCAATGGCCGGTTCGACAACAAGGGCAATCCCAAAGCAGCCCATGTACGGGTACCACACCGGGTTGGCCGCGTCCGAGAGGCCAGCGAGCACGACGCCGAAAACGAGGGCGCACGACATCAGACCGATCATGGTGTCTTGTTCGGCGAGAGGAAACATGTGGCGCACGAAGCCCCGGATCCCCAAGCCGAGCAGCTGAGCGAAGTAGGTGAGAATGACCAGGACGAAGAGCCATGTAATGGCGCGGCGACGCGGGTGAGCTTGTTCGGCGGACCTTGTCTGCAGGGTGCAGACAGCGACGGTGGAGGTAAGGACGTAGTAGAGGAAGACGATGGTCGGATAGGCATAATGCAGGCTCGAGAGGGTTTGGCGCAGCGGCAGCCCCCCGGCCTGCTCGGCCAGCAGGTCCGCGTCGGACGGGTCAACCATGGTGGCAGAGTTCCCAGGGCTGCGATGTCTGTAGGGCCGGAGGTTGAGTCAAGTCTGAAATGGGCTGAAACGGAAGTCGGCAGAGGCGTCGGATCTTATCGATGACAACCGTAACACCAGTGAAAGTTAGGTAGGGGCCGAGCCTGTTTTGCGAAACAACCCGTGTCCGGTTGGTTGCTCCCCTTCGAGATCTTGAGCAGGAACCCAATCTGAACGAGGAACTCGCGTGGTTCGAGCTCTCTGACAAGGGCTTTGGCATTCACCAGGAGACTCCCAGTCCTGGGGATGTGCGGCCTGCGATGCAGAGGGTTGTGGTTTCCCAAAGTGAGACAAAGCCCGTCCTTCCTTCCACCGCCAATGACTCCAGGTGGTGCCAAGTGGTCTCACCAAACAACCGCTCGTGCCTTCCCCAGGCTCGACCGCCGCCGACTCAACGGAACCCAGGTGATGAACGCGGAAAGAGCTACCTGATGATCGATCGATTTCGGGATCCACAGACGACCAACAATAATGGATCTGCCCCAGGCACCAAATCTAAGGCAGTAGCAGGGGTTCAACAACCTCTCAACACAGCCTCGGTCGTCTGGAGTTCAACGAAGATCTCGGATCTATTCCCGCTGTCTTGGCCGTTCCGTGCCGTTCACAACGGTCTGAGTTTCGCCGGATTCTGGCTTGTCGCGGTGAGGGCTGCAGTCTTACAGGTAAGACTGGCCGTCCCAAACAGCTGAAGAATGGCTCTTGCTACCTATGTGTAATGTCAGCAAGCACAACGTCGGAAGAAGGCGATGGTGATCATCTACCTGTTGTACACGTCGAGGCCGAGCTTGACAGGCGCGATGAGAACCACGAAGCCCGGAAGGACTATCGAGTTGCAGCTATGGCTGGAGCGGTTCTCGGGAACAAGCACAGGCCAAGGTCAATGCGAGACCGTTGTGAAGACAAGTGCAGGTAAATAAGCCCGTCTCTGGTCCAAAGAATGAGCAGCAAGCCCTCAAGGCAAATGTGCAAGGCTGACCGAGGCCAGGTTGTAGTGCCAATGTTGGTTGGCTTCCTTGTCGATGACTGGGCAGGACTCTGGCTGCCTGGCCTGGCGAATGGGCCACACGTCGAGGCGCAGGGGAGTAGAGGAAGACTCAAACAACGACGGACTACCGTGCGAAACTACCTAATGGTGGTAGTAGCTGTTGTTGTATCCCAGTTGACAGTTGTTGACCGTGGCACAGGGGTTCCACAGCCACGCCGTGTTCCATACAGCCGGATTCACCCTCCACCAGGAATCTGACCACCTCCCGTTCGGAGGAGTGCGGCCCAGCCACGACGCGCTTAACGTCAGCACCGGCACAGGACCGAACTGGACGCGCGAGCAGACAAGTGTCGACGTAGGCGTGAATAACAGCCACACAGCCAAGTCTCTGTCTCGCCCAGTCTGTCCCCCAACGGCGTCGGACAACCTTAGCGGCGGAAGTTTCTGTGAACCTCGTGATCCATGGCTGGGCGTGGGAGAGACGGTGTACGGAGGCTGCGGCCAAAAGTCATTCCACAACGTGGCTTGCCAAGCCCGACCCACACAGTAAGCCATCCATCAGA